>OZ029916.1:2368036-2680391 GCA_964023275.1 Norana najaformis | reverse complement strand
CTTCTCCGCCCTCCCGTCACCTCATCCTTAAAATTTGGTAATCGCTTCTTAGCCATAGCTGCCCCACCACTGGAATAAACTCCCCCCACAACTGCGACAGTTTTCTGACCCATCATACAAACTCACCGATGCTCCACCGCTTGCAATTTCTGCTTCGGCCTTTCACTGAAAACTGAAAACATTCCTCTTCCACAGATCCTATCCTGACTCCCCTTCTTCCTCTTATCTGCCTCTGCTCTCCAGCCCCAAACATCACCCACCGTAGCCGCCACGCTGTCTCTCTGCCTGACTCTTGGATCTCGATCTGGAACCGAACCCTTTTGCCTGTCGATTTTGTTTTGACTGAGCGCCTGTGAATAAGCTGGTCTCCGCGGAGCGGCTTTCGTTGGGGCGCTGTAGAAATCTTGGGATTACGATTACGATACGATTACGGTGGGCGATTGGTTTTCGCGTAGTGTTTGAGCCGATGTCAAATATCCTTCATTCAGTGGATCCTTTAATACATGTTAAATTGTATTCGCTAAATATCAGTAGATTTTTTAGAAATGAGGATCTCGTTGGTAAAATTATGGAGGACTCTGAATATCAGAAAATTAGATTTGCAAGGCGAAACTGAAGATTTTTTTATCTGTTAGGCCCTATCTCTTTGTCTGCCTTATTATGAGCTCTACATATGGTGAGGCAAGCATTACTCATAATTGTTTTTGTGCTGTTTGTCATTGAAAGGGGGCTATATGAATGTGTAGTAACTTGCTTTATGTTGATGTCTATCTAGATTGGTTTGCATCCGGAGAAAGTCGGGTGATGATCTTCAGCTGGAGTTTCCACTGTTCCTAGTAGCCGCTGTTCCTCATCCTCTTCTCACAGGACAGTCGCCAGAACGCAGCTACGGTAAGCGTAGATATTTTTTCCTCCCCAACTCTTCTTCTTCTTCTTCTTCTTGATCTTCTTCATAGGCATCTCTCTCCTCAGAAAATTCGCACAAAATGGCGAGTGGTGAAAGAATCGTGGTAAATGATCTTAATGATTCTAGTTAAATTGTATTCGCCAGGTGGCAGATTTTTTAGTAATCCAGCTTCTAGCTTTTTGTGAATTCTTTCATCGCTCGCCATTTTGTACGGAGGAATCAGATTGTCGGGAATTCGATGTGCGCCGCCACACTAGAAACAATTTGTTTTCGCGTAGTGATTTTGAGCCGATGTGAATATCATTCAGTGGATCCTTTTACGCATGTTAAATTGTATTCGCTAAATGTCAGAGTAGATTTTTTAGAAATTCAGCGTGTTACTTCCACGGGGAAATTGTAGTCGTTTGGTTATGTTGATGTCTACTTGGTGCTCTTGTAAGGTGTCGTCTAGTTTAAGATCTTCATTCCTTCCGCTTGCTTTCTTCAACTGCATGTTTCCTGTGCTATTGATTTCTTGCTTTTGAGAGAGAGAGAGGAGAGAGAGAGAGAGGAGAGAGAGAGAGAGAGAGAGAGAGGAGAGAGACGAGAGAGAGAGGAGAGGAGAGAGGAGAGAGGAGAGAGAGGAGAGAGAGGAGGAGAGGAGAGAGGAGAGGAGAGAGAGAGGAGAGAGGAGAGAGGAGAGAGAGAGGAGGAGAGAGAGGAGAGAGAGAGAGGAGAGAGAGAGAGGAGAGAGAGAGAGGAGAGAGAGAGAGGAGAGAGAGAGAGGAGAGAGAGAGAGGAGAGAGAGGAGAGAGAGAGAGAGGAGAGAGAGAGAGGAGAGAGAGAGAGGAGAGAGAGAGAGAGGAGAGAGAGAGAGGAGAGGAGAGAGAGAGAGGAGAGAGAGAGAGGAGAGAGAGAGAGGAGAGAGAGAGAGGAGAGAGAGGAGAGGAGAGAGAGGAGAGGAGAGAGAGGAGAGGAGAGAGAGGAGAGAGAGGAGAGAGAGAGAGGAGGAGGAGAGAGAGAGGAGAGTATAAAACTTTGGGGTTTAGGGGTTCGAGGCACTCGGTCACTGAGTTAGAGAGTTTCTTGGGCTTGCTTCCTTCAACTGCTTGCAAGCTTCATCTGCTACTCTTTGCTAACTTGCATTGCTACTGATTTAATTCTCTTTCTTCCTTTCTTTTTATGAGCTTTTCTTTTGTGCAACTGCATGACTGGAACTGCTTGCTTCATCTGCTACTCATTTCATTGCTAGTCTGTGTGCTTGGCTTGCCTGCATGTTTTTTGCTTGCATTGCTAATGATTTCATTGCTAGTCTGCGTGTTTGCTTGCTCTGTGTCTCTCTTTCTTCCTTTCTTTTTATGAGCTTTTCTTTTGTGCAACTGCATGACTGGAACTGCTTGCTTCATCTGCTACTCATTTCATTGCTAGTCTGCGTGTTTGCTTGCTCTGTGTCTCTCTTTTTTCCCTTTAAGAGCTGTTTGTCATAAGTGTGTAAACGTTTGCGTTATGTTGATGTCTACCTAGATTGGTTTGGATATGGAGAAATTAGTCGAGTGACGATCTTCATCAGCTGGAGTAAGAGACCCGTGTCCAGCAGACTCTTCAACTGGCCTAACAGGATAAAGCAGCATAAACTAAGTAAGTTCCATGGCCGCTCTCTCTCTCTCTGCTCTCTCTCTCTGCCTCTCTGTGTCTAATAAGTCTTCATCTCTCTCTCTCTGTCTAAGTCTTGAAAGCCATCGACTGCGACGCAGTCGATGACCTTGAAAGACTTAGTTTATTTTGGCTCGGCTCTCTCTCTCTCTCTTTCTCCTCCTCTTCCTCCCTCTCTCCTCCTCTTCCTCCCTCTCTCCTTGGCACTTTGCCAAGTCTCTCTCTCTCTTTCTCCCTCTCTCTCTCTTCCTCTTCCTCCCTCTCTCTTTGGCACTTTGCCAAGGAGAGAGGGAGGAAGAGGAAGAGAGAGAGAGGGAGAAAGAGAGAGAGAGAGACTTGGCAAAGTGCCAAGGAGAGAGGGAGGAAGAGGAGGAGAAAGAGAGAGAGAGAGCCGAGCCAAAATAAACTAAGTCTTTCAAGGTCATCGACTGCGTCGCAGTCGATGGCTTTCAAGACTTAGACAGAGAGAGAGAGATGAAGACTTAGACACAGAGAGGCAGAGAGAGAGAGCAGAGAGAGAGAGAGCGGCCTTGGAACTTACTTAGTTTATGCTGCTTTATCCTGTTAGGCCCTTGCTTGATCCGTTCAGTTGACGAATCGCGGACTTGCCAGGTGCCAAATTCTGCTGCTTCGCAGAGTCGTTACACGCAGTCAGCAGACCCGAACCAGAAACCTATCAAAGAAAAGACATTTATTAGAAGAACTATCTACGTTATAAGCAATGAAGAAAAATACTTGTAGGAAATGGAAAGGCACTGAAAATTGACTGCGTGATTGAGTAAATAAATGAAAAACCATTATGCGACGGTTATTTTTGGATACAGTTCAACCACAACACTAGACCTCTCTATTAATCAATTTATACAGCACCTTAGAATTAAATTATGCACACCTATACTCCAAACTTAGATGCTTCAGTTATATATATACTCTATAGATACACATAAACAAGCTTAATTTAACATGCTTGAAATTACAATTTATATAGCACCCCATTGCCTTAGAATCTTCAACTAAGCACACAGAAACACACAAGAGGATATATACTCGAAATACATATACCCTTTACACAAGCTGAAAATTAACACTAGGGCTATATATATAAGCAATTTATATAGCACCCTTTTGCCTTTATACGCTTCAGTTAAGCATACAATGTAGCACCCCTTTGCCTAATATGCTTCAGTTAAGCACACACAACAAGCTTCAACAATCTTTAACCAAGCTTTAAAGTAACACTAGGCCTCTATTAATCAACCCTTTGCCTTAGAATTAAATTATGCACACCTATATATACTCCAAACTAGATGCTTCAGTTAATCACACACAAGCGCAAATATACTCTCTATAGTACACATAAACAAGCTTAAACAAGCTTGAAATTAATACTAGCCTTATCAATTTATATAGCACCCCATTGCCTTAGAATCTCAACTAAGCACACAGAAACACACAAGAGCATATATACTCGAAATGCATATACCCTTTACACAAGCTTGAAATTAACACTAGGGCTATATATAAGCAATTTTTATAGCACCCCTTTGCCTTTATACGCTAGTTAAGCACACAAAAACATACAAGAGCATATATACTCCAACTACACTCAGTTTATATAGCACCCCTTTGCCTAAGATGCTTCAATTAAGCACACACAAGTGCATATATAAACTCTACATACACATGAACAAGCTTGAACAAGCTTGAACTCTATTAATCACCCTTTGCCTTAATTATGCGCATATTATACTCGAAATACACATACCCTATAAACAAGTTTGAAATTAACACTAGGATTACAGTTTGATCAATTTATATAGCACCCCTTTGCCTTTATACATTTCAGTTAAGCACACAATCATACAAGTGCATATATGCTCTAACTGCACTCGGTTTATATAGCACCCCTTTCCCTAAGATGCTTCAATTAAGCGCACACAAGCGCATATAAACTCTAAATACACATAAAGAACCCCTTTGCCTTAGACTTAAGTTATGCGCACCTATATTCCAAACTTAGATGCTTCAATTAATCCCACACAAGCACATATATATTCTATAAACACAACAAGCTTTAACAAGCTTAAACTTTCTTGAAATTAACACTGGGTTTATTGTATCATCGATTTATATAGCATCCCTTTGCCTTAGACTCTTCAATTAAGCATACAGAAACATACAAGTGGATATATACTTTACCTACACACATACTTCAAGCAAGCTTGAAATTAACACTATAGGCCTCTATACATAATTTATATAGCACCTCTTTGCCTTTATACGCTTCAGTTAAGCACACAGAAACAAGCGCATATATAATATACATATATACATATGATATATATATACTCCAACTACACTCAGTTTATATAGCACCCCTTTGCCTAAGGTGCTTCAATTAAGCACACATAAGCGCATATAAACTCTAAATACACAAACAAGCTTGCACAAGCTTTAATCAAGCTTTAAATTAACACTAGGCCTCTATTAATTGATTTCTATGCAAACCCTTTGCCTTAGACTTAAATTATGCACACCTATATTCCCAAGCTTAGATGCTTCAGTAAGGTACACACAAGCACATATATACTCTGTAAATACACATAAACAATCTTTAACAAGCTTAAACATGCTTGAAATTAACACTGGGCTTATCAATTTATATAGCACCCCATTGCCTTAGAATCTTCAATTAAGCACACAGAAACACACAAGCGCATAGATACTCGAAATACACATACCCTATAAACAAGTTTGAATTTACACTAGGATTACAGTTTAATCAATTTATGTAGCACCCTTTGCCTTAGACTCTTCAGTTAAGCACGCACAAACACACAAGCGCATATATACTCTAAATACGCATACCCTTTACACAAGCTTGAAATTAACATTAGGCCTCTATACACACTCAATTTTGTATAGCACCCCTTTGCCTTAGACGCTTCAATTAAGTACAAGCGCATACATAATCATTTATATAGGGGGAAATATTGTAAAATTATGAGTTCACTTACTACTGCTGTCTTTCTGGTGAGTCATGGGCGTCATTCCAATGCGACGAGGAGCTACTGCGACTTTTGCTTGGTGTCCATCTTCTCACATCTGTTCGAAGGAATCAAGAAAATACTTTTAGAAAGTAGAATTATCCGAGAATGGAAAATAAAAAAGAATAAGTGAATGAAAAAGCATTCTGCAACGACTATTTTGGATGCAGTTCAACCAGCCATTATTCTTCAGTTACTGTGTAGAACTGTAGAAACTGTTTGATGCAATTGATCAAGTTTTTATTTAACTGAATTATTGACTGAATTAACTAGGCATGGCTACGCTGGTACTTTTATAACAGACGCTTCGTCTAAGTCTAGTAGATCTAGATGTGGCGCTTTCCTGATGTCCCGCTTCTGAGTACATAACCTGATGATGCGCTAAATAATTAACCGCTCAATGTCAACGGCATTTACATGACATTCAAGCGCTTGAAACCGTGTGTAAAACTAAGGCATAGACTCTTCAATTAAGCACACACAAGCGCATATATATTCAGTTTATGTGGCAACCCTTTGCCTTAGACTCCAATTAATATTTTCAATAGTTTTACCATATATCTCAGGCGGATAAACAATTTCACTGTATCTACACAACATATAGGCCTATGTGCATGGCATACACTTCAATTAAGCACACGCACAAGCGCATATACACTCTAAATACTTGATAATGATATTAATTAATGCGTGAATAAACAATTTGCTTTCTTGGCGTTGCAAAAACAGAGATTGGAAAATAAAATTAAAAAGTTGTGAACCAAGTAAAAATGTAAAGACATTGAAACTGAGTGAATGAATAAGTAAATGAAAAACCACTTTGCGACGACTATTTTTGGATGCGTTTATAACAGACGATAGGTCTAGGGGTGGCTCTTGCAAGAGGTCCCGCTTTTGAGTAGATACATGAAGAAGCGCTAAATAACACACCTGCCTCCAGCATATCTGTCAAGCATTCAACTCTCTTGATACAGAAACCTTCCCACTGTTAATAGTATACCTACGTAATTATCTCGTCAATGTCAACGGTATCTAGATAACGTCTACGTGTATTAATTACGACAAGAATTCAAGCGCTTGAAACCGTGTGTACAACTCAGGCATGGACTCTTCAATTTCAATTAAGCACACGCAAGCGCGTATATTCTATATACATATACTCTTTAAACGGGCTTGAAATTAATACTAGTCCTATATATATATAATTAATTTATATAGCACCCCATAAATATTTTTATACATATATATCGACACTTACGAAGACGAAGGCCTTGGAATGTTAAGCGCTTTTTCACTTCTCAGGCTTTCTGTCGCTTCAGTCACGGCCTCGCTTCTCCAGTCGACCAAAACTCCTCCTTCGAATCGCCCGAGTTCTTCTTCACGTTCGCTGCAGACCGTCCGAGAGAAGACTCTCAATTCGCCTAGTAAGTAGTTAGCCGCAGACGTCTCCCTTCTCCTTCGTTCAAGCTTCAGACTGACATTACCCACATCAAGTTCAAGACCCCTCTACTGTATGCAAATCGCCTGAAAACAGCAGGTGTGTCTTGTGGCTTGTTGGCCCATTCGAGGGTCACGGTTCACTGACCACACGCAAGTTCAAGCAAACGTTCTGCCTCAACTATCACACAACACCACTCGAGTTTGTATTTTCCCGCCTTAGCGACCACACTCATCTATACCGGGTATATAGATATATACATATATATGGTATATATATACCGGGTATATATAGATCACATGCAACACATCACTTATTCAGCGCCAAAATATAATGACAGCGCATCAACCGATGGCGCTGCGCAATTTCGCGTTCAAGCCAATCGAATACCATGCCACACAATGTATTTGAGAGCAGTTCAAACAAACCTTCAATTGTGACAAATGACTCCTCTCATTTTGACTATAGCATTCTCATTCACTTTCCATCAATACTGGTATTGATTTTGGTTTAGCTAAAATGATTTGTTTTATTCATTAAACCGTTGCTACTAGAAGCCACTACAAAACCGTTCGATTATATTACCTTACTTTAACTCACCCATTCAAACGATAAAACAATTTTAACAACTCTATTAGACAATGAAATTATATAAAATTGTGTCTTAGTCTTCAGCTGTTTAAAAAGCCATCCACTGACCGTCTATAAACTTTGAGACAAGATGGTTCTCATAAATGCATAACAGTTAGTGCTGTTGTTGGACATTGCAAAAGATCTCTAATGTCAAGACATCGATCTGAAACTGACCCTTGCACATTGTCTCTTACTGAGTCGAGCTGATTCATCCTGGCCAAGAAGCACGTTTCACTTACGCAGCTCATGCGTGGCCTTAAGAAGCTAAGAAGCCCTACATCATGGTAGACCTAATAATAGCAATAATGATATTAGGCATAATATTATTAGGCGTAATAATAACAAAAGGTTTCATAATTGTAATAGGCCTAATAATGGTCATGGTCATAGTCGTAGTAGTAGTTGTTGTTGTTGTACTGGCATATAGCAGTAGTAGTAATTGCTGAATGTACGTAAGCATTATAATATTTGAGTACACATGTATTTCCATTCAAGGACCTCTCGGAAGTGTTATAATTTATATATCTAACGAATCTTAACTGATGCGAATTAATATGTATTGAGAATCGGTTTCCTTCGACGTTGATTCCTATTATCTCCCACTGAAACTGCATTTCCCAATGCATCGCCCTCCCGTCCAAAGGTCTTTCTCCCCACTTGTCCAAACTAAATATTTCCCATTGAAAACACATCTTCCCGTACATTTCGCACCTCCTAATAGGTTTCTTAGCGCCGATGTTTAAGCTGGTCTTCCTAGCGCGGGTTTCCTGTAACCTAGGCGGTTCGTCACCTCCCCTCTTGGTTTAAACGTAATAAATTTAGAAAAACCGCCAAAGACTCCATTCACACCTGCATGCAGCACACGTGCCACCTGCCTAATGTGAACCAACTCCAGACAGACAGACACACATACAAACAGATTGTAAAGAAATGGTTAACACCTAGCCATCTAGCTGAGAAGGAAACGGCAAGTCCGGCGATGCACTGGCCCCGTGTCCAGGGCATTGGGATTCGTCCATTGTCGGATCAATGGTCTAAAGAAAATTAAATGAGCGCCTCCCCTACATCTCACTTGTGGCATATGCGAAAATTTACTTTACTCCTGACACTATCCCACAAAGTAGACATCTACCTCATACATGGTTTCGCTTTTCCCAATGGGTCTCTTAGCGCCACTTTGTAAGTTGGTCTTCCTGAGGCGCCTTTTGTGTGGCGCTAAGAAATTTCGGAGGTTTACATTTACATTTACATATATCCCAGTGGCGGATTTAGCTAGAGGCGCCCCCTTTTGGTTATATGCCTGCGCCCCTCAGACCAGACCCGTGCGAGAATGTGGCGCCCCTTGGAAATGCTCTTGCCCCACGCAATCTAATCTAATGAACGTTTTCAAAACTGTGCTGCCACCTGGCTGGAAAGTAAACGTCAAAGTCCTGCGATGCCCTACCTCGGTGTCCAGGATTTTGGGATTCGTTCACTGTCAGCTCAAGGGCCTAAGGAAAAGGAATGAGCTCCTCCTCTACGTCTCACACTGTGGAATATGGGAAACGTTACTTTATTGCCGAGACTATCCCCATAAAATACACATCTTCCTCATACATTTCGTTTCTTCTAGTGGGTCTTTTTTGGTCTCCCTAACTCGGTTTTTGTGTGGCGCTGAAAAATTTCGGAGGTTTACATTTACATTTACATAGGTCCCACTGCTTCAGGCTACCACCCAAACCCCTTCAATTAAAAACGGATCGGCGGTCATCCAGCTGAGACAGAGCGGTAAAATTAGTATATGTAGGCAGGTGCAAAACGCAGTTGGCTTTGGCGGACTCGCGCCGAAATCTGAGACCAGGTGCGCTGTAGGATGGGCAGGAAACGATGGATAATTACATGCAAACCGAGAATCTTAAGCTTACTAAATTAGAAATGGCGCCAACAAGTCTATTCGCACCTGCATGCAGCACACGTGCGACCTGCCTAACACGAACCAACTCCAGATGACAGACAGACGGATAAAGAGGAATGTAAAGGAGTGGTCAACACGTGTATGGAAGTCGTGTTACCAGCGTTGATCTAATGGTCTTTTTCGAAACTGTGCTGCCACCTACCTAGAAGGTAAACGGCAAGTCCTGCGATGCGCTGGTCCTGTGTCCAGAATATTGGAAATTTGGAAGTCATCCACTGTCGGCTCAAGGGCCTAAAGAAAATTAAATAAGCGCCTCCCCTACATCTCACTTGTGGGATATGAGAAACAACTTTATTTTACTTCTGAGACAATCCCCATAAAATACACATCTTTCTCATACATTTCGCTTCTCCCGATGAGTCTTTTAACGCCATTGCATAAGTTGGTCTCCCTTACGCGGCTTTCGAGTGGCGCTGAGAAATTTCGGAAGTTACATATACATATATCCCAGTGGGCGGATTCAGCTAGTGCCGCCCACTCTTGGTTATGTGCCTGCGCCCCTCAGTCCAGATCCGTGCATGGTGGACTGAGAGAATGTGGCGCGAAAAATGCTCTTGCCCCCTCGCAAACAATCCTGGAGCCGCCACTGATATATCCTTCTAGTTCAGGCTATTTCCTACTAACAAGAGATCGGAGGGCATACAGACCTGAGAATTCATTGGGTGAAGATCCTTCATCATATATCTGTCTTTCTGTCTATCCCTTTGTCTACCTAAGCAAAGGTAGGCAGAGGCAGCAGTACCTAGGGAGGTACAATTGGAAATTACGGTCTGGCATTGTTTACTAACGTCTTAAAGTGAGGAATGACAATTTCTATCAATCCACAACCCCTTTTGCCGATTTTACTGCTAAAATATTGCCAGAGCCTAAACAAAGGCCGGGCCCCCATGCTCAAAATATTGCCGGGGCCAGGACCCGGGGGACCCATATGATCGACGTCCCTGTAGGGATTCAACCCCTGGAGCTGAAAGTAATGAACGGTTAGCACTGCCTAGCAGGCAGATGTACCAAACGATGGTAGATTCATCAACTAAATGTCACAACCACACGTTTCTTGGACATCATGAGACAACAGTTACACTCATATTCTTGGGCATCGCGACACACCATTTGAACTTCACATTCGTGAATATTTCAGCACGTTAGTTGAGCTGCACTTTCTTAGATATTAGATATCTCAGCACATCTCTTCTTCCTCTTATCTCTCTCTCCTCTCCAACCCCAAACACCAACCCCCTATAGCTGCCACGCCGTCTCTCCGTCTGACTTTTGGATCTTGACCTGAAACCGAACCCTTTTGCCTATCGATTTTGTTTTGACTGAGCGCCTGTGAGTAAGCTGGTCCCAGCGACGTGGCTTTCGTTGGGCGCTGTAGAAATCTCGAGATTACGATTACGATCTCTTGAACTTCACATTAGATATCTCATCACATCTCTTGAACTTCACAATCTCGATCTGACAACAGGTCAGCTGAACTCCACATTCACTGATGTCACAAAAACATCGACACATTGAGAAACACAGTCGCTCGGAAATTTCCATTTCCAACGCATTCTCGCTCATTCAGCCTTAACGCCACTGTCAACCATCGGTTCAAACGGATCGTTTTCTACCACCTTTGGGTCGACATGGTCTGTGGAGGACACATTTCCGGTGGAGAAAGGTTGGTTTTCAGGAACTGCGGCAGGCTCAGTAGCATCGCTTTCGTGCTCCTCTCGCGACGCGGCGTTGGACTGAGTCTGCTGGGCTTTGATGCCACAGATCCGATGGTGATTCTCCCAGTCTTTGTGCTGGCAATAGGAACCGCAGTAACGGGCCATGCGACACCCGCTGCAAGTCTCGTTAGCTTTGCGGCCGCAGTTCCAACAATTCTACAGAACGTAACATGGCGTAAACTTATTGAACAACACAGTACTGTGTAAAGTAAACGAGTAAATGTACAATCAAATCTGATCTAGACTTCTATAACGCCGTTATCATGATGCCCAAGGCAGCAATCGATGGTCGCTTCAAGTCAAAATCGCATTCAAAACTCAAGAACCCAACCAACGGAGTCACATCCAAGGCTGATAATTGACAAAAGGAAGTTGCTTTGACACAGAAAAAATCTTAACAGCTTTAAAACTACATTTCTTAGTGTCCTGTGTTAATAAAAAAAACTATACTTTAAATCTATGTACGGAGTTCAGTATAGTTCTCTGCTTAACATAATATAACACTAATGTCATTAGAAAGCGGTTTAGACGATTTCATCAGATCAACAATATAAAATCTTCTTAACCACTTTGAAACTATAGCTATGTTATTATGCGCTATTCAAAGAACTACAATGAAAGCTTTTTGATAATATAATAAAAGCCGTACTGTAAACCAATCAGGGATTTAGCAAATCAACAGGTCTTTATTATTATTATTATCATTATCATTATTATTATTATTATTATTATTATTATTATTATTATTATTATTATTATTATTATTATTATTATTATTATTATTATTATTATTATTATCATTATCATTATCATTATCATTATTATAAAACAAATCTATTGTTACGTCACTTCAATTACGAAACAAATCTATTAATGCTGGGGCAACTAGAGCTGCTGTGGCGTCCAGGCTGGCATAGTGGAAACAGGTCGACTAGCTGCACCTCCCAATCTCGTGATCTTGTCTTTAAGCGCCTTGGTGAAGAAGCAACCCTGAGTTAGCGGTGGCGTAAGTGTAGAGCGTTCTGTGGGCGTTTCTTCGATGGATCGCGAGAACTTCCGGTGTGGATCGGACGAACATCCAGCACCACCAACTCCCTCCTCTTCATCGCCGTCGTCGTCTGCTTCGAAGGCGCCTGCGTCGTGGGCTTCACTGACCCGAGCGTCGACTTCTCCTCGACCTCGACCCGCCGGCTGACCTTCGACAGGCGGTGTGGCTCCTTGACCCAGAGGATCGGTTGGGGCCCGTCGGCTGGGTCTCGACGACCAGTTCCAGGTTCTCTCCTTTTCTTTAATCTTGGCTACAGGCACGCCCTTCTCTCCTTCTTTGATTTCAGCCGTCTTGTTCTTCGTTGTATTGTTGTCGATGAAGAACTTGATATTATTTTTATTGTTGTTGTTATTATTATTATTATTATTATTATTATTATTATTATTATTATTATTATTATTATTAATTGAGCATTCTCACTTCACTGGATTTCTCCTGATGTCCAAGTACTGCCAGGATTTCCTCCTGCGCCTGTTTTCGTGCCTCAAGTATTGCCAGCTCCATCTTTGCCCGTTCGGCAGCAACGATGTGGCTGGCCTTGACCTCTGCTGCAGCAACTGCCTGCTGCAGCTCCACAACCGCCTGCATCCGGACCTCATGAATCGCCTCCTCTAGAAAAAAGGTAGTATTTATCATCATCATCGTCGTCATCGTCATCATCACCATCACCATCATCACCACCACCACCATCACCATCATCATCATCATCATCACCGTCACCGTCACCATCATCACCATCAAGTATGGTAAAATAGTTGCTTCTTGTGTGTGGATGTGCATTCCTTGTGGTGGTGGTGGCGGCGGTGGCCGTGGCAGTAGCAGTATTAATAGTATGAAGCATGTTGGAAGTGCCTCTGAGTAGTCTGTTCTGTAGGAAGTGCTATATAAGTTTTCATATACAATACAATACGATAATAGTAATAAAAATAATCTTAATAGTATTGCAAAAAATAACAGGTGGATTTTCTATAAGTAAGCAAGTCAGTTAAACCTGGACACTTCGCTTGGCGCTATACAGATTTGCGAGTACAACTACACGTACAATTCAATAAAGTAAGCCGGCTAAACCTGAGCAATACAGAGGGAGTTTCCCTTGAATAGGCGCTACACAAATATCCGATTACAACTACACTTGTACAATTTCAAAAACCTGTTCTTCGGTGGACCAAAGAGAGCTGGTCATCGCCGCTGTGTGCCCCAAAAGAAGGAGTGGCGCCGTTGAGTGAACATCTCCGATAATCGGGGTCGATGAGCTTCGGATGTGTGCGCAGCAGGGAAGCAGCCGTTTCTTCGCGAAAGCGACGGTTGCGCTCCTCTAGGGACTCAAGGATTCTCTTGCACCGGTCAACCATGACGATGATATTGTTCAACATCTGAAGCAATCAAAAATTGGCATTGATACTATCATTAGCAAGTCTTCAGACGTTGATCACTTGTATTAACAATGAATTGCTAATTTAGATTAAAAACAGATACACAACTGCTGACTTATTGTTTCTATTGTTGTTGTTAACTAGTAACTTCCACAGCGTTGATGTCTAGGTGTTTAAAACATAAGGCATCAACATATGGTGCACCAAAATCAAACCACAATCAGGTAATTACTAATGTAATTACTGTAATTACACATCTTACTAATTGAACAGCCTGTTGCTTTTGGCTTTCGTTTAAGTCTCGTGTATCTCAATCCTACACGAGATCTCGAGGAAACGATCGAGGTCACGTGCGCTTAAGCAAGTCACGTGTCTATCTGACCACCTGTTTGCGTTCTCACCTTTCTCTCTGTCTGCCTAATCGACTAATTATTGCCTTTTTCAGTATCCAGAAGTCAGTCCACAGAGACAGAGAAACAGTGGACTTCTGATTTAGATTAAATTTACAGGTAAAAGTACACGTTTTTCTATAGCGACCATTTGGCCTCGACACTGCTCAATTTTCAACGAATTTATCGGGTGAGGTCCTTCATCACCTCTGTCCGTTTGAATGGGCGCCACGCCATTTAAGGTTTCCGTTAACGGCACGTGCTAGCCCGAGATTGAAACCTCTGAAATATAGCTACTACTGGGTTTGCAAACTTAAAACTATTCAGAACTACTCACGCTTTCAACAAATTGCCAGTCTTCTTGGTCGTTGTGAATATGATGCATAAGATGATTCTGAGATGATTCAGAACCTGAAACAGACGTGCTACACTTCAGGCGTGTTACACAGGTTACAAATGTTACACAGGTTACACAAGTTAAACATAACTGGATGCCAAAGCAAAGGTCATTAGATTAATTTCCCAACAATACAATATTAAATCTGGAACAACTTACGAAATATCTAGTAAAATCCATCATAAAAACTACTTCAGATGTACACTACTATTGTTATTATTATTGTTGTTGTTATTAATATTATTATTATTACTATTATTATTATTATTGTAGGTGGTGGTGGTGGCAGGGTCGGCGGCAGTAGCAGTAGCAGTAAAGCAGTAGCAGTAGTACTGGTAGTAGTTGTTGTTGTAGTAGTAGTAGTAGAAGTAGTAGTAGTAGTAGCAGTAGCAGCAGTAACAGTAGTAGTATTACTATGAAGCAGGAAATTCAGCCAACCGTAACCGTCCAGATGCTTGACACGGTCGGCTCGATCGACTTCTGCTTTAGGGTCGCTGTGATCTCGTTCGAGCAGGTCCTGCGCCAGTCGCAAGTCATCCGTAAACGGGTGCCCAGCACTGATGTGATGGCGTCGGCTGCTGATGTAGGAATTTGGTCGTGGTGCCACGGATGCTGGACTTAGGGTATGCAGTCGTTTTGCTGGAGGATAATCGTAGCCATTTTCTTTTGTTCTATGATTCAGTCAAAACAGTATTATTAAATATAATATATGTACAGGTATTCTTATATATAATATAAGATGTATCATAAATGCTAAATTTAAAAAAAATTAATACTACATAAATGACAATAATATAATATTAATAAAATATTGATTAATGTAATAAATATAAAAATTCATTATATAATATCATTAATATAAAGTGAATATCCTTATATTATTATACTAAATCAGTGTAATATAATAGGGCACAGTTGATATACTGTCTGGCCATCTGCTCATGTATGCTGAGGCTTAGAAAATGAAGCTGCTAGAACTTTATGTCTTGATGCAAAGTTGTGTTTAGGGGGTGGTTTTCTTCTTGGTGTATTTCTTAATTTCCTTTTTTATCAACAACAACAAGAAAAAACATGCCAGTGCGGCACAGTGGTCTATTGGTAACGCTTTGGTCAGTTATCGTGCGGTTGCGGGTTCGACTCCGTGTAATGACCCTGGGCAAGTTGTTTGCGCACACCGTGCCTCTGTCACCAAGCAGTAGAATTTGGTAGTGGGGTAAGCTAGGAAGTAAACGGCAAGTCCTGTGATGCACTGGCCCTGTGTCCAGGACCTTGGGATTCGTCCATCACCGGCTCAAGGGCCTAAAGAAAAGGAAATGAGTGCCTCCCCTACACCTCACTTGTGGGACATGGGATACTTCACTTTTTAATCAATGGAAATTTCTCCACCTGTCCGGGGAAGGTCGTTTTCCATTAGCGTTGATCTCCGGACTGATGAGTTCTTTCGGACTAGACTGGAGCAGATAGGAGTGGATGGAGCTGGAAAAGAGCGGAGACGGATAACCCAAGATCGAATGCCGAGGAGATGACTGTAGCAGCTCACGTTGGAGAAACGGAAGATTTGCCTACGAAGACAGATCACATCAGTAACGTAATTGTAATTGTAATTGTAATCAGAAACTTATAAAGCACCACTTCAAGATAAAACTCATCAGAGGTGTTCCTGGCCCGATGTCCCAGAACTAGTGGGTAATGATACGGTCTCCATGCGCTTGCGGAAAAGAGAGTGTGGAGAGAGATAAATTCAAAAGTAATGTAACCGATAACGTAATACCACAAATAAAGCGAAACCTACGTCGTCATGGAGACCAGCCTAATCATCGGCGCTATATCAAGTCAGGTTCTCAAGAGCCACGTTGTCGCAGGTTAATTTTGGTGTCAGGTCAGAATCCAAGGGGGTCAGGCGAGGGATGATGATGGTAGTGGTGGTGGTGGTGATAATGACGACGATGATGACGACGACGATGATGATGATGAACATCTCTGTATCGTTTCTTCCAAAGAGGTGCCATACAAATTTCTTACAACATTTACAATTACAAAAATTATGACAAAGATTATGATGATGAAGATGATGATGATAATGATAATAATCATGACGAAGATGATGATGATGATTATCATGATGACGATGACGACGACGACGATGTTATGATAAAGACGATGATGACAACAACGATGATGATGAAGACGACGACGATGATGATGACAACGACAACGACGATGATGCTTTGCTACTTTTGAATTACAGTTTTCAGTTAAGATGACTGGCTGAGCTGGGCTGACCTTTAAGAACGGAACAACAAAAGGTCGAAGTGGAAAGTTCGTGGCCTCCTGGAGCTTAGTGTGGAAATCTTCAATCGTTATGTGGGAATTCTAATGCAAAACGAGAAAAATCCAGAAATTAAAACACAGCCAATCAAAGCAGAGTAGAGTGAATTTGATTAGATTAGGATTTAAGTTAAATTAGGATTCAATCAGGATTTGATTAGATACAGATGGGATCGGATTATGATTAACAATTACCTATGTGAGATTGTGGTTAGAAGCTCATATTGAATGATTAGATTAGATTAGACTTGATTTGATTAGGTAGTCATGAGTGTGATCAAAACCAGATTAAATTAGACTAAAGTAGATTAGTATTATATCCAACGTTCATAATCAGTACGAGCGTGATTAGATTAGATTAGCAGCAGATTAGTATTAAATATTATACTCATACTGAGTGCAGGCACAATTGGTTCAAATCAGAGTAGGATTAGGATTAGATTAGTATTAGACTAGTATTAGATATGATACCTAAAATGAGTGTGCAGAAGATTAGAATAGGTTAGATTAGATTAGGATTGGATCAGATTAGGATTGGACTAGTATTAGATAATATACCTAAAATGAGTGTGCACAAGATTAGAATAGGTTAGATTAGATTAGGATTGGATCAGATTAGGATTGGACTAGTATTAGATAAAATACCTAAAATGAGTGTGAGCATGATTAGATTATCATCAGAAAAGAATTCGATAAGTGTGAGAACAGACCAGCATCAACTGATTTACAATAGAATTTAGGAAACAATGTTCATAATAATCATTAACACAAGTGGATTTGATTAGACTACAGTGGATTAGCTTAGACTCGGATCAGATTAGGCACTCTCACTGAGCGCGCGCACCAGTGTGTGGATTAGATTAGACTACAGTGGATTAAATCAGACTTGAATTAGATTCAACACTCACGATAAGTGCGAGCATCAGAGTGCAGGGATTAGATTACAGCGATATTATATTAGACTCGGATCAGATTAGACTCGGATTAGATTAGACTCGGATTATTATAAGCACTCATGATGAGCGCAAGAACCAAAGTACGTGGATTAGATTAGATTACAGTGGATTAGATTAGACTCGGATTAGATTAGGCACTCATCGAGCACCAAAGTGCATGGATTAGCTTAGATTAGAGTGGATTAGATCAGAGTGGATTAGATTAGACTCGGATTAGATTAGGCACTCATCGAGCACCAAAGTGCATGGATTAGATTAGATCACAGTGGATTAGATTAGAATACAGTGGATTAGATTAAGCACTTACGATGAGCGCGAGCACCAGAGTGCGAACTCTATCTCCGATCTCCGGCGAGATATCCGACCCGAACTGCTGCAGAGTCATCAGGAATCGCTTCAGTTTGCTCAGCTGGCGCGCGCTGCCAGCCAGCGGCACCTGCTGCTGAGACTGAGGAGACTGGTTGGAACCACTCGTTGCATCATCCTGCGATGAGATGTCGACGGAAAGGGTCCCTTCGGCGTCCCCCTTCAGTCGGGGTGAAGTGTTACCTAAGTAAGTAAGTAAGTAAATACGTAAGTACGTAAGTAAGTAAGTAATGCATTTGTTAACACGCCATATGTCCATCGAGGAATAAATATGAGCGAGAAATCATAGGCGTGGACAAACAAACAATTAAATACATAACAAAGCAAACAAACAACGATGATAACGATGATGATGATGACGACGACGATGATGATGGTGACGATGGTGATGATGATGATGATGACGACGACAATGATGATGGTGGTGATGATGATGATGATGATAACGACGACAATGAGGATGATGATGATAATGATGATGATGCACAGTTTAACACTGTACAAAATTACGTGTAACATAATACACACAACTGCATGCAACATATTGTAAAAGAGTAAGAAATGATCCATACAGAAGCAGAAGACGATCTCTATGAAGCGTTAGCGACTTCATTTTTCTTAGTCTCGGCTTATGAGTGCAGGTGGCCAGTCCTCTCTCGCCGCCTGATCTTCCCACTGACAGTGTATGGTCAGTGTACTCATTATAGCTGAGTTGGCTAGGGGCGCAAGTGGAGAAGTTATACATACATACATACATACATACGTATGTACATGCAAACATACATGCATACACACATGCATACACATACATACATACAAATATACATACATACTTACATACATACAAATATACATACATACATACACACATGCATACATACACACATGCATACATACAAACACACGTGCATACATACATACATACACACGTGCACACATACATACACATGTGCATACATATATGCATAGACACGTGCATACACACATTCAGACATACATACATACATAAATATACACACATGCATAATATATACACACAAGAGTAAACGTTAGCTTGGTTTACCTGAAGTCGGATGCTGGTTGGCGGATACAGAAGATGTCGGGATGTCGAGTACCAGGGGAGATGTTGAAGTCGACTGACTCAGCATCGAGAGCTTAATTACGGGAGCATCTGGCATCTTCAGTTCGCGCTGATCTGCAGCAGCAGCAGCAACAGCAGAAAAATAAGCCCTTTGTCTCTCGTTTGAAGCACTTAAAATAGCTTCAATGTTTCATTCTGTGCAGTGAAAAAATACCCTCCTTGTTTCAACCGATTTAGCAAAAGTAAAAATTAGTCACTTCGTTTGAAACAGTTGAAAGTATTGCGTTTTGATATACTGTTGCAAATGCTTGAACTGGTTACAATTTGCAGCCGTGAAAAACATCTGAAAATAATATTGCGTCATTTTCCACAGTGGAAATAATGTCTCATGTGAAATCAGGAAAATTATTGCCTTACATGTACTTTCCACAGTGGAAATAATGTCTTATTTAAAATCGGGAAAATTATTGTCTAACTTTCCACAGTGGAAATAATGTCTTATTTAAAATCGGGAAAATTATTGTCTAACTTTCCACAGTGGAAATAATGTCTCATTTGAAATCGTCCAACTACTATTTTCATGATTTTATCATGCAATTCAAACTGGCTGAAGCAAAAAAGTTTGCAGCTGCTAAAATCACTTGATAATTTTGGGTCACTATCAGCAGCATGGAATAATTAATGTCTCTTATGCTGCAGTAAAATAAATCTATCAATTAGTATGAGACATCGTTGCAAACTGCATGGCTCAAGATGTTTGATATAAATGTATACGTTTTATATAGCGATCGTAAGTCCTCAACCCTGCTCATTTTGCAATGCATATATCGGTTGAGATCCTTCACCACCGCTGCCCGTTCGAATGAGCGCCACGCCTTTTGCATTTGTATTCAGTTTTTAAAGATATCTTGTGGCACCCAGGGCCGTTAACGTTGACCTTTCCCCCTAAGACATAGAGACTTGCGATGGATCGAAATTGACGATTATATAACGCCGGAAAGAAGCGATTTAGAGGTGTGTAAGCAGAACCTAAAGCGTAAATATAAATGTACACGCTTTTCGATAGCGACCATATGGCCTCGACCCTGCTCATTTTTCAATGAATTAATCGGGTGAGATCTTTCACCACCGCTGCCCGTTTGAATGGGCGCCACGCCATTTAGGGTCCCCGTGTACGGACCGTGCTAACCCGAGATTAAAATCTCTGAAAGAAGCCATTATTGAGACGCGAACCGACATCCTCACGGCGACTTGACGTACGCTTAAACCAATGAGCAATCCAAGCCAGCAAGTTACAATTCGCAGTTGTGAAAATCACTTGACAATAATTTGTCTTCTTTCTACTTCAAGCTAATCGTAAACCAATTTATTACGACAGAAAATTGGACAAATTAGTGATAATTCATTTCCAACTCCATCCCGTCTCATCAGTTAAGAAATCACCAGCCCAGACGTTCTTAACTTCAGTCCAGGAATGATACAGATCATTCCAAGATTCCAAAAGCTAAGTCAACAAACTCATAAATCAGTTCACAAATTCCACAGATCATTCTAGACATCGACGAATCTTGTTAATCAGTCCGATAGCTCGATAAATCATCGCAGAAATCCGATACACCGGTTGCAAATTCCAGTAAATCGGTCCAACGAAGCATCCCTCCCCAAGAATCCTATAAATCAGTTAGGATCAGATGCACGAAACAGCTGCTGAAGTCAAACACCAAACTAGCTGAACAAATGATGAGACGAAGTGACCGGCGCGAAGCCGAGAGCTGCAGCCTTGAACACAATTTCAATTCTGGATTTATAGCAGGGCCGCCCTTGCGAGACCTTACAATTTCCGTCGACCATCTGTCCACCAAGCTGTCTCGCGGATACTCGCCAGATCTTTATCGGCAATACATCAACGAACAATCGGGAGTCCATAAGACGAACGGGAATAGTCGCTACGCGGATTAGTAATCGTAATCGTAAACTCGAGATTTCTACAGCGCCCAAAGAGAGATAGATCGTAGTAACTAGCTTATTCGCAAGCGCTCAGTTGAAACAAAATCGATAGGCAGGAAAGGTCGGATTCGGTTCCAGATCAAGATCCATGGTTCGGGCAGGCAGACAGTCAGACGGTTACGGTGGATGGTGTTTGGAATCGGAACGGCAAGACAGATACGGGAAAGAGGAAGAATCAGGACAGGAATTGTAGAAGAGGAGTGTTTTTAGTTTTGAGTGAAAGACCCGCACAGAGATTGCAAGAGGAACAGTGTTCATGAGTTCGTAGGATGGGTCAGATAATCGTCGCAATTCTGTTAAATGTCATCAAGAACAGAATGCTCTTCAATCAACAGCAAGCTATGATCAGGTAGTACAAGGGGAAGTAGAGTAGTAGTATTAGAAGTAGTAGTAGCAGGAGCAGCAACAATAGCAGCAACAATAATAGTAGTAGTAGTAGTGGTAGAAGAAGTAGTAGTAGTAGTAGTAGTAGTAGTAGCAACAGCAGCAGCAGCAACAGTAGCAACACTAGCAGTAGCAGTGGCAGCAGCAGACAAAAACTGATGGGAAAGGTATGGTCAGATTGTTCAGTAACTCCCTCAATGTTCAACTGGCCGTCGTATCCTCTTTTCCCCAAAGCGAACCAGAGGAATGGAAGCGTTGACATGACAACGGCACGTCGGTCGAATACGAATCCGGGTCTGGAATACGAAATGAAGAACATCTTCGATCAGACGTCGAATGAGAATATTTTTCGTGATACATCGCCGCATCAGCGCCACCTGGCGTTCAAGCACCGACGCGTAAATCGCTGGTTGATGCCAGACTGCGAGAACCCTATCGCTCCCCGATGTACGATTACCATGAAGATTATGATTATGCTATATCCAACGGTGTTATTAAACCACTAGGCTGGCTCTGCCAACAATCAACCTTAGAATAACAACTAATTTACCATGAAGATTATGATTATGTTCTATCCAGCGGTGTTATTAAACCGCTAGACTGGCTCTGCCAACAATCAACCTTAGAATAACAATTAACTATACAACTGTCACTATTAATATTTTACCGCTGTATATATGAATCGTCAGGATTTAGCAAATTCTGCGGAGAATACAAAATTCTGGATGGCTAGAAATCGTCAAGATTTGGCGGAGCAAAAGTACAACAGAAGACAATAGAATTGAAGAGTTGAATTGTGATAGCTATGCCCTCGAAAAGATAACTAGTTTCTCTCGTGTAACCGGTTATTATTATTACTATTATTATTATTATTATTATTATTATTATTATTATCATCATCATCATCATCATCACCACCACCACCACGACCATCATCATCATCACTATCATCATCATCATCATCATTATTATCATTATTATTGTAGTTTTGTTGATGTTGTTGTTCTTCTTCGTGTTATTATTATCATCATCATCATTATTATTATTATCATCATTATTGGTATTATTATCGGCATTAGTATCCGTTTTGCTATCATTGTTATTATTATTACACATTAACATAGCTTTCATAACCACTCAGAGAACCAAATGTAAATGTACATGTTATCCCATAGCGACCGTATGGCCTCGACCCTATTCTTTTTGCTATGAATTGATCGGGTGAGATCCTTCACCACCGCTGCCCGTTTGAATAGGCGCCGCACCATTTAAGCCGAATCAATGAACAAGGCTGCATTCACGAAGGAAAGCATGGTTACTGCAGGGTAGGGGTTACGTAAACGGCCCTGGCAGCCACAAGATGTCGCTAAACACTTGATACT
The DNA here is from genome assembly GCA_964023275.1 of Norana najaformis. Taxonomy (NCBI): domain Eukaryota; kingdom Metazoa; phylum Annelida; class Clitellata; order Crassiclitellata; family Hormogastridae; genus Norana; species Norana najaformis. Next base: position 2,657,354 of record OZ029916.1, on the reverse strand, counting down.
ACGACTAAGACATGTTACAACAAGATTTTGTGAAGGATGCGTTTCGCAATGCTAAGCCGCGTTCAATATTTCTCTCTCTCGTCGGCTGCGTGTAGTTCATTCAACGGATTTGTTTTACTTGGGCGACTGCATGGAAGGGGAAGCTCTCACTCATGGGCTGGGGGTGCTTTTATGGGGATTTCGTTGATGTAATACTGGCGCAACTAGTTTTCAGTGTCGCATCCAGGAATGCCTACGTGAGGGGGTAAGGGTATTTCCAGAGAGGTGCCACATTCTGGCAGTCCACCATGCCCTGGGTATGGTCTGAGGGGCGCCGGCATATAACCAAGAAGGGAAGGCGAACCCTCTTCGTGCCCATAGCTAAATTCGCCAATTGTTACTCATGAGATCTGGTGGTGGTGGTGGTGCATAACGGTAATGATAACGACGACGACGACTACGATGATGAGGATGTTGATGATGATGATGGACAGTTTAGGTGATTACAGTGATAAGGATGATGATGATGGCAAAGATAATGGCTGTGGTGATATGCATGCAAGCACAGTAGCCGAATGGTTACAGCGCACGGCTTGTATCGCGGAGAGTACGGGTTCGAGCCTCCTCCCTGAGACGGTTATTGTGATGATGATGATGATGATGATGATGATGATGATAATGATGAAGATGAAGATGATGATGCGGCTGCTTATGATGCGGCTGCTGCTGCTGATGATGATGGTGATGATGATGGGATACCGTCGTACATTTGATCCGTGAGCACAACACAATGTTCCATTATAGATGCGCATCAGTCGCTGAAGCATCATCAGGCGATGACTGCGTCCAGCTGGTCGTTTATCCTCAGTCCTCCTTCTGTCACCCGTCGACGCCGACTAAGTCATGGCTCCATTCCAGATGCATCGCCTCGCCTCTCCTCCACCCGTCTCTCCTCTTCCCTTCTCTCCCTTCTGATACTCACCCTCTTATTCTCATTTCTTCTATCCCCTTCTCTCCTCTTTTCTCTTCTCCTCCCCTCTCCTCTCGTCTCCTCTTCCATCTCCTCTCCTCTTCTCTCCCCAATACTCTCCACTCTTCTCCTCTCCTCTTCTCCGGTTCCCTCTTCTCCCCTCTCTTCTCCCTTCTCTACTGTCCTCTCCATTCCTAGAGCCTCCTCTTTTCTCATCCCCTTCTCAACTTTCCTTTCCTGTCCTCTGTTTTCTCTCGCTCTCCCTCACCTCTATCCAGCCTCCTCATCTCTTCTCTATTCTATCATCCTCTCCTCTCTTTCTTCTCTCCATTCTCGTCCGTTTACTCTTCTTCTGTCCACTCATATCCTCTCCTCTTTCTTTTCTCCATTGCCCTCCACTCATTCCTCTTTTGTCCTCAACATACCTTCTCTCAGCTTCTCTTTTTACATCCTCTCCTCCCTTCTCTCCATTCCCCTCCATTCACTCCTCTTCTGTCCTCTAATGTTCTGCCCTATCCTCTCCTCTATTTCTCCCCTCTTGCCCTCTCGTCCCGTCTCACCCATTCTCTCCTATCCTGTCCTCTTCTCCCTCCAATCCCCTCTTCTGTCACTACTTCAACTCATAGCGTCAGGGCAGAAGCCCCCTCATCTCCCCACTGACTCCAGTCTCTTGTCTCGAGTAGCAGCCCCCATCCCTGCAACCCGTTCTGCTCTCGGTACCCCATATTACCCCCATTCGTCTAATGGCTGTGATATTAGTGGGGGTGGGGACCATACGCTTCTCTTTCTTCTTCATCGTTAGCTCGGCTGGTGCTGTTGATCAGCTCGCTTTGTGCCGCGCTGGCTGCAGGTGCCTGCGTGGTCCCAAATCTGTTCCTAAGCGAAAACGGTTCCCACCCAGCCCAATTTCCGCACAACATTAGCGAATTCTAAAGCATTCTGTTGCATTGACAGCAAAACGTGATCCAATTGTCTTTTCTTGTCTTGTCTTGTCTTTAGCCATCTGCGATCGCAAGGTTGGGGGCAACATGAACCATCCGTCTCCAGATGTTTCTATCTTCAGTTGTCCTCAGTAACTGACTCATAGTTAATCCTGTCCAAGACCTTATGTTCCCAATCCAGGCTGTTCGCGGTCTTCCACGATGAAATGTGATGAAAACACTATTCTAGTAATTGCTAAAATAGAAGCCCCAAGCTGTCGCCCAAGGACCGTTTAATTATGCAGTAGTCATTAAGCGAAAATATGAGTTTGAAGAACGAAACGGTAACAAAAGACATCAACAGAACAGTTCTGTTTTTAGAGAGAACAGTACTACTTTTAGAGAGAGAACAGTTCTAGTTTTAGAGAGAACAGTTCTAGTTTTAGAGAGAACAGTTCTACTTTTAAAGAGCAGTTCTGTTTCTTTAGAGAAGACAAATCTAGTTTTAGTGAGAACAGTTGTATTTTTTAGAGAAAACAGCTCTATATTTAAAGAAAGAACAGTTCTATTTTTAGAGATAAAGTTCCGCGTCCTGATCACGTGAACCAATTACAATTATCCGGAACCGTTTTGGCCAGGTCCTAATTTGACATCACACTGGCGCATCTCGCAGAACATTCCTGAGGTCCTCTCGGCGGCCTACGAAGGCTCACCGTCCGTGATCTCGCGAGGCCACGGAGCCTGTCTCCCTCGCCCACCCACCGCGAGGGTAAACATGGCGGCCGCAAGCAGTCACTGCACTCTCGTCGTTTGTTTATCCATTCATTCATTCATTCATTCATTCATGCATTCGTTCATTCATTTATTGATTGAATTCTATCTATCTATCCTTTTTTCCATCCCTCCATCCCTATATTCAACCATCCATCCTTTCATTCATCCATCCATACATCGATAACTCCATCCATCAATCCATCCATCATATAATAATAATATTAATAATAATATTATTATTATTAATATTACGATTATTACAACTATAATTATTATAATGATGATGATGATGATGATGATAATTATTATTGTTATCATCATCATCATCGTCATCATCATCATCATCATCATCGTCATCATAATTCTTAACTCACTCTACGAGCTCAGAAAAACAAAACAAAATTCCAAATAATAAACCCGAACTTGAACAATATTCGGTCGACCCAACAGTCCAAGGGGGCAGGTCCCCGGCAGGCGGGATGACTGCGGGCACGCCACTAAAGTCAGACGGCAGGAAACCAATCCAGGAGTGGCCCCAGGATCGACGAAATCCTGCGTCGCATTCGAGACTCGACCGACCACTCTCCCCAAGCGGGGCAAAGCACTCATCAATAACTCCGAACAATGGCTCGACGGGACGGCGTGTGGCCCCTAGGAGATAGCAACTGCCGACGTCCCCAACGGGATTCCAGTCCACCTGGTGTCGAGCAGATATACCCACCAACCGTCATAACTCGATGGCTGCCTGCCAGCCACCAGTGGATATTTGCCAGACATTTGTGCGGAGCATACGTCATGCGATATGAAGGTAAGGCACAGAAATCTGATCTGATCTATTCTAATCTAATCTAATCTGACCCATATGTAAGGTGCAATTGTAATTACCCCAAACAAGGCAGTGTCGGAGTTTTGACTAACTATTCGGTGATAGTCTACTTATATCGAGAGAATAATAGGCTTAAAAGAGGTGTCTAAAATATTACGGTTATGACTCAAAAAGCAGAGGCGGAGTAATACTTCAGAGAGGTGTAGGGGTGTCCGTCCGTCCATCCGTCCGTCCGTCCGTCCGTCCGTCCGTCCGTCCGTCCGTCCGTCCGTCCGTCCGTCCGTCCGTCCGTCCGTCCGTCCGTCCGTCCGTCCTGGATTATAAGCAGTTCTGCTGGAAAGAAAATAGGATAAAAGGAATCGTTGCTTTCTGAGCTGGAACTCTTGAGCTATTTGAAGATCAAAGCGAACGAAGGCAACCCAGGTTCGGAAAAAGAATCAGCCAGGGCCTGGCGTTCGTCACTGAGGCGTTACTAATTGGACTGTGGCCAGATCGCAAGCACCTGTTGTTGGGCACAACCGAGAGAGAGAGAGAGAGGAGAGAGAAAGAGAGAGAGACAGAGACAGAGAGACAGAGACAGAGAGACACAGACACAGACAGAGAGAGACAGATACAGACAGACACAGATAGACAGAGACACAGACAGAGAGACACATACAGAGAGACAGATACAAGAACACAGACAGAGAGAAGACAGACAGACAGCGAGAGAGAGAGAGTAGACAGACAGACAGAGAATGAGTGTGAGACAGACAGAGACAGAGATACAGAGAGAGACACGGAGGGAAGGACGGAGGAAGAGAGGAAGAGAGAGTAATCGAGACAGACAGACAGACAGAGAGAACGGAGCATCGAGGAGTCTCCAGCAGCAGCTGGTATCCAACAGCAGCTGACTGACAGACACTTCTGATGTAATTTCCTTCAGAATGAAACGCCGCAGCATCAAACGCTCTAAGACAAAACACACGCTAGGTGGATATTCTGGGCATTGGCCGCTGATAAAAGGTCATCGCCAGGTCACAGAAGAGCAACGCAAAAAATATCGCCGATTCGATTTAGCACAGGCAGCGGAAACCACAAGGAATACGTTACAGTTAGATTACTTGAACCTAACCCTTTTGCCTATCGATTTTGTTCTGACTGAGCGCCTGTGAATAAGCTGGTTACCGCGACTTAGCTTTCGTTGGGCGCTGTAGAAATCTCAAGATTAAGATTACGATTACTTTACAGTGTGTGCGAGTGGGAAGCGCTGGTGTAGTGGTATGGTAACCGGAGGGTCGCGGGTTCGAATCTGCCTCAAGCCACTGCGTAGCGACCTTGGACAAGTTGCTCACCCACAATTGTCTGTGAGGAAGGCAATGGGAAACCACAACTCACTCACCTCATCCCCGGGTGGCTTAGAGCCAGTGGACAGAGAACTCATAATCATGGGGTGCGCGATTAGTGGTTAGTGTGCTTGTCTGCCAACCGAGATGTGGGGTTCAAATCAAGGAAGAAATTTGCTTCCAGATTTCGGCTCCACTGACCCCCCCCCAGCCAACTCAGCTATAATGAGTACATTGTCAGTGGGAAGATCAAGCAGCAAGGAAGAGGTCATCCGCCCTCATATGCCGAGGCTAAGAAAATGAAGTCTCAGCGGGGGCTAAGAATTTCTCCCGATAAATTCATTGATAAATGAGCAGGGTCGAGGCCATACGGTCGCTGTAGAAAAACATGTACTTTTGCTCTTTTTACATATGGCAACCCTGTAAAATATTCAGCCAGCCTGAAAAATATTCAGCCATCCCCGTAAAAAATTCAGCCATCCCTGTAAATATTCAGCCATCCCTGTAAAATATTCAGCCATCCCTGTAAAACTCAGCCACCCCTGTAAGATATTCAGCCATCCCTGTAAAATACTCAGCCATCCCCACAAAATATTCAGCCATCCCTGTAAAATAAAATATTCAGCCATCCCTGTAAAATATTCAGCCATTCCTGTAAAATACTCAGCCATCCCCATAAAAATATTCAGCCATCCTTGTAAAATAAAATATTCAGCCATCCCTGTAAAATATTCAGTCACTCCTGCAAAATATTAAGCCATCCCCGTAAAATATTCAGCCATCCCTGTGAAATATTCATAACACTGGGCCACCACACATCTGGAATTTGGATCAATGACTGTAGAACAAAGAGCGAGTCTTCCACCGTGTGATAAAATTTTATTTCCGCATCTCACTGGATATTCGTGCATCTCGTCCAACCCTATCAGCTTCGTTATTACTCGCCTACCATGCGAGACTTCGCTGTGACAGAAACCGATAAGAACCCGGCATCCTTTTTGATTTGATAAATTAAATTTATTAATTAAATTTGCAAAATAAACAAACATCACAGCCCAAGGAAGGACATCACAGCAACAAGTGTAGTTTGGTATCATATCTTTTACCGCCCACATAGTTTAAGGGCATGCCTGATCAAACCATCTGCTATCAAATGTAGCTGCTGCCAATTCCAGTTGAACAGCCAAAGGCGTTGGACCGGTAGAAACAGCTTAAATACTCCGTTACATATTCAGTAGCTGACCTGGTTAGCTATATGGGTCAAGGCGCCTCACTTAACTTGACACACAATCGTCGCCATGGTGTCTCACGTGGCCTAATTAGCTACATTGGTTAAAGCGTACGTCAAGGCGCCACTGTGCGTGAGGATGCCGGTTCGCATAAAGATCGCGCTTATTTCAGAGATTTTAATCTCGGGGTAGAACGGTGCGTTTTCCTCCATTAATTTCTCTCCTCTCTTCTCCTCTCTTCTCTCCTCTGCTCTCCTCTCCTCTTCTCTCCTCTCCTCTTCTCTGCTCTCCTCTTCTCTGCTCTCCTCTTCTCTGCTCTCCTCTCCTGTCCCGTCCTCTCTTCTAGTCTCCTCTCCTCTACTCTACTCTACACTACTCTACTCTCCTCTACACTCCTCTCCTCTCCTCTCCTCCCCTCTCCTCTTCTCTTCTCTCCTCTTCTCTCCTCTTCTCTGCTCTCCTTTTCTCTCCATTACCCTTCATTCATTCCTCTTCCATATAAATTAAATCAGAGATGGGTAATTAATGGCAGGCACAACTGTAATTGTAACTGATAGAAATTTATATAGCACCGCTTCAAGGGAAGCTAATCTTAGGCACTCACTATACTAGCTTAAACGACGTTCATCTAATCTTACTGAATGTAACCTTACCTTAGCTTTATGCAATAGTGTTCTGATACAAGCATGCATTCAGAACATGCTCTGAGTGAGAGCGGAGAAACGAACTGTTGAGCAATTAAGTGTTAGATCCAAGCATGCATTCAGAACATGCTCTGAGAGAGCGCAGAGCACCGAACTGCTGAGCAATTAAGTGTTCCAACATAAGCAAGCATTCAGAGCATGCTCTGAGCGAGCGCAGAGCACCGAACCGAGTTTGAACTTACTGGACAGGTCACGCAGGCAGATCTGACGTTTCGTGCGTTGGTGCAACTTCCCTCCAAGAACCGGTGGCTTGTCACAGACTACTTCCGGTAGCAGCGACATCTGTGGTTCAGAGGCTGAAGCGCTGAAGTCAAACGATCGTAGAAGACTCACTGAGTACGGCTGAACCTAAAAAAGCCGCAGTAAAAGGGTCACAAGGCTGATGTTGGATATTTTTACAAAACACCTGACGTATTTGCCCTTTTTCGGCCTCGGCCGTACTCTGGCGCTCTATAAATCGTCTCATTATCATCATCATCATCGTCATATCATCTTAATTATTAATATTGTTGTTGTTGCTGTTGTTATTATTATTATTATTATCATCATCATCAATCAATCATCATCATCATCATTATTATTACAAGAGATATCTGGCAAGGGCGGATAAAGGGAAGCCCATCCGGAAGTTGCCCTCTCCCCCAATTTTCACACTTGGGGCATGTGCTACGAAAGAGTGAAGACTGATTAGAGAAAGAGATCATCCAAAGCACAATTCCTGGATCCGGAGCTCACGCAAGACCCAAGATGACATGTATCGATAACATTAAGTCGTAGACTGAATTATCGTTCGACCAGTTATTACCTAAGACCAGGGACAGAACTACTACACAGCGACAGTCTACAAATATAAGGAAAACAATCGGCTTTAAAAAAGGTGTCTAAAATATTACAGTTTATTACCATTTATTAACACTGACAAAATTGTTCGTGATGTAGTGGTTCGAGGACAGTTGAAACATGACACATAATACACCTCTTTTAAGCGTATTCATCTCCTTATATCAGCAGACTGTCGCCGTTTAATTAAACAGCGACAGTCTGCTGATATAAGGAGATGAATACGCTTAAAAGAGGTGTCTAAAATATAAGTTTATTACCATTTACTACCACGGACAATTTTCAGCCAATCTTCGGCTCGAGGACGGCTGAAGACAATACAAGACCAGTTGTTACAGAGGGGACATCCCACTCAGCTTAGTTCCTCACCAGGACCGTACTTCGCTCAGCGTCAGACTTCCTGGGTTTAGTCTTTCTGAGACGCAGTTGAATGTTCGCTTGGGACGAAATGTAAATGTATAGGTTTTCTACAGCGACCGTATGGCCTCGACCCTGCTCATTTTTCAATGAATTTGTCGGGTGAGATCCTTCACCACCGCCGCCCGTTTGAATGGGCGCCACGCCCTTTAAGGTCCCCGTGTGCGGACCGTGCTGGCCCGAGATTAAAATCTCTGAAATATAAGACGGAGTCACGCAAAGGCCGGAGTAAAATACTAGGTCTTAACCAGTGATTTAATGGCGATAGCGATGTCTGTAGCGACAATCCGCATCTGGTTATTTATACAGCGCTTCTTGAGAACTTCATCAAACGTTAAAACATGCACGAACTGTTTTCATTGTTACATACTTTCAGCGGAGCTCGCTTCCGTATTCCTTCCACTCAGAAACCGCACGCAGACTTAAAATCCCAAAAGAATTCCGCAACAAGATAGCGAGTCGATTCAGTATCCATTTTGCCTAAGCGCTTTCACCCAAACAGAACGATCCCTGTACCACTTGACACACTCTATCGTATCCGGCCAGCGCCGTCTCGCTTAAGTCTTCCACCGCTGGGGTAGGCCCGGGCAGGCCCCGGTAGCTAGCACGCATCTCGCTCCGCCAGCCCGCCACGAATCATATCGACGTAGCCAGCGCAGAAGCTGGGAATCATTTGCCGACGGGGTGGCTTAAATTGTAGTGATTCCTGCATCTGAGTCCTTTGTCAGCTTCTGATTGGCTGACCTTCCGTGCCGCTGGTATCGGCGCTAAGGAAGCCGGGGAACCAGATGGCTGGCAATAAATTAGTTATGGCCACCTGCTTCGCAACTCTTAAGACGCGCGAGTCCAGGTGTTGCTGGCTTTAATTAGACAATGAATTATGCAAGATCGGCTTAATCAAATATAGTCATCCGACTGTTCCTTCCAGCTTGCAATTTTCCCACATCCATCCATCCATCCACCCAAACCCACCCACCCATCCATCCATCCATCCATCCATCCATCCACCCAAACCCACCCACCCATCCATTCATCCATCCATCCATCCATCCACCCAAACCCACCCACCCATCCATTCATCCATCCATCCATCCATCCACCCACCCACCCACCCACCCACCCATTCATCCATCCAACCATCCATCCACCCATCCACCCATCCATCCATCCATCCGCCCTTTGGTATCTGCGACATCCCGAACCGGGATTAGCGCTAAAAGTTAGCGTTAACAACAAACACAATGGCCTTAATCTAATCTAATTGAACACCTTATGTACCTATCGTAAGATGATTTGATTATAATGCTTTTCAAGGTTGATTATTATTAATAATAATATTATTACTATTATTATTATTACTACTACTACTACTACTACCACTACTATTTCTGCATGTATTAGGCGCCACTATATAATGACTAAGCATCAATCGATGGCGCTGAGCAGTTGTGGGTGAAGCAGTTGCTCAAAGTCCCTACACAGTAACCGTCTCAGAGGATGAGGCTCGAACCCGTACCATCTGCGTCACAAGCCGAGCGCTCTATCCAATATGCTACCGTGCCCCAATGTTGAAAATGTACGCTGGTTAATTTTGAAATAGTCTATAAACATGTTTCGTAAAAGAAATTATGAAAAAAATGCAATTTCATGACAATCATATTAATTTTAATTTTTTAGGATACCCATATTTTATTCATATAAGTATTGGAATAAAACCTTCGACAAAAATAGTACATCCTGAAGGAGTTTCATGACCATAATTGAATTCAGCAACCCAAAATTAGTAAAAAAATATCCTATTTGTCCAATGTTATGAAAAAGCTTAAATTTGCTGAGGTGTGTTACTCATTCACTGCGAATTCGGAGAAGCCGACCGAAAGAGGTGAGTTTTAAGTTGAAACGGAAATGATCAAATAAACTGAGCACAACAAACCGATGTAAGGGAGATAGAGTGAGTGAGTGAGAGAGACAGAAACAGAGAGAGAGAGACAGAAACAGAGAGAGAGACAGAATACAGAATAGAGAGAGAGAGAAAGAGAGAGAGAAAGTAAAAGAAAGAAAGAAAGACAGAGAGAGAGAGAGACAGAGAGAGAGATACAGAGAGAGACAGAGAGAGAGAGAAAAAGAGAGAGGCAGAAAGAGAGACAGAAAGAGAGAGGCAGAAAGAAGAGTGAGAGTGACAGACAAGACAGACAAAAAGAGAGAGATAGAGAAGGTGTGTGAGAGTAAGTAAGTAAGTGAGTAAGTGATTGACTGAGTGAATGAGCGAGCGAGCGAGCGACAGACACACAGACAGACACAGGGAGGGACAACAACCAGCAACACCGACCCATACACAGCAACCGCAACACAAACTTAAAAACAACACAGGGTACAAAAGAGTCAGCGAGTTTAAAACCGGGTCCCACTTCGTTCGGGGACCGGTTCAAAGCAAACGAACTGATGCCCGTGGAATGCACCACCTTTATTCCTGCCCCAGCAACAGTCAGAACATGAACAGCTGAAGCAAACCTCTGATTCCCACGAACACCTGGCTGGTGCCAATCACATCCAGGTTACCTGTGATTAATCGCCTTAGCGCCAGCATCAGCAGCTCCAGGTAGGAACAGCTGAGAAATCACCGTCACAGAAGAACATCTTTTTTGCCCGCGGATAAACTACATACGATTGACAGCGCTGTAACTCGGCCCAGTTTATATAAAAAAGAACTAAAATATCGTGTATAATAATAATAATAATAATAATAATAATAATAATAATATTAATAATAATAATAATAATAACGATGATGATGATGATGATGATGATGATGATGATGATGATGATGATGGTTATGATAATGATGATGATGGTGGTGGTGAAGATGATGATGATGATGATGACGGTGATGATGATGATGATGATGATGATGATGATGATGATGATGATGATGGTGATGATGATGATGATGATGATGATGGTGGTGGTGATGATGATGATGATGGTGATGATGGTGATAATGATAATGATGATGATAACAACATCATCATCAGCGAGGACAAGCCTTCTCAGAATAACACTCCTCTAATTTTTGTAATCCTGAGCAATAACATGTACTCACAGCAAAAAACTAAATAATTAAATAAATAATAAATAAATAAAATAATAATAATAATGTTTTGAAAGCACATACATACATTCAAACATACATACTACATACATACATACTACATAAATACATACATACATTCATACATACATACATACACCCATACATACATACATACTACATATGAATATACATACATACAGACAGACAGACATACACACAGGTACATACACACTAGCATAATAACATAATAACAACTAAAACCGCAACATCTACCCAATCAGGTCAGACAACCTAAGCTGGGGTCAGAGGTTTGATTTCTGTCTAAGTTCAAGAAAGTTGACAAGAAAACGAGGCCGACGTGTAATGGAATAGAAGTTGTCTGAAGAGTTTAGAGTTTGACGCTGGAAGCCAAAAAACCCGAAGCTCCTAAGGAAACTCGGAATGCGGCTTAAACATCAACAACACACGATCAAACAGAACTCAGCTTCAAAGTCATTCCAACTATGTCAGGCATCTTGTCAGAGGTGTAGCCAGGGGTCCAGTGTTGTCCCCGAGGGCAGGGCTCATAGGGGCACAAACTGAGGGAGTAAAATATCGTAATTGTAAATTCGAGATTTCTACAGCGCCCACCGAAAGCTAAGTCGCAGGAACCAGCTTATTCACAGGTGCTCAGTCAAAAGAATATCGATAGACAGGAAGGGTTCTCTTCCAGGTCAAGATCCAAGAGTCATGCAGGCAGGCAGGCAGGCAGGCAGGCAGACAGGCAGGCAGGCAGACGGCTACGGTGGGTGGTGTTTGAAACTGGATCTGCAGGATAGATAAGGGGAAGAAGAGGTATCTGCGGAAGAGGAGTGTTTTCAATTTTGAGTGGAAGACCTACGCAGAAATTTTAAGGGGTAAAGTGATGGTGAGTTCGTATGATGGATCAGATGATTGTCGTAATATTGTTGGAGTTTATTCCAGAGGGGTGGAGTAAATCTCTACCCACCACACCCCACCGTTCAGGGTTTTGCCCGCGGAAAATCCCCAGTCGACAAACAATGAGCTTCTGTTCCATCCCAAAGGCGCAGTTCCACCGGAACGACAATAAGTTCCATTTGTTGGCAGGAACTTATGGAACATCTGGTTGGTACAACGGGATGGGAAGAGTTAGCGAGGAATTTACACTGGAGGTGCTTGTGTAACTAAGTACACACACACCCTTTCAAGACTCTCCCTCTCACACTGTCTGTCTGTCTGTGTGTCTGTCTGTCTGTGTGTCTGTCTGTCTGTTTGTGTGTCTGTTTGTCTGCCTGCCTGTCTGTCTGTCTGTCTCAGTCTGTCTGTCTGACTTTCTGCGTCTATTCCTCTCTTGATTTCCTCCATCTTAGTGTTTCTGCATCTTCTCCTGTTTCTCTCTCCTCTCCTCCCTGTCGTACTGTATGTCTCACTCTGTCTGTGTGTCTGTCTGTCTGTCTCACTCTGTCTGACATTTTGCGTCGATTCCTTTCTTGATTTCCTCCGTCTTAGTGTTTCTGTATCTATTCCTGTTTCTCTCTCCTCTCCTCCCTTTCGCACTGTCTGTCTGTCTGTTTGTCTGTCTGTCTGCCTGTCTCACTCTATCCGTCTTACCTTTCTGCGTCTATTCCTTCTTGATCTCTTCCTCAATCTTAATCTTTCTGTGTCTAGTCCTGTATCGCTCTCCTCTCCTACCTCTCGCACTGTCTGTCTCACTCTGTCTGTCTGTCTATGTCTGTCTGTCTGTCTCTGTCCGTTTGTCTCACTCTGTCTGTCTCACTCAGTCCTTCTACCTCTGTGCGTCTACTGCTCTCTCTATCGCTTCCTCCGTCTTACTCTTCCAGTGTGTCTAGTCCCGTATCTCTCTCCTTCTCTTCGACTCCAAGATCTCTTCTCTGTTAGCCTCTCCAGCAGGCCAACAGATGTTCCCGTCCATTTGTTTCCCCAACCCACCCTCCATCGCCCCTCCTCTCTCCCTCCCTCCCTCCCTCCCTCCCTCCCTCCCTCCCTCCCTCCCTCCCTCCCTCCCTCCCTCCCTCCCTCCCTCCCTCCCTCCCTCCCTCCCTCCATCCCTCCCAATCTGGAATCATTTACTCTTAGACAAGCGGACGAAAGGAGCCTAGGGTCCACTGTATCATTGTCTGATCAGCACAGGTGCCACAACAGATCCATCTCCCCTCTCTCGGCTGGGCTATTTAAAAATCATTTCATAAGATGACCCCTGAACCGGAGGGAGGGATCGACCACCCTTTCCCAGATAACGTCAGCCGGACGGGGCCCCATTAATTTATGACCGTCGGAAAATATTTTCCTACACCCGAACTAGCTCCAAAGGAACCAAACGGTTGCATAAACAAATAGCGTTGGTCTGGATGGGGCTGTGGTAGCAACGCCGCATCAAAACTGAAGATTGAAAAGATACAGGCGAACTGAGGAAGAAGGTGGAAAAGAACCTTTCAGGAGGAACTCGGGTTACAGACGGGAGTGGAAAAGTTAATGGAGGCCAATCTTTATTATCATCAAACGATTCCTCGGGGTTATCAACTAAAATCAATAAGCCAGATCGGTAAAAAGTCGTTGATATCAGCGTTTTCTGCAGCGATATTTCGGTTTCTGTTTAGGATTGTTCAGCTGCTTTTGCGCGCACCGTGTAACATAAGAATCCCGGAGCCAACACTTCTTGCATTCTCTCATGATTTTATATACACTTCTTGCATTCTCTTGAGAGTTATATCCCTCCAAGAATGGGATGGAAAATGATCGCTGCGTTTTTGAGTGGTACTAAAATGCGCTATATTAAATGTCTTCACACTTATATACATAGATACTTAAACATATATATACGTTTTATGTATCTATAGTATTTAGGGCTTTGAGAGATTCTTGAAAAGCACTGTATAAATAGGCACATACATACATAATATATAATACATACATAAAGGCATAATATACACATACATATATACACATCCACAAACACATATTCGTACACACACATACATACATACAAACACACATACATACATGCTTGCATAAATATTTGCATGCATACGTATGAACATGCAAACACATACATACGTACACACATACACACATACATTCATACATACTACATACATAAATACATACATACATACACACATACATATACATACATACATACTACATACATAAATACATACACACATACATACACACATATACACATACGTACATACATACATACATACATACTACATACATAAATACGTACATACATAAATACATACATACATACACACATATACATACACACATATACACATACGTACATACATACATACATACATACTACATACATAAATACGTACATACATACATACATACATACATACATACTACATACATAAATAAATACATACATACATACACACATATACATACATTTGAATCCCGCCAATAGGTCTTTCCCTCCCGAACTCCATCCGCCCACAAATCGCCCCATGATCTTTTCGGTGACGCCGCAGGGACCACAGTCGGTGATCTCTGTATATTCAACCGACGTCAGCACCAGATGTCGCTTTCAGCCAAGAAAGTAGCAGCGAGAAGAGGCATCGATCTCCACCAGCAAAGCAAACATCTTTGAACTTCTCTCACGATCGATGGATCGGCCATAACTGTGCAAATACCGAATCGGCCCCCAATCATCCGCGAACCCCCGTCTGCCTGGCTATCGGCCAGGGTTTCCACCAGCTATTTGTTGTTAACAGAGATCTGATCCGAGCCGGCGAATTAAGGGACACCTGTATGATGATGAGACGCGCTGTGTGGTCTTGGCCAGGTTGGACTGCTGTGTACAGGTGTTTTAAGGTGTGTATGTGTGTTTGTGCCGCAACATGGCTGTTACAAAAATAACCTAACATGTATGTATATGTATATGCTTGTACGTACGTATGTATGTATGCATGTATGCTTGTATGTATGTACAGTATGTATGTGTGTATGTATGTATGCATGTATGTATGTAAGCACGTGTGAATGTATGTATGTATGCACGTCTGAATGTATGTATGAATGTATGTATGTATGCATGTATGTATGTTTGCATGCATATATATGTGTGTCTGTATGTATGCGTATCTATGTTTTATGTATGTATGTTTGTAGGACACAGTGGCCGATTGGTTAGAGCGGTTGACTGGTAACAGGGAGAGGAGGGGTTCGTGTTTCCTCTGAGACGATTACTGTGTAGGGACCTTCAGTAAGTCGTTCATTCACAATTGCTCAGCGCCATCGATTGATCCTTAGTCATTACATAGTGGCGCTTAATAAATGCAGAACTAATGTTTGTACTTTTCTGAAGTGAACATGCTCATGACCTTGAGCCGGCTGTGGACGAATTCCAATGCCCTGGATACAACGCTGATGAGCATCAGGACTTTCCGTTTACTTCCCAGGTTTACTTGTATTACAAGTCCGGCACTCGATCAATTAATTATGCTGAGAGATGGGTCTATAATCCACCGATTGTGGGTTGAAGCCTTCCGAGCAGACTCTGTGTAACGACCCTGGGCAAGTTGTTGGCTCAAGCAGAAGAACATTTTGGTGTCGGATAACTTTGGAAGCAAAGTCCTTAGACTCCCCGGCGCTGTATCTAGGGTCTTGGCATTCGTCCATGGCCGGCTGAAAGGCTAAGAGTAGGGAATAAGTGCCTCCCTTCCCTTCCATTATGGTACACGGAAGCCTTGCTTGTCGGCGGCAGAATCTTAGAGTACCGTGGACGTTTTGTAAGACAACTCAAGAAGACAAATCCGTGGGTTCTAGAGACGGCCGGGTGTACAGGATTCTGCTCCGATTAATCAAAAACTGGAAGCTTTCTTACTTCGGGCATGTGCTACGAAAGAGTGGAGACTGCTTAGAGAAAGAGATCATCCAAGGCACAATTCCTGGATCCCGAGCTCGAGGAAGACCCAAGATTACATCGATCGATAACATCAAGTCGTGGACCGAATTATCATTCGACCAGTTATTACAGGAGACAAGGGACAGAAGCAGATGGTACAGAACTGTCCAAGGTGCAGCCAATCTTCGGCTCGAGGACGGTTTAAGACAAGACAGGCCTTGCTTAGTTTATTACAAAAGAAATCGGCCACGAAGCGTTACTATTCTACAGCAGCCCTATCAAAAGCGCCTTCTTTTTCTTACTCGGGGCACTCCAGCCCTTTTTTGCACATCAACCATTCCCTGCACAAACATTTACGTTTCCTCAACCGAAAGGGATCTCAAAGGAACTCTCAAACCAACCCTCACGTAAGCCCCTACATACACAGCCCTGACCGTACACAACCAGTGCGAAAAAGAACTCAACCGTCTCCCCGCTAAGAAGATAGCTAGCATCAAGCAGCATCTGCCAGCTAAATACGGACCAGCTCTGTGTATAATACGCAGACATCTAGCAGGAACCGCGAGTCGCAAGCAAAAACGGCAAGTGCCAGCTGGTTGGCTCTGCTTTCAATCGACGCCAAAGCTTTTCCTTATCTCGCTGGCCCTGGCTGAATATCTGGCAAAGTGGATTCGCCAAAACAACCCGAACGGGTTGATTGAAGGCAGACACCGCCAGACAGACAGAATGTGAAACTTCACCCCCATGAGATAAGACCGATAAACAAGCACATCTGGTCTGCCAAAACCCTGCAGACGGCGGTGCTGGTGGTTCTGCATATTGGATCCAGATGGACGCTGGATTCAGGTCTGAAACTTCCACCGCATCGCGCCGTATAATAAACCATCTCGATTGGAAGCTGTCCGACTGCGATCTTGGTGACCTAATAAGTTGACGACAGAAGTATCAACGCTCGCGACAAAGTCCCCAGGAGGAAGATGAAGGACGAGGAGGAGGAGGAGGAGGAGGAGGAGGAGGAGGAGGAGAAGGAAAAGGAGAAGGAGGAGTGGATGAAGGAGGAAAATGAAGAGGAGAAGGAAGAAGAAGAGGTGGAGGAGGAAGAGGCAGAAGAAGAGGAAGAAGAGGAGGAAGAAGTAGAGGAGAAGGAGGAGGAAGAACATGAGGAATAACAGGAAGAAGAGCAGGAGGGGAAGAGGAGGAGGAAGAAGAAGAAGACGAAGAGGAGCAGAAGAAAGGACAAGAAGGGGAAAAAGAAGAGGAGGAGGATGAAGAAGAGAACGGGAAGAGAAGGAGGAGGAAGATGATTATGATGATGATGATGATGACGACGATGATGATGGTGATGATGACAAGATG
This sequence comes from Norana najaformis, assembly GCA_964023275.1. NCBI lineage: Eukaryota > Metazoa > Annelida > Clitellata > Crassiclitellata > Hormogastridae > Norana > Norana najaformis. The sequence continues at coordinate 2,640,044 of OZ029916.1, read as the reverse complement.
ATGAAAGTGGAGAGGAGTGTATGAAGGAGAAGGAAAAGAGGAGGAAATAAGGAGAATGTGGAGGAGAAAGATGATGATGATGATGATGATGATGATGATGATGATGATGATCATGATCATGATGATCATGATGATCATGATTTAGCTTTATGCCAGCTGCTGTCTGTAACTGCCATACCGCAGCTAACATCACTACGTATAAATTCTAATATTAAATTGCATAATATGCTTTTTGTTAGTCACTATTTGTTAGGATTACATTACACAGTACGCTATCTGTTAATCACTGCTTCCACTGCTAAGTATTAGACATAGCAGTTACAGAAACCAGCTATGCGGAGTTAGTTTACTGCTAGCCGCGGTCTATAACTACTAACCCAGAGCCAACGTAACCATGTGTAATTTCTTGCACCAACCAGCACGTTTCCCTTTAACAGCTGCATGCATCGTTGGCTTAAATCTACAACTAGTCAACAACAGAGGCTGCTGGAAGCGCGCGATTGTCAGCAAAGTTTTCATCATGCGTTGCCGAAGCTTCTAATCCTCCTATCAGCAGCAACGCAGCGTCTGTCGCAGGGCACATCACAGCGAAACTTTACGTAGCATCACATGGGACGGCGACAGCACAGTCGGTCGTACGGTGCTACCTACGCCGGACAGATAATCACCTTTACCACCGACCGCACCGAAATAATATTTCAGGCTCATCCTTTTATCTTCCCGGCTGTGGCCGCGGTGTCCAAGCCTGGGCCCCATACATCATCGAGCGCCCGGAGACCCACAATTCTTGCGCTTAGTTGCAGCGCTAGACACATTGCCGCTTATCGCCCCCGTACAAGGACTGCATTAAGCGCGGATCTGACCATGTGAATGTTATCGTACCCCGTTGTACGATGCTGTCTAGGTCGGAAAGGGTTGCGAGGGGTTCTGAGTTATGTCCGCTCCGTCCGCGTTCTGCTATTTTGTCGCGGATTAGCTTGTTATTGTTAAAAACCGACCGCGCTTTTATGTTGGGGCTTTAGGGTTTTGGACGAACGCTAAATCCACCTCGATGTAAATTAATGACACCGCTGAGAAGTTCATGGCAGGCGAAATCCGAACGCGACCGCAGTAGAAAACGGACGAAGCTCCCTGCTAAACAGCTCTCGAAATGGGGGATCCCTCTGCAAGGAATTTCCGCCAGTGATCGTGCTGTTGGAGGTTCGACTCCGTGGAACGACCCTGGGCAAGTTGTTTGTGCACACCGTGCCTCTGTCACCAAGCAGTGGAATTTTGTACCGGCGTAAGCTGGGATGTAAACGGCAAGTCCTGAGATGCACTGGCCCCGTGTCCAGGACCTTGGGAGTCGTCCATTGCCCGCTCAAGGGCTTGAGAAAAGGAAATGAGCATCCCCCTTAAGTATCACTTGTGGAATATGGGATACTTTATAAGCTGGGAAGTAAACGGCAGGTCCTGCGATGCACTGGCCGGGTCAAGGGCCTCAGAAAAGGTTATGAGCAGTTATTCAGCACCTCTCCTACGTCTCACTTGTGGATATGGGATACTTTACTCACTTACACATAAAGCTGCATCAGAGAAACCAGCTCAATCACTGGCGCTACATCAAGAGTCATGTTGTCGCCATGGGTGAGTCTCGATCCCGTCAGAATCCAGAATCTGAGGGTCAAGCCAGGGAAGACAGAGTGGAGGTAAGGGGTAAAATGATCACGATGGCAACGGTGGTCGTAGTACGATCCACGATCGGATGCATCATTGGGCAGTTTGAAAATCGGTCTCGGAAGAAGGTACCCAAGACAAACGACAAGCGAATGAGAGCTGATATTTACAGGTGAAAATGGCGGAACGTAAGAAAATCAAATAGACACGAGATTATGTTGCAATTTTGACTGGAAGCGACCATAGATTGACGCCTTGGGCATTATGATAGCAGCACTATAGAAGTGATTAGATTAGATTAGGTTAGGTTGGCTTGGCTTGGATTGGATTAGATTAGATTAGACATCAAAGACTCGAGAGTTTGAACAAACTGTGGAAGTGTATCCCAGCTTTTTCTCTTTCCATCTGTCGTGTCTCAGAAAAAGCTTCCACAAACGGGCAGCGGTGGTGAAGGATCTCACCCGATTAATTCATTGAAAAGTAAACAGGGTCGAGGCCATACAATCGCTATAGAAAAACGTGTACATTTATATTCACATTTTACAACTATTAGGTTATGCTTACACACCTTTTAATCGCTTTTATTTTTACTATATATTGGTCATTTTGCTTCAATCACCAATCAACATATATCAGAAGAGCCGAAGTTAACGGACCTGGCCGCCACAAGATGTCGTTAAACACTGAATACTAATACAAAAGGCGTGGCTCCCATTCAAACGGGCAGCGGTTGTAAAGGATCTCACCCGATAAATTCACTGAAAAATCAACAAGGTCGAGGCCATAACGTCGCTATAGAAAAACGTGTACATTTACATTTTACATTACAGTCTGTTCATACTGCTTGATCTTTTGTGTGTCACCGTTCTCAGTTCGAGCTGGCTGGGTTTCTGATCTTTGGAACTGACCGCAATACGGATCTGTTTTTGAGTGTTGTTGATTGATGCCCTATCATAACACCAAAGAAGTTCTAAGATTAAATTATACATCTGATAGAACATCTAAGAGGCTCCTGTTCCATAGGCTTCAACCCTTGAGCCGGCAGTTCACGAATCCCATAGCCCTGGACGCGTGGGTTGGGTGAAGCCAGTGCATCGTGGTTCCCTTTCCAGCGTACGTCGGTACCATGTTCTACTAAAGATCGACTAAGGAGCCATTAACCGATGGCGCAACATAATCAAACCGTAAAGTCCATACCCAAAATATCCTAAGAGCAAGGTGGAGCAACTAGTTTTGAAAATCATACTATATCTATTATTATTATTATTAGTAGTAGTAGTAGTAGTAGTAGTAGTAGTAGTAGTAGTAGTAGTAGTAGTATTACTACTACTACTATACTACTACTATTATTATTATTATTATCATTATTATTATCATTATCACTATTATTATTTTAGTTAGTATCTAAAAAAATTAAAATCGTTCATAAACGATCCTCTTTTATCCACTCTTCGGACTGGCACCACCCGACTAAAAAAAGGCAGTGGCGGAGTTTATTTTTACCGAATAGACATAGCTCGAGTCTCAGAAAAAAATTGGTTGAATTTAGCACACCTGTTTGGCAGTTAGTAGTAGTTCCACTGTTTAACGAAACCTTATGGCATCATATGCCCTTGACGTCGATCGGGAAAATTTACATAATTCCTACCCCCCGGTTCCAAAATTTTTATTTTTTGGCAACTTAACGCGGTTCTCCAATATATAGCGCATGTTGATAGCGTTTTAAAGGTGTCTACTGAGCTCGTTGCGGTTCCAGTGTCTAACGACATCTTGTGGCCCTTGAAGCACTTTCTAAGCAGATATTATGATAACTCATGATTAATTGCATTATTAACTAAGTGAGTAATTATTAACTTCAATCGCGGCGTTAATTAACTTGAACAAGCGACAAAATATATTAACAGTTTGTGTAGTTTCTGTTTAACGATACTGCATGTCATATCGAATATGAATAGCGTCGTCCTCCTCCTTTATCCAGGCTTAGGACAGATGAACGCAACGCTCTCCTTAGACACCTTTTAAACGCTTTTAAGCGACACTTTAATTACTTTCATCAACAGCGTTTAATCGTTAGGAATTCCCCCAAGTCACAACTAAGACAAAGGTGACATCAACGGCAAAAAGATGTCGTTAAACACTGGATAATCGTAATCGTAATTCCGAGATTTCTACAGCGCCCAACGAAAGCCAAGTCGCGGGAACCAGCTTATTCACAGGCGCTCAGTCAAAACAAAATCGCTAGGCAAAAGGGTTCGGTTCCAGGTCAAGATCCAAGAGTCAGGCAGGCAGACAGTCGGACGGCTACGGTGGATGGTGTTTAAAACTGAAGCGAGAAGAGAGATACCGGGAAGAGGAACCATTAGGATAAGACTTTCGGAAAAGTAACTTTTGGATAATACTTCTCACGAACAAGACACCTTTAAAACGCTTTCACCGGGAGCTATATAGCCGCTAATATCGTTCAATCGTTATAAAACACTGTGTTTGGTAAGGTACGGTCGAAGCTAACGGCCATAAGATGTTGTTAAACACTGAAAACTACTAATCGTTAGTCTCCCAGTCTCCGTGCACTATGATTACTCGCCAATAGCAGTGGGCTACCTCGAGAATACACCTAATCTATGCCTACCAACTAAAAAATCAATATTAAGGTTCAGCTTGAATATCTAAACCTTTTCATAACAATCGAATGAATAGTTAAATAATAATAATAACAGTAATAGTAGTAGTAGTAAATAACAATAATAATAATAATAAAAATAGTAATAGTCATAGTAGTAGTAATAGTAGTAGTAGTAGTAGTGGGAGTAGTAGTAGTAGTAGTACTACTACTACTACTACTACTAATAATAATAATAATAATAATTGGTCATCAGGCTCTTTTGTGGCCATAAGGCTCTTTTGTGGCCGTTAAGTATTATCCAAAGTATTACCTGGAACCGAACCCTTTTGCCTAGCAATTTTGTTTTGACTGAGCGCCTGTGAATAAGCTGGTAGTAGTAGTAGTACTACTACTACTAATAATAATAATGGCGATGGACCTATTATTATTAATAATAATAAAAATTAATAATAATAATAAAAATTAATAAAAATAATAAAAATTAATAATAATAATAATAAACGAAAGTCTGAAACGCAGTCTTCCACAGGTCGCAAGATATCAGGCAGAGTGTCTGCCAAAGCTGTTGAAAGCCAGCCATCTTGACTGATGGGGCCACGAGTTTCAAAGGCCGTGGGAACGAGACAGACTTTAGCTGGCAGGATGCTGTCACAGTGCGGCACGGTGGTCTATCGGAAACGCCTTTGGTCAATGATCATGGGGTTGCGGGTTCGACTCCGTGTAACGACCCTGGGCAAGTTGTTTGCGCACACCGTGCCTCTGTCACCAAGCAGCAGAATTTGGTACACGCATAAGCTGGAAAGTAAACGGCAAGTCCTGCGATGCACTGGTCCCAAGTCCAGGACCTTGGGATTCGTCCATTGCCAGCTCAAGGGCCAAAAGAAAAGGAAATGAGCGCCTCCCTACGTCTCGCTTGTGGGATACGGGATACTTTACTTTTTATGCTGTCATACTAGCTGCCAATTTTGGGCTGGAGTCTCAGCTGCTCCAGCTGCTGGGCCGATATGAATCTTTCAGGGTGTCAATGACTGTCGCATCCCAGGCCCGGCACATCCTTCCCTCCCAAGGAACAATGATTGTGGCGCATCGGGGGGCCTTCCATCGGACCTTGCACGTCCAACTGGCTCCTCAGATTACGGGAAGCCAACTTTAATGAGGGCTCGGCATAGGATGGCCCCTGTCTTGCCCCCCGATTAGGGCCCAGGCGACACGAACAACTGGGGACTGTGCAGTTCTGCGCCAGCCATCTGGAATAGTCTCCCTGTTTGCTTTACTCATAGCAGTTACTCGCCAGTCACATTCGCTAGACATATTCGTAAAGCGACTTAAGATCTATTTGTATGTCTTGCTTTTGTCGTCTGACCGCTGTGACCCACCCACATATACGATTCCTCGCTCAGCCGATGGACCTATAGCGTGTTAACCAATAATGCAATATCTACTTGCTTGCCTGCATCATCATCAATCATCATCGTCGTCGTCGTCATCTTCATCAACATCATCATCGTCATCATCATCATCAACAGTACTACAACTACCACAAGCTCGCCCTACCACTATCCGGATAAAATAATAATGCTAAATTATGATTAATCGTTATTATTTATAAACAACCAAGAGAATTCGTATCACCCCCATAGGCATAATATAAAAAGTAACTTGCAAACAAATTTCACCAATTTCTCACAGGTTTTTTTTTGAAAAGCCGCTATATCAACATCCAGAAAAAACAACATATATTAAACAAACAATCAATCCAATTCAGTAATCCTTAGCCTGCTGAGGGACAGCGTTGTTCATCTCACGCTGGGCAGGGTATCATAACTTTGCAGCTCAGCTGTTATCAAGATCTCTTTCTCCCACGTCTCGGATTTAACGATTCTGGCGAACTTCGGAAGCCTCCGTTTTTGAGCGAATCAAATCGGTTGCGAATTGCATTATCCGATCCAGATGCAAGTAAATTTACACTAATACGAAATAAACACCAAACAGACACCGCGCTTCATGCATCGCTGGTCCTGGCGAATATCGCAACTGGATATAATCATATCGGTTGAGAGCCTAAGGCGGACAAGTTCCATCAGTTCCCTGTCCTGCAAATTAACACCAGGCTGCTGCAGGACCAGGCTGCAGAGACTGCTGGATGGATGGATGGATGGATGGGGGTCTTGTCTGTGGGGCCTCTGGTTTCGAGCAGACCTGTTGCCGATTAGGGACGACCACTTACGGTATCTTCAGCTTTATTAGGAAGTGTTTAATGGGAAACGGAGAAAAGGCAGAATCGGAGAATCGGCTTTCCATTAGGAGAAGCAAAGATCGGTCTCTTTAATCCACGCTCGCATCTTGACAGGAGTACGGAGGCATACGATGGGTTACATGCACACATACAAAAGCACATACTACTACACACTGCATCTCGTGTATGTCTGTCTGTCTTTCTGTGTGTCTGTCTGTGTATATGCCTGTCTGTGTATGCCTGCCCGCCTGCATGTCTGTGTGTATGTCTGTGTCTGTCTGCCTGTTTGTCTGTGCGTCTATCTCCCTGTCTGTCTGTTTGCCTGCCTGTCTGTCTAGCTGTCTGTCTGTCCGTATGCCTGTCTGTCTGTGTCTGTCTGACTGTGTCTGCCTCTCTGCTTTCCTGTCGGTCTGTCTGTCTCTGTCTGTCTGTCTGTCTGTCTGTCTGTCTGTCTGTCTGTCTACTTCATATCTATTTATCTGACTCGGGGTCTGCTTCAAACACATCGTCGAAAACCAACACCCTGTGTGTCATCGATATCGCAACCCACTCTGTCTCCCTCACAGCACATCACCTTCCCCCTCCATGCAATCCCCCCCCCCAATCAGACCTTACAAAGCAGCTGATGGGGCTGAACAGTCCAGATAACTTAGCCGCATCCTTCTGACTCTCCTGGATCTTGACCTGAAACCGAACCCTTCCTGCTCATCGAATTTGTTTTGACTGAGCGCCTGCGAATAAGCTGGTCCCCGCAACTTATCTTTCGTTGGGCGCTGTAGAAATCTCGAGTTTACGATTACGATTACGATTAGTCGGGTGGTGCCAGTCAGAAGCCTGAATAAAGGAGGGGGGACGAAGCTAATTATCTTAGCAAAGACACTGCGTCTTTAAACAGAAACTTAAAGGAACAGTTCGGACATCTTTTGACATCATTCAGCCAGGGCTTCTTCTATAGTCTAAGGGAGCTGCTCGGAATATAGTTCGGGCTTCACTCCGCATAGGTACGGAACAATAGCCGGCAGACCGAGTAGAGTAAAAGCAAAGTATCCCATATCCCACAAGTGAGACATCGGGGAGGCACTCGTTTCCTTTAACAGCTTGTAACGTAGTGTAATTACGAAAATTTATATAGGCAGCGAGATGTTTCTCGGGTGCTTTACAATGTCAACCGAACAGCGCAAGTGATTCACCAACGCACAATGTGCTCGCTCGTGTTCCACGTCGGCTCCGAGTACTTTCCAAGCTATGCCCCGAGCAGCGGGGAAAGGCGCCCTAAATGGCGCATGGTGCGGGGTGGACAGAGATGCGAAGTTCTGGTATTCATCGTCGCTGATGGCTCACACAGAACAGGTTTTGCTCATTAAGGACAGCCAGCCCTGCACAAGAGGAAAGACAGAGGCCGCCACTTGATGCAACTGCCTCGGCTGGGCAGGGCACATCGCCCCCGCTCCTCATCAAAAGCCCCGACCGTTCCCGCCCAGAGGCCCTGGGAAATTCCTTCCCTGGTGCGTCGTAGCGCAGTGGTTAGCGCGCGGGGCTGTTAACCCACATGTGGGAGGTTCAAATCGACGTCGCCAGGGCAGACAGATGTTTTGGGATTTACATGTATCTTCTAGATTTTACAAATGACGGAAGAGAATGGAGATCAATTAATTAATTATTCACACGCAAAGCCGTCAAATGGTTAGCACCAGAAATTGATGATGACGATGACGACGATGATGATGATGAAGGTTTTTATGATGGTTAAGATGATGATGCTGTTGTTGTTATTGCTGCTGCTGATGATGATGATGTTAATGATGTTGATGATGATGATGATTATGACGATGATGATGATGATGATGATGATAATGGGCCCTCTAGAAACTCAGCTATAAAATGACTACACTGGCCATACATGGCCTGGAGAAGATCAGACAGATGCTTACAATCCCCCCCTCCCAATACGCTGTACACAGTTGAGACTGCAGCAAAGTAACAGATATATACCAAATGCAACAGATACATCTCCCACTTATCAGGTATATACCAAAAATGGCGCCAAGTAGACCTAGATTTGATGCAACGCATGAAAACGCTTTATGTAGCTCCAAACTACTTAAAGCAGTCACGTGAGGCATAAAGAATTGATCTGAAGAAAGATTTTTAAAAATCGATTGACGCAGGAAATAAAGAAACGCAACGCGTCAGTCAATTATTAAAAATTAAATCCAATATATTCAGCACAAAAATGTTGGCAGCCAGACAGACGGGTCGCACCCTTCTCAACGAAGTGTAAATTCTGCGCATGTCCGGCGGCCATGATGGATGTTGTTTATGGATATTTTTCGTTTCGATAGATTGGTTCGTCGTGTGGCGAAGTTGCTCGATAATTCTCCAATGTTCAGACTTCTGTTGTGTCTAGGTCGGCGTTTCGGAGTTTTTCAGAGTAGTGCGATATAAATTAGAATGTAATAGTAATCGTAAGCTCGAGATTTCTATAGGGTCCAACGAAGCTAAGTTGTGGGAACCAGCTTATTCACAAGCGCTTAAGGCGTAAAGTGTGTCCCATACCCCATAAGTGAGACGTAGGGGAGGTTCTCATTTCCATTTCTTGGCCCTTGAGCCGGAAATGGACGAATCCCAAGGTTCTGGACAGGAGACCAGTGCATCGCAGGACTTGCTGTTTACTTCCCAACTTACGCCGGTACCAAATTCTGCTGCTTGGTGACAGAGGAACAGTGTGCGCAAACAACTTGCCCAGGGTCGTTACACGCAGTCGAACCCGCAACCGCATGATCATTGGCCAAAAGGCGTAACCGATAGACCACCGTGCTGCACGTGCTTAGTCAATCAGAGGCGCTCAGTCAAAACAAAATCGATAGGCAGGAAAGGTTCGGTTCCAGGTCAAGATCCAAGAGTCTGGCAGGCAGACAGTCAGACGGCTACGGTGGGTGGTGTTTGGATATGGAGCGGAAAGTGAGAGAAGGGGAAGAGGACGAATCAGGATAGGATTCGTGGAAGAGGAGTGCTTTGAGGAATGCAATATATATATATATATATTTTCTATAGCGCCTTTTTCATATATCTTACAGAGGTACTTCTCGTGGTAACATACTATGCATTTGATAAACGAACTTATAAATAAGTAAATAAATAAAAATAAATAAATAATAAATATAATAAAATTAAAAAAAAGACAAATAAAAAATAAACAAAAAGTAAATTTAAAAAACAAATAAACAATAAATATATAATAAATAAATAATACAATGAATAAATAAATAGATAACTAAATAAAAATAAATAAATTATATATATGTATATATATATGTGTGTGTAATACATGCTATATGTAAAGCTTAATATTATACAAATAAATAAATATATAAATAAAGCTATATATGTGGCGACTTAACATCACACAACAGAGACACGAATTCGTCCAACTGTCGGCGTCACCGCGCATTAAAAACTAGATTGCTTCGCATCTGCGACTCAATAAAGACGGATAGCGCGCCGCAGAGCAGGTGGCCGCCCCGTTGGGGGGTCTCGGCGGGAGGGCGGGCGGGCGGGAGCCCCAGTGGCTGGCAGGACATATCTGTCAGGTCGGGGAGAATGGAGCCGGGAGCAGATGGTCGATGTGATGAGAATGAGTGCGACGAGCAACAAGTGCCGTCACCGAAAACAAGTCGTAAACATCATCCACATGTCGTCGTATCACGTTCGCTTCTACGGCTCTCGTCACATTCACCACATGGGCCGCGGCTTAGCCAAGGTCACAAGGTAATTGATTAAACTCGTCTTAATAACAGCTAAGAGGTATGGTAAGGTATGGTAAGGTAAGGTATCGTAGGGTAAGGTAAGGTAAGGTAAGGTATGATAATGTAAAATATGGTAAGGTATGATTAGGTTTGGTAAGGTATGATAAGGTAGGGTAAGGTATAGAAAGGTATGGAAAGGTATAATAAGGTAGGGTAAGGTATAGAAAGGTATGGAAAGGTATAATAAGGTAGGGTAAGGTATAGAAAGGTATGGAAAGGTATAATAAGGTAGGGTAAGGTATAGAAAGGTATGGAAAGGTATAATAAGGTAGGGTAAGGTATAGAAAGGTATGGAAAGGTATAATAAGGTAGGGTAAGGTAGGGTAAGGTATAGTCATGTTGTCAGGCTTCATTGTGGGCACTTCTGAACTTAAGTAGGGCATTATCAACTTACAGGTGTCTTGCACTGTAAAAGGTATGTATTAATTAGGTAAGGTAAGGTAAGGTATTTACCTTAATCATCTGGTCATATGACGTTGTCACACTCATCCAAGTCCTCGCCGACCAACTTTTTCCGCTCCTCCTGAGGTCTCATCATGATTATCGTTCGACGAATAAGCTACAAAAAGTCATAGAATGCAAAGATTATGCTAACTTTGACTGAGCGCCTGTGAATAAGCTGGTTCCCGTAACTCAGCTCTGTTGGGCGCTGTAGAAATCTCGAGTTTACGATTACGATAAAATGTCCAGCCGAACTGCAGACCATACTAATAATAATTTCATTATCTCCCCTTCTTCCTCTTACCTCTCTTTCCGCTCCCATCCCAAACATCACCCACTGTAGCTGCCACGCTGTCTCTCCGCCTGACTCTTTGATCTTGACCTGGAACCGAACCCTTTTTGCCTATAGATTTTGTTTTGACTGAGCGCCTGTGCATCAGCTGGTCTCCGTGACGTGGCTTTCGTTGGGCGCTGTAGAAATCTCAGGATTACGATTACTATCATTGTTGATTTACTATGGAATAGACAACTTTATTGGTTAATTTTACATAAATCTCAAATCGCATGAGTCACCGTTGTAAGAATTCCTACGAACACATGTGTGAGAGCAGTTGACCTACTTTTACACTTAACGCCTGTACCATCTGTTTGATCAGATGCCCGGATGAATCAGGCACTGAATCAGACAACCTGCGCGGTGCCAAGCTTCGAGTGGCGCTCTTTGATCGCAATCTGCGTCCGACAACGAATTGCTCTTGAAACACATTAGACACTTAACCGTCACCTGGAAGCATTCAGGCTTCAGACCAGCGATGCCAGAGCCACAGGGCTTTCCATCTGAGATCGCCAGACCCACTGCAGAGCTCCCCCCGGCTGTGGATCTTCTGGTTTCCGTGACATATCGCATTTCAACCGAACTTGTTAAACGGATTACGAATTCTGAATACGGCCTCCCTTAAAGCGACAATCGATTGATGCTCTGCGAATCACGATAAAGGCGCTATAGAAGTCATCAGATTAGATTAGATTATATTACAATATAAGTATCCGATAAGATTAGATCCGAATGAATTACAATGGATTAGATTAGATTACACTACATTAGAGTAGGGTAGAGTAGAGTTGAAGAGTTGCATACAATAATAATATACCTTGGAGGAAAAATAATAATAATAATAATAATAATAATAATAATAATAATAATAATAATAATAATAATAATAATAAAAATACATATACTAATATTATTACAAATACTATAACTACTACTACTACTACTACTACTACTACTACTACTCATACTACTACTACTAATAATAATAATAATAGTAGTAGTAGTTGTAGTAGTAGTAGTAGTAGTAGTAGTGGTAGTAGTAGTAGTAGTAGTAATAATAACATAATAATAATAATAATAATATGATGATGATGATGAGATGATGATGATGATGATTGGTAATGATTTTGATGATAACGATGTCGATGACAATTCCAGCTTCCCTCCGAGGGAGACCTATTTTCCAGCTTCCTGCTTCACAACTCCCACCTTCCCCCGTCATCCACCTCCCCACCACTTCAGTTCTATTTTTGGTTCAACAATCTGTATCCATTCCACCAGAAGTTCTTTGATTTCCACGCAGAGCACCCAAGGCTACGTAGAACACTCCCGCACATCATAGGAAGAGCCTACCATCAAAGACCTTTCCAGGTGGGATAATTGATATCTGGGTACGATAGGTTTACCACAGTCCGCTTTAAGAATGTCGGAGAAGGCGCTATCTCTCGCCCCGTCAGCGAAACTGGTGTGGTGCCAAGTCGGTTCCGCGGCGAAAACAGTTTCGCAAAATACTTTAATTGGTTCACGTGTTTCCAAAAAAATAGAACCGTTCTGCTGAAAACGTTTGCTGTGGCTTTCGTTCGTAACAGTCATATTTTGTCCTGCTTATTTTTTTCATTTACTGTCTAACGACTAAGCATCAATCGATGGCGCTGAGCAGTTGTGAGTGAAGGACTTGCTCAAGGCCCCTACACAGTAATCATCCGAATGACTGAATCCTGCATGACCTGGAACCGAACCCTTTTGCCTATCGATTTTATTTTGACTGAGCGCCTGTGAATAAGCTGGTCCCCGCGACTTAGCTTTCGTTGGGCGCAGCAGAACTCTCGAGTTTACGAATACGATTTAAAATTCAGCTCACACGTTGGTCGAAAAATCTGCGGAGCCGGAACTGTATTCACCATAGAACCAATCTCGCACCACACCGTCGAGTCATCAACCAACAGACGTACGGACACGAGTATGGAGTGCCTATCTCTGACCCCTATCAATGAAACCGCCTACGAGACCCGAACGGCATTGTTAAGAACCGTTTTTGACACGGCGTGGTAATCCAAGCCAAGAACAACACGAAAACGTCGACCACGGGCAGGGCGCCCTACCACTCACTACGCTGGTGAGGTCCGTTGAAAGCCGGCGGAGAACTTGATACAGTTTCTAGCGACGATTTATTGCGTTTAGTGACATGAGAAATATGAAAGCTCGACGGAGCACATAAATCATGAGACGTTGTGTGGAAAGAACAGCGGATCTCCGAAACATTCCGATTGTACTCCCAGGTTGAGGTCAGGTGCCTCTGGTTGATTGAGAACGCGGAAAAGCACTCGTGGTGTCTAGTAAGGCTAGATACTGTTTACGCTAATGTGGACAGTTAAGTAGTGCTCCCAGAAATAAACTGCCTGGTTGTTAGAGTACAAAGTTACCAGGGAGTATTTATCATTTATGGCTACATAACCGCACTGGAAAGACAACAGTGGAAGAACATAGTCAAAATGACATCGGACACCTACGGGCGTTGTACCCATGGTTTATGATGATGATGATGATGATGATGATGATGATGATGATGATGATGATGATGATGATGATGATGATGATGATGATGATGATGATGGTGATGCTACGTAATACATACATACATACATACATACAAAAATATATAAACTATAAGCTAACCCGAAGAGGCAGCCTTGGGCAGGAAGCATTGGCGACTTCATTATTCTTAGCCTCGGCATATGATGGCATGGAAATCTCTAGTTTACGTTTACGACTGCAGGTGGCCAGTCCTTGTTTTCGCCCTCTGATCTTGCCACCAGTAATTTATGTTCAGTGTACTTTTATAGCTGAGTTCGCTTGGCGGCGCCAGTTTAAAAAGAAATTCGACACACACACGAACACACACACGCACATACACGGAGTTGGAGTGGAGGATGTTGGGAGGGATGTCAGAATGCTACCTGTGGGTGCCAGATGCAGCAGATGTAGATTAGGATTGTCCGTTGTCTGGCTAGAATGTGTGTGCGTGTGTGTGTGTGTGTGTGTGTGCGTGTGTGTGTGTGCGTGTGTGTGTGTGTGTGTGTGTGTGTGTGTGTGTGTGTGTGTGTGTGTGTGTGTGTGTGTGTGTGTGTGTGTGTGTGTGTGTGTGTGTGTGTGTGTGTGTGTGTGTGTGTGTGTGTGTGTGTGTGTGTGTGTGTGTGTGTGTGTGTGTGTGTGTGTGACCTTTTCAAAGCCTAGAATTCACATTTACATTTACATTTGGGAACGGGAGAGTTGGAATTCTTCCTGTCTTCCGTCTTCCTAACACCAGTTGAACTTTGACTTGCAACTATAAGTGGGCCTATTGTCCTTAAGGACCTGTTCTTATTGGACAGCTGTTGGGTGCGGTGGGGTACCAGTCCAAAGCTCGGTTCAATGAGGGCGAGGGTCATCACAGTTATGAGGCCAAAGGTCGTTAAACTGACCTGAACAAGCCAATGCTGTGACGATGAAACTTAGCAATCGTAACCGTAGGCTCGAGATTTTTAGAGCCCAACGAAAGCTAGGTAGCGGGAACCAGCTTATTCACGGGTGCTTAGTCAAAACAAAATCGACAGGCAGGAAGGGTTCGGTTCCAGATCGAGATCAAAGAGTAAGGCAGGCAGGTAGGCTATGGTGGTTGGTGTTTCAAACTGAACCGGAAAGCGAGATAAGGGAAGAGGAGGAATCAAGATAGGATAAGTGGAAGAGGAGTTTTTTCAGTTTTGAGTGCACAGAAATTGTAACAGGTGAAGTGTTGGCGAGTTCGTATGATGGGTCAGATAATTTTCAGCTAGTAGTAAGACTCACTGAGGCAGTGCAGCTAAAAGTAGGCCGAATATGCCATCATATAGTAAACAGGTATATACCAGATGGATCATGTTTTGAAGCTCACCTATCAATGCGTTACGCAGTAGAGCGTCTATCGAAACTTGGTTATCATGAATTTCTTCATTGTTCTTCGTTTCAACGTCTGTTTACCTAACCGAACAATCAACAGACGATGTATGATTTATGGTGCTATCTAAAACATCTTGGTGGGCCACGTATTGGCACGTGTGCCATAGGTTGCCAACGCCTGCACTAGACTATCGTACACCCCTGTAGCTTGAACTGTTTGAACATGAACAGCCTGGGAATTGAGTACACAGTTGCCATGGAATATCTACAGCTATGGCCACATACATACATACATACATATATACATACATACATATATACATACATACATACATAGATACATACATACATATATACATACATACATAATATATACATAATACATACATATATACATACATATATACATATATACATACATACATACAAACATACAGCACATATATAAATTACATACATACACATACATAAATACATACATATATACATACATAAATTACTTACATTCATGCATACTTACGTATACACATACCTACACACATACATATATAAAAACACATGCACTCATACATACATGAATTACATATATACATACATTACATACATACACAGACATACATGCATACACACATATATAAGGAGACACTAGTGTCAGTCGGGAGATACCGTATAAACAATAGTACCTGACACCCGTAGACATTGCTCTTAGACGTAGCAATTCCATTTCATGGTCGTGGAGGTGATTTGGTTCGGAGGAAGACAGCTATTAAGCCATTGGAAGTAGTCAGCCAATTGCCTTCCATTGCATGCGTGGCATTTCCATTTGGAAAGGTGACACTGGAGGAATCAGTCTTAATGAAGTTCACCTCATTCACTCACGGTTCCATTCAACCATCCGGCAGTTCATCCGCCCTTCCACCTGGTTAGTCCGTCTGCTACTCCATTCATAAATCCCTCCGTCCGTCCATCCATCCATCCATTCATCCATCTACCCATTCCTCCACCCACATCAACCATCAACCAACCCACCAAGTCATCTATTCATCAATCCATCTATTTATCCATCCATATATCCACCCAATAATCCATCCAATAATCCATCCAATAATCCATCCATACACTCATCCTTCCATCCATTCCTCCATCCTTCCATCCACCAACCAATCGATCCATCCATCAATCAATCAATCCATCCATCCATCAATCCATCCACCCATTCACCCTTCCACCCATCAATCCATCCATCCACCCACCCATCCACCCATCCACCCATCTACCCACCCATCCATCCCCTTGTACAACCGACCAGCTGACCCATTCCCAGTCTAAACCCCTCGACCTGATTGCACATTATGCCGAGCACATTGTTCATTAAAACGCAACGACAATGCAATCATGCCCCGGCACCTGTGTCGCGCTCTCCGCACTCATTGCAGCGGCCGTTACACATCGACCGCTTTCCCGGCCGGACTCCGGGCTGCGACAAGCACCTTCGTATTTACGCTCTCCCCATCGACGATAATCTCCAGGGTGATTGATTACGGGTCGAGTTAGCGAGTTGAATTAAAGAAAATTGTTAAACAGATGGACCGATGCCGACTGGAGCTACCCACTGGAATATTGACCAGGTTTTCCGGAGCGCAAACTCATCTTGTTAGTATTGTCAATAACGGTAATTAAATGCGAGGAAACCCTGTTGCATTCTGGGAGATTTGGGAGAATCCGGCTGAGCTGCAAACAGGAAATAATCTAGTAATTGGTTGTGCTGCTTGCACGCACCGATGAGCTCCGGGCAAACAGCAAAGAACGCTGAGTGGTATCAGCACATCTATTATCTGATTGGGGACGACTCTTGGTGGTTTGGGAAGGGGTAGAAATGTACGCAGTTGGGGTGGGTGAAGGTCCAGTGGTTAGCGTGTTGGTCTGTCGACTCACCCATGAGACATAAAATTATCTACCTGCATCTGAAACCAAACACTTTCTGCCTGTCGAATTGTTTTGACTGAGCGCATGTGAATAAGCTGGTTCCCGCGACTTGGCCTCCGCTGGGCGCTGCAGAAATCTCAGTCTTACGATTATGATTATGATTTACGGTGCACTCTTATTATTAGGTCTTCGATGTTATTTCCGCGTTTTTGTAGCGAATTCATAAATTAGCGCAATATAGACATCTAATTAATAATAATATAATAATAATAATAATAATAATAATAATAATAATATTATTATTATTATTATTATTATAATAATATTAATAATAATAATAACAATAATAACAATAATAGGACAATTTAAAAGATTAATTCGACAAAGCTCATTAGACACCTTTAAAACGCTAAGACTATATTATCGCAACTTAGTTTAATTGTTACGACTGGAGCATGCAATTGGTAAATATATAACTTAAGCGAATCGTTTTAAAGGTGTCTAAATAGAGCTTTTATTTTTCGAGTACGAGAGCTGGGCTTGAGTTCCTGTTTGTCCCTACCCCAGTTTCGCAAGCGCCTGAAGTCTGTATTATTTGACAGTGGTCTCACTGGTTCCGGTCGAGAGCGCTTCTGATGAGTCTATTCTTGAAGGGGCGCTTTATAAATGTCAGATTACAATTACAATTAAAAACCAGCTACACGCTGGCATTTGGTAAATATATAACTTAAAAGGGAAGCGTTTTAGAGGTGTCTAATTATGGCTTTTATTTTAGTGCATTACTAGCGAATGTTTCACATCTTGTGGCTGCCATTATCCTAAGTCTGATTTACTGATTAGAAATGTACATGTAGTTTCTGTTAAAAGACTCCGTGTCATAACGAAGACGATTAGCGTCGCCCTCCTCCTTTATCCAGGCTTTGGACGGGCACCACCCGACTAAAGGCAGCGGCGGAGTTCAAATGTTTTACAATAGTTTCGAATGCGTAATAACACATTTTGGCATCAGAGACCGTGCGTCAATTAAAAAAACTTCAACATTAAAATTTTACGGGAGTCTACCTATATAATTAGAAAAAAGCTTAAAAGAGGTAGCAGTATTAGTTCCTCAGTTTAACGACAGCTTATGACATCAAAGGCCGTTGCCGTCGCCCTCCTCCTTTATCCAGGCTTGGGACTGGCACTTCCCCCAACAAAGGCAGTGGCGGAGTTTAAAAGCTTAAAAGAGGTGTCTAATATATTGCTTAAACGCATCATAATCACTACGTACTAATAGTAGTTTCTGTTTAACGACGCTGTCATAACGGAAATGATTAGCGTCGCCCTCCTCCTTTATCCAGGCTTCGGACTGGCACCACCCAACTAAAGGCAGCGGCGGAGTTGATTAGTGATTGAACGAAATTGGCAAATGTTTCGCACCTGACAAAAAGCGCTTTTAAGGTGATGGCTTTAAATGTGTCTTAGAAGAGCCGGCGTTTTATATGTTTTGGCGCAGTATTCAAGGGCACCTCATACTGGAGCAATTGGGGCGCTTGCCCGCGAGCCTCTTCCTGGAATTTCTACCGGAACATTTTAGCCCAGATCTGGTCAGGACGATGTTACCATTTTTTTGTTTTTTCCCTTCCAACACAAATTTCTGTGGGCCCAAGTCTCAAGGTAAACTACTAGACGGCCAAGCCAGAAGTCAAAGGTTCAGCACGCCACACACGGGAATGTATTTTTAAATGGCGCCATCTAGCGAACTGAGTTGTACAATTGCTAAATTTTAATTACACATCTCTAGCAGACAAGCACGAAGGAGAATATCCGAAAGTGAAGCAAGTGTGAGAAGCAAGATTTACAAAGGACGTTGACAGACCAGTGTAATGTAAATGTAAAAGAAATAACTGCTAAAAGTCTCAACGGTACACACAAGCAGCATTGCTGTCGCCGTGGCTAAACTGTGAAAGCACAGAACACAGAACCCAAGGATGGACAAATAAGAGTAAACGTAACATAAGGTAAAGCAGACATCAACGGCCATGGATGCCCCAAGATCAGTGGCGTCGATCCTATGGGTGCCCCTGGGGCCCGGGCCCCGGCAATATTTTGAGCCTGGGGGCCCGGCCATTGCTTGGGTCCCAGCAACATTTCAGCTGTAAAATCGGTACAAGGCAGCTCTGGCTCACCATGGAATTTGACTTGGACAATGATTTTTTAGCAGCGACCATCGAATGATGACTTGAGCATTAAGTTCTTAGATTAGATTAGAGTGATAAAAACTGAAGTAGATGACAGGCAATCTGAAACCTACAATAGCGGCTAAGTTTGCTATAAGAAGCACAATCAGGAAGAACATTTTGGGCAAGTTCATTTTCGAATAAATAATTATGTGCTCATATTGCGCTGCTTTAGCATTACTGCCATATAACTGCTGTGTATAGGCCTACTTAAGTTGACATTCCATTGTAAATAATATTAGCGACATTTCTCATTGTTTGTCTTCCGAGCTTTGGGCTTTGCGTCTGTCTGCATTAGGCCTACTTCGATCTTGACCCCCATACCAGGGTCTTTGTCCCTGAAGCCCAATGGGGCTTCGCATCCAGACCCCATTACTGGCCTGCCCCCCCCCCAATGTTTACGACGGATCGACACCTCTGGGAACAATCATTCCACCCCGAAGACATGGGCGGCGGGCCAGATCCGAAACAAAGCTCGTCTAAGTAGGCCGGCTGTCATCACCAGACCCGCAATAATATCTTTAAAAAGTATTGTGTGGGATGGGCAGTCAGTGAAGTAGACACACGTGCATGCAAAGGATACTGCCTAAATTTAGAAATACAGCCAACAAGGCTTTTACACTTGCATAAAGGCATACGTTCCAGCTGCCTAATCTGCCATAAACATAGATAAACAGACAGACAAACACAGAGACAGACAGACATCCAATCAGAGAAGCAACGAAAAGGAGTAGTCAATAGCTTACTGTACGTGTTTTTAATGGATGAATCCCAAGGTCCTAGACACGGGTCCATTTACTTTCCAGCATAAATCGTTACCAAATTTGACTGCCTGGTGACAAAGTTGTAATCGTAATCGTAATTCTGAGATTTCTACAGCGCCCAACGAAAGCCGCGCCGCGAGTACCAGCTTATTCACAGGCGCTCAGTCAAAACAAAATCGATAGGCAAAAGGATTCAGTTCCAAGTCAAGATCCAAAAGTCAGATGGAGAGACAGGGTGGCAGCTACGGGTGGTGGTGTTTGGGGTTGAAGAGGAGAGAGAGATGAGGAAGAACGGGTGTCAGGGTACAATCTGTGAAAGAGGAATGTTTTGAGCTTTCAATGAAAGGCCGAAGCAGAAATTGCAAGCGGTGGAGCATCCTGAGTTTGTATGATGGGTCAGAAAACTGTGGCAATTCTGGGGGGAGTTTATTCCAGAGTGGTGTGGCACGTGTGTGCAAACATTCTTCCCTTCACATCAGTTTTTTTCTATATTTCTCACCGAAGATTCATTTCCTCCAACATTTTGTTCCTGCCCTTAAGTCTTCCCCACTTAATAATAATAGTAATAATAATAATAATAATAATAATAATAATAATAATAATAATAATAATAATAACAACAACAACAACAACAAGAACAATAACAACAACAAGAACAATAACAACAACAAGAACAATAACAACAACAAGAACAATAACAAATAATAATAATAATAATAAAATTTATATAGCGCCGTAGCACAGCCGAGGCCGAAGAAAAGGGCGCTGTTCAGGCTTTTCCCATTTAATAAGGGATCGGTGACCAGCCAGATCCGAGAAAGGGCGGCAAAACTATTTTAAGTAGGCAGGTGTATTACGTATGGATCTGGCAACGCCACACTCACAGCGAAACCTTTAAAAGCAGGTGCTCAGCGGGATGGGCAGGAAATAACATACATGACTAATTATATGCAAACAAAGAAATCAAGCGTCCGAAATGTAGTAATAACGTCAACAATCCTTCTCGTATCTGCAGGCAGCACACTTTCCAGC
This sequence comes from Norana najaformis, assembly GCA_964023275.1. Taxonomy (NCBI): domain Eukaryota; kingdom Metazoa; phylum Annelida; class Clitellata; order Crassiclitellata; family Hormogastridae; genus Norana; species Norana najaformis. The sequence goes on along the minus strand of OZ029916.1, from coordinate 2,619,092 downwards.
TGCCTAATCCGCCATAAACACAGACAGGCCGACAGACAAGCACAGGGACAGCCAAACGTACAGTCCGAAGGAATGTGAAGGAGTGGTCAACACGTGCATAGGATTCGTGTAACCAGCGCGCGATTTGATCTAATGGTCTTTTTCAAAACCGTGCTGTCACCTAGCGAATATAACTGACATTAATGAACCTGTGCTGCCATCTTGCTAATACAATTAAAACATTTTTGAAAAGAATTATGGTTTTACTTTTGTCTATGCTCAAAGAATTGTCTTTAGGTCCAATCCAAGGAATCTATATGGGTCCAATCCAGTCTTTATTAACGAAAAATGTGGGATCTAGAATTAAATAAGTAATTTTATTAGAGGAAGTAGAAAGGAAAAATGTGTTCACTAAATGTGGCCTATAGTTCGACACCTCTATTTGAGAAGCAGTTACGCTGGTCTTTCTGATGCAAATTTTTTCTTGCGGTGCTACTTCACAGATTTACATTGACACCAATGTTCCCAGAGGCGTCAATCATATGGGAACCCGGGCTCAGGCAATATTTTGAGCATGAGAGCTCGGCCATTGGTTGGCCAGCAATATTTTACCTGTAAAATCAGTAAAAGGCAGCTATGTACTGATAAAGTTCTCATTCTTCCTGTATTAGGCCTATTCTTGACCCCCATACTAAGGGCTTTGCCTCTGGAACCCGACAGGGGCTTTGCGCCCAGACCCCCACTTTAGGCCCGGGCCCCTCCAATGTTTACTACGGATCGACGCCTCTGGTCATGGTTGGTACTCAGCGGTAAAGTCGACATCAACGGATTCCTCACTTAATCATGATCATTTCTCTAAGCTTAAACACAACCCACCCTAACAGCTCCTCCCTCTCCCTTCTCTCTCTGGTCTTCTGGGAACTGGACATGGTTCTTGACATGGCATCTGTGGACAATACCACTGACTTCAGTAAGCTGATGCCCAGCGCTTAGTCTTTTAAGTAGCGCTTTAGAATCTCGAGCTTACGATTACGATGAATTTATCCATATCGTCAACGTAAGAGCTCTCTTAATTAAAACAGCAATCTTATGTTTAACGAAACAGGGAATTCTGGGAAGATGGGGGATTATTATAGCGCCAAAATTTATTCTTCGAATTTGTTACAACTTAGTTGTCAACAATTTAATACCCGATAATCATCAAATACGCTCAATGATGTTGACGAAATTTGTTTGTTTAATCACAGCGTAGAGCGACATGCGATATTTCGCCTGATACTGTACGGCAAAGCAATTAATTTGTAGTTTAATCACGCGAAGCCATCGCTATTTCGTTGTTGCCCATCATGTAGCTATCGATATTGCTATACGAAAAACTTCCGCAAAACAGATGGTCTGTTTTGATGGCTTTAGTTGAATTTTGAATTATTAATTCTCTACCGCGCAAACATCTGCATACAAGTTCAGCATGATGTCCCATCTGGGGATAAACTCCTGCTGCTGCCCGCTTGATATATGGGCAATTAAAGGCTATTGCTATAAGCTGTCCCGATTATTATACAGATTATTATAATTGTGAAACGATATCTATTAACTAAATTAAAATTATTTACATTTTAACTCACCATGGCGTTTGCAACCTTTTTCCCGTCATATTATTCGCCAAAGTGCCACGGCCGAATCACACGTTTAATGCTATTATTGTGTTGACTGTGTTAAAATAAACTATTGAACGTCATCGATAGCTTGAGAAAGCTGGTTCATTAAACGCTAACAAAGTGTACAGTGCAGAGTTATATCACGTGACTATGTGGCACTAAGAAAAAGATTCAATTGTTTTGAACTATTGACAACCTTCATAAAAATCCAGGAGGTCATCATGTTCATAAACCTGTCCTATATCTGATATCCCAAATTATGTTAGCCCACAATTAAGTTCTATAAACTGGATAGGACGAGGATTGCCAACTAAACTCGAAAGTAGGAAAGTTCACGTTAACACTGCAAAATAACTGGTTGTTAACTAGAAACGATCATGAAAAATCCTACAAAAACTAAGAAAACGCAAGAAAAATCTGTGGAAGTAAAAAAATAGCAAAAAATACTGAGTCACAAAAATCTGGGCCAGAGAAATTATTAAAAAATTGCTGACAACTAAAAAACATGGTCACCAGAAATTTGACAAAGCAAAATGCATGTAAAAAAATCTGCCATATTTAAGCACGGTCTTGGTTACTTGGCAGACTTTTGGTTATCATGAATCTCATTACAAACTATGAGGTCACGTTAATTCTTTTATTACTTAAACTGTGTTTTATTACAATTATAATTCTTAATTACATATTTTATTTATCTTAATTCATGGTCAGCCTAAAAAATTTCACTTATGTATTCCAGAAAACATCATATGAGTGTTCACAGAAATGGAGAGAACTGTGTATATGATTCACACTCCAGTAACATGGCAGGAACAGAAAATTTTTCAATAAATTTTTGAAGCAGTAGTTCACTGAAACCTTCTTACTGCACTACATTTGTCAGCAAGTTTTATAACGCAGTTGTGTTGCAACGAGTCACTTTCCGAAGCCCAGTAAAATTAGGGGTACATGTTCCTCACCAAATTATATCAAAACCATGTCACGATGATGCATATTATAAAGAGATCTGGGTAAGAGTGCAGCTATAGATCTCATAAAAGATGAATGGCATTCAAAATTCAAGCTCTTCTTAAAGTAAAACACCAGATGAAAGGGAGCAGCACAATGCTACTAAAATCGAGATCCATTGTAGTCCCAACACGTAAAAATCATTCCTCAACCGCCGTGAAGGCCCAGGACAACGCTGTTCAATTTTTCCGAGTAAGCATTGAAAGAGAAGTGTTCAACAACTCGTTCGTGCCCCGCCTCACCGAGTTGTTTTGACAAGCCTGGATTATCAACAAACTTCACCATTGCACCCGTAAAGGCGCTCGCAACGGGAGGACACAGAAATCCAGTGACACCGTTGACAATTGTCTCTTTTGGACCTCCGCTGTTGACCGCAATAACTGGACATTTCGAGTACATCGCTTCAATCGGTACAATTCCAAAATGTTCGCGGTCCGGCGTGTACAGAAGACAAGTGCTGCGACTCAACAGCGCAGTCTTTGTCTGCGATGTTATTGACCGCAAAAAGATGATTGAATCGTTGAGATTATAAATTGCTGCCAGTCTGGTGAGTTCAATGTAGTGCTGGCGATTTTCCTCAACCCGTTCATCATAACCACCGGCAATTACTAAGTACACACCACTCAGTGTTCCCTTACTTTCTTTGAGACCCGCTAAAAATAAGAAATCGGAAATTATTTCAGAACTAAGGAAAACTTAACAACATATTAAATGTTCAATTAAGAGTAAGAAGTGCAGTATGACAGTGCAACTATACTTCCTCTGTATATATTTTACTAACATACCAACATGGTAACAATTTGGTACGATAACTTCTAGTTTCATAACCTATATCTCTGACTTTTATACCTGTAACTGTTGCCTATATACCTCTTACCGCTACTAAAAACAATAAAAATGTACTCGAAATTGACCGAATGACTCAATGTCAACTGCGGCACGGTGGTCTATCGGTAAAACGTTTGCTCAATGATCATGCGCTTGCGGGTCCGACTCCATGCAACGACCCTGGGCAAGTTGTTAGCACACACCATGCCTCTGTCACCAAGCAGTGTAACCTGGTAATGGCGTAAAGCTGGGAAGTAAATATCAGGTCCTGCTATGCATTGGCCGTGACCAGAACCTTGGGGTTCGTCCACTGCCCTCTCAAGGGACTGAAGAAAAGGAAATGAGCACCTCCTCTACATCTCACTTGTGGGACATGGGACACTTTATTTCACTTTTACTCGATGCCGACAGGAACAACGTTATTAAGCAACCTTTTGAGCCTGCTGTAAACAACATGTCATAGCAAGGTCACACGACAAAGAATTCATACTCTAAAGCTGAATTAAAGTTGGGCTCCATGTACCAAACTGCACTAGATCAGAAGTTGTATTTTAATTATAGATGTCACAAAGAGGTTTCAGTGTAATAATAAATCTGAATTTACCAACACTCGTGATGACAAGTTAGGCCCCAAAAAAGCCAATTTTACATTCTACAGTTGAATTAAATTTGGAATCCACATCCTCTGCTTTGATATCCAGGGGCAGATCGAGTATGAAATTGACAAATGGGGCCTAAGCCGTGCAATGACGGAAATTTTAAGATCTTATTTATTTTCTTAATTTTTTTGTTTTTTTGTCTAAGTTATTTAAAACCGTTTTTAGTTTCTAAATTTCCTTGTCACCTTTTTTAGTTTCCCTGTTTTCAGTGGTTTCCAAATATTTTTAAGTGACCATATTTTTAGTTTTTCAGCTTTTTGATACCTTTCCAAGTTTAGTAGGCAACCCTCACCCTAACCCCGTCCCTAACTCCAAACATTTGGGGACAGTGTTCCCTTTATGCTGAGCAGAAGTGCAGTTTTGTGGGTCAAAACTGGTCAAACTATAAAGTCACCCAAAAATTTTCTGTGCAGCAAGTTTAGAAACTCATGCACTGAATTTTCAGCCTAGATGAAACATAGGTTGATTGAGGAGCCAACTCAGTGGCTTGCCCTCAAACTCAGGCCGGTTGAGCATGTCCAGACTGACTCCCTGGATTTTATCGTAATCGTCAGCTCAAGATTTCTACAGCGCCCAACCAAAGCTACTTCAAAGGAACCAGCTTATTCAAGGCGCTCAATCAAAACAAAATCGATAGGCAGGAAGAGATCGGTTCCAGGTCAAGACCCAAGAGTTAGGCAGGCAGACTCTGTACAACAATTTTAGCTACAAGAAGATTTTGGCAAAATAATAAATCAAAATTTACCAAAAGCTTCGATGGCAAGTGGTAGGTTTTTCTTCCGTTCGTAGCGGTTGATAGACAGGAAGATGGTCTTTGCATCGTCCGGGATAATGTTGTCAAGCGACACCTCTGCGTCTTTTCCAAACACGGAGAAGTCCGGAATGGGATAAACGACGGCTGGATTTATGTCTTGCAAAGACTTGAAGGTATCTTTGAAAACTTCAGCTAAAACATAAATGACATAGCATCATTTTTTAGTGTTCAAACAATATCAATTTAACTTCACCTCCCAAGTGAATAATAATTGTAATAATAACAATAAAAATAATAACAATAAAAATAATATCAATAACAATAATAATCTTAATAACAACAATAATAATACTCTGAATGGTTTGGGTATGACCTTTCTCACAGACTTGGGGCGTATATTGTCCCTCATATCCGGAGAAGGTAGAGAAACAGGTTAGCTTTTTCAACGTTTGTCTATAACATTACAGCGTTTCAATGCAGTCGCCTTCCACGGTACATTTGTGGTGCCGAATCCAGACGAGGATTAACCGTTCCAGAATCCCTCTCTTTTTCTCCGGAAATTTTTGAACAACCAAGGGATTATACTTACCTTGGTAAAAAAAATAATAATAAAGCTATGAACAGGGCACTCGCTTAATTACGAGAGCTACATAAATTCTGGTTACACCACTTGGACACAGATTTCATCACAGTGTGTTACCCGTAAAATTGCTGTTGACGAGGATGACATCAGCCATTCCAGTTGTCTTCTCCTCCCACCAGTCAATCGGAGTCCGATAGAGTCTCTTAAGAAATCCTCGTCTCTCGGTCAACAGCAGATCCGGAAAATGACAGTAGAATATCACTTTGGCCCTGCGTTTTAGTCTCAGGATCGGAATGCACGCGGAGATCTGATCGCAGAAGACCAGATCGTAGTCAATTCCGCTGAAAAATACGAGATAAAAGGCGATGTAGACCATTCGAAGATAGGCGCAGAGTGCATAACATCGACCGAAGAGGGAACGGGGTAGCCAGTCGCCGGCCGCCGTCACCCTCAACCGCCCGTCTCTCGTCTCCTCGAAGCAGTGGCTGGGATCGTGATGGGCCGTGATCATCCGCACCGTGTGGCCGTGGGAGGACAGGGCCAGGGCGGCGTCCAAGACAGCCCTTTCGGCCCCACCGATTCCCAAGTCGGGATGAAGAAACACGACACGTACCATCTTTGCTTAACTGCAGATTACTTATGGAGATACCAGACTACATATTCTCCTTTTGTATTAATTCCACAATGCATGACGTAAGTAATTTATGGAGTAATTTTGCCATCTGGCGACTTAGTACATGAATAAAACGAATACAGTTTACATATCTGTAATAATTAACTGATTCCAGACTGTGTTATTGTAAACACCGCATTTCTTATGAGCTATAGATAAATACACTCGCTCAAGTTCGATTAAATCGGAAAAATATTGGGTCATGTTGAGTTCAGAGTCGAAATTCAAAAGGTATATATAAGCAGAAGGCTTCAACGTGGGTGTTGGAGTTGCAACAACGAGGGAAAATAATATATGAAGTAGGTTTTTAAATAAGAGTAACCTGTCGTTTTTGTTTTGAAACGAAAAGTCTTATGACTTCAATTTTAAAAGGAAGGGTTAGTGACCTCGAGCCTAGCGTGATTCAGAAAGCTTTACTTTCACACTCAGGTCTCCGAAAAGGACACTTAGATGAAAATAGTTCAGAAGCAAAATACACTATAAAACTGTGATTAGGGAGACGCCTGCAGTCACGTAAAAGAAATGGTACTTTCAGTATTCTGTTGACATACTAGGTTATCATAAATTATCATTCAAATAAATTCTAAAAAAATCGCCGTCCACAGAGCAGATCACAGGTATGCGTTGATTAACTCTTTGCATGTCAATTCTTGTCTTTGTTAATTGGCCTATTAAGCTGATTAAACAGATCTACCCCGAATAAATGTGCAAAATCAAAAAGGATTAACAGTTGTTACATTTGCACTGACATTGTTAGCAGTCACATAAAGCTATGCAGGCAACAGGCGCTAAAATGGTTTAATTTGGAAACACAACCAGATTAATAAATAACCATTTTAAAATGTTCTCTCTCCACCATCTAAACCTGGGGTTTGGTTTAATTCTACTGAAAACTGAGCAGAATCGAGGCAATACAGTCGTTGTATAATACCATATACGTTTACATTTAATAAGATCTCTTAAAAAGACTTTGCTGTCGAATTGCGCTATATAAATTATTCCATACATTTCCTTGCATTGTGCTAATTTTATCAATCACGTTCACACAAATTACACTAAATTCTGATTTTAACAATTTATTGAAAGCAGCGAAATTACGTTCAAGCCATCAAAAACTGCAAAGACTTAAAACAAATTGTCCAAAAACGCTTCTGGAATATTTGCGGAAGCAAACTGAAATAATTCTTATCGAAAGTGCGGAAATAATAAGCGGAAAAAACAGCAAAACTGAAGAAAATACCGAGACTCATATACTCTCGACAAAGCAGTACGAAATGATAACAGCATTTTTGTCAAAATAATAAAGCATCTTTTTCTCAAAATTATAACGGCAAATGTTTTAGAATGTCACAGACAATACAGTCGAACAACTGACGGCAAGAGGTTATTTTTTATCGGCAAAAGCATCAGAAAAACTGTTACCTGCGTGAAGAAAATTAAGTGTAACTGGCTTTATGTGCTTTTACAAGTAGCAGCCAATTTACACAAAGTTAACAGTAAATTTACCAAACGCTTCGACTTCAAGTAAGTAAACTTGCAGGGCAGTTGCTACAGTTTGCATTACATTGAAAAGATTTACATAATGTTACATCGTTACTTTTGCTACAGTAGCCTACACAAACTACATGTAGCAATAGGTGGCCTGCGTGCTTTTCTGTAACGTAAGGTAGGAAACCGCTATTTATACAGAAACGGTAAATCTCTGGTGGTGGTGCCAGTCCCAAGCCTGGATAAAGGAGGAGGGCGACATCAACGGCCTTTGATGCCATAAGATGTCGTTAAACCCTGGAACTACTACTACTACTGTGGCAAATGTAAGCATAAACAATTTGCCTCGGCGTCATACATATACATTGTCTGTCTGTCTGTCTGTCTGTCTGTATGTCTGTCTGTCTGTCTATCTGTCTGTCAGTCTGTCTGTCTAAAAGAATCTTTCCCATGACTTCTGAGCTGGGGTACATCTGTATGAGGCTACTGAACCATCCCAACATACAACCTCACGTAATCGAGTATTAAGTTGATCTCACTCAAACGGATTTAGCAAAATTTTTCGATATGGAAATAATACACAGCGATAGTTTACGAAATACATCACCTCAAACAGAATAAAAACGCCTGATCATAAACTCACTTATTACCACCATCTTTCAACACAAATCGAGACACCGATCGTAATCGTAATCGCAAGCTCGAGATTATTACAGCGCCCAGCGAAAGCTAAGTCACGGGAACCACTTTATTCACAGGCGCTCAGTCAAAACAAAATCGCTAGCAGGAAGGGTTCGGTTCCAGGTCAAGATCCAAGAGTCACGCAAGCAGATATAGTGAGACGTCTGTGGTGGATGGTGTTGGGAAATGAACCGGAAAGTGATATAAGGGAAAGAGGAAGAACCAGGATAGGATCAGTGGAAGAGGACTGTTTTCAGTTTTCAATGAAAGACCTGTGCAGAAATTGCAAGAGGTGAAGTGTTGGTGAGTTCGTATGATGGATGAAGCACAAAGGTAACAATAGCAATCAAGCAACAGGAAAGACGGGCATGTCAGGATTCAGTATGCGTTCACAGTGACAAGTACACGAAAATCAACATGCCCAGTAACAATAGTTGTTCATAAATCGTAATCGTAGACTCGAAACGGTCAAGCACGAACTTCGGAGCTAAAAAGCGCAGGGCACCAACTCATTTATCAGCGCTGCGTCAAATCAGAGTGGTTGTCAAAGGCATCGTTCAAAGATATAAAATTCAGTTGCCAGAAGATCCAAATATGACAGTAGGGCCTAAATAAACCGTTTTCCGACCAAGCTAGATTTAAACATTCTTATTTTTTATTTTATTATAATGTTGTTGTTTTTGTTGCAGTGTAGCCAACAACATTTATATAGCGCTCTGTAGAATCTCACTAAAATGTTCAGAGATCCCGGGGTGGATTATTCTGTTTGTTTTAATCATGGCGGCTTGTATGCAAGCAAATATCACATCGTGGGGTGTTCGGTCTTGAGAGTCTTCTTAGCCCTGTTTAGTCTAGGTCTAGGCCTGCGTAAGGCACTGCTCCGTTGAGAACTGAGCTGAAGATTGGGATGTAGACCAGTCCTCGCGAAGGAGTCCCCGCCGTCTGGCCCATCACATTCGTCCGGCCGATTTCCGGACCTTCCTCTGCTGGCGGTTTCTTGGAGCCTTTGCTGCAGCAACAAAAATAGCAGTAACTAGGATAGTGCCGGATCTAATTCACCAACTCTGATTGTTGACTGACTGACTGACTGACCGACTGACTGACTGACTGACTGACTGACCGACTGACCGACTGACCGACCGACTGACCGATCGACTGACCGATCGACTGACCGACCGACTGACCGATCGACTGACCGATCGACTGACCGATCGACTGACCGATCGACTGACCGATCGACTGACCGATCGACTGACCGATCGACTGGCCGATCGACTGGCCGATCGACTGGGCGATCGACTGGCCGATCGACTGGCCGATCGACTGGCCGATCGACTGGCCGATCGACTGGCCGATCGACTGACCGATCGACTGACCGATCGACTGACCGATCGACTGACCGATCGACTGACCGATCGACTGTCTGATCGACTGACCGATCGACTGACCGATCGACTGACCGATCGACTGACTGATCGACTGACTGACTGACTGACTGATCGACTGAGTCATTAGAATGACTGAGTGATGAGTCACTAGAATGACTGACTTTCTTACTGGGTAAAATGACCGACCGACCGGCTGGAGAAACACAAGGGCGCTAAGTAAGCACTGGTATCGTAATCTCGAGATTTCTATAGCGCCCCAACGAAAGCTACGTCACCGGAACTAGCTTATTCACAGGCGCTCAGCCAAAACAAAATCATTTGGCAAAAGGGTTCGATGATAGTAGTGTCAAGCGTTAGACATTTTATGGTTGTTATGGTCGTTGACGTCGACCTTAACTTAAGAAAGTTTTTTTTAAACTGGAGATTATAATGCGTCTGTTGATATCGTTTTAAAGGCTAATATCGAAGGTATTGCATTAACCAACCACCACTGTTTAGTGACATAACTTGTAAAATTATGGCTGTCACAGCGGCTGACGTTGGCCTTACCCCCTCTCTTTTTATCAATAAATACATCTTTGGAGCTTCGGTCTATTAAAAAAAGTTATGCAAGTAAGTAAGTAAGACAACGAAGTAGAAAATAATCAGTTTTAACGGCGTTAAAGGCTACACGCGAGCGAATGATGATGTTTTAAAGCAAGGCACGCGTATAATTGGCCCCAATTTTCACAAATATGCGGAATTAAACAGACTTTAGAGGAAAGTTTCGCTGACTTGTGGTAACCTAGATTGTTGAGGGAAAGGCCTCTACCCTTTGCCCGTGGAGAGATGTAGGACGGGTCTGGATCCACCAATCGCTAATAAGAATCTAGAAAGCGCAAAACCAGATTGGTCACGGTTCTCCCGCCATTATAGGTTGCGGGGTAACGAGTATGGGGAGAGACGATCGCACCGGATCTGGTACGAAAAGGGGTTGGGCAGTTATAATAAGGTTAAAGCCGATTTTAAAATGCTTAGATTTTTACTTATCTTAGCGTTTCGGGCATCGTTATTTTTAAGGATATGGCGTGTATTTACATTTTCGTTACCGTCCTTTGCCGCTATTGTGTCCTGCCTATTAAATATTGTTACTCAATCGGGTGCGAAGTGAAGGTGTTTAGGCGCCTGTAAAAGACGCTGGAATTTAAATACCCACGCATACACGAGAAAAGCAGCTGATATTTCAACAATTATGCTCTAAATCTCTTCGCCTTTATTTATTTTATTAATTTCTTGTTTCGTAATCGGTAGAACGGATGGTATTTCTTCCGGAAAAGCAAAACCTGTGCCCGAGTTAAGCACGTCTGATAAATATTCATGAATATTAATGCCACTTACCCAAATATGCAACCCATCCTGATGTCGAAAATCGTTTGTTCCGAACAAATCCTGCTTCCAGCGTCGATTCCAACTCCAAACTGCGTCGTCACTCCGACAAATGGCGAGCTTATGTAGTGATCGGGTCCAGGAAAATACGTTGTTTTCGTAGTTGCGATATCACCCTTTAACCATTGTCCAAAATGCGTTCAGACAAGCCCTGCCAAAACCCTCTGCATTGCGGCTTCAGTCTGGGCTGTTGTGGGTGGGTCTTCCTAGCCTGTGTTCACAGTCACGTGCCGATTTCTTACCAATCCGGAGTAGGTGAAAACTGGAAATCCCACATTAAAAACAGTTATAAATAATGTATATAGCCTTGATGACAGTCGGAGGATTCGATTTTTACCTCGAAAACGCTGAAAAACAACCAAAATTGTGATTAAAATCATCGAATCTTTGCTTTTTTAAATTTAGAAACATCGCTGACGCCTCACTGCACTGATATCGACTTATAACACCAGCTGTAGAGACATTTAACTCATCGCCAGCCCATGTACCGTCCCTCGCGCTCTGGTTCCCCGCCGCCCGCTGGCTCATGCGCATAACAAAAACTGACGCAATACTCATCGAGATGTTGTCCTGATCTTTGACTTGGAAGAAACCATCTTCCCGTGTTTGCTAGAAGCTTTATATTTTCACCACAGGCCGAAAAATACGGTCAACAGTATCGCGTATACGTCCAGAAGCTCTCATGAGAAAATCTCTAATGTATCAGTTTTAGTCTCTTAATACCGACAACAGTGTCTTCGTTTAAACGTATCTCTCACATAAACGTTTAGACAACAATACTAAGGACTCTGAAGCGATAAAGTAGTTTGTGGATGTTGTACTTTGCAAATTTAAAGCGTATTTCGCCAGTGAGTTCAGTTAGCTAACTGTTACGGAGAACCAAAAGCATCAACGATTCCTATAACACACGCCTTGTTTCTTTAACATTTGGCCACAACTCTAACATACGGTTAACAAAAGCAAGTTTACTGCGAGATAACTTGAATAAATTTACAGCCAGGCCCCAAATAATCAGCAAAATCGCAGCTCACGCACTGCTACAGTCTAACTGTGTGATAAACGCTCCACAACGCACAGCGCTGCAATATGTTCTTGCGAAAAATAAAATTGCTGTGTGACCAACAATTGAAACTTGCAATGTTTAGCGAAGAACTTGCTCAGTTAAAACGTTATAAAATGACTATACTCTATAACAGTGTAAAACACCGCATTTAGCAAATCATTAAATAAATGTTGTTTCGTTTTTAGCCTTTGTCGTATAGCTGAAAATTGAAACTCATGCGATCCCCGTGGGAGAAATATGCCGCAGATTGGCGACAGTAATAGAGAGCGCAGAGAACGAAAGCTGTAAACTTTGACACAAGCGTTAAGTAGAACACGGGCAGGATTTTATATTCGAAGCGAGACTTTACGATAAAGATTTCGACATCAAGTTGTCTTAAATTCAATTCTAATCCTACTCAAAACTACGATATATCGAAAACGCTGAATTCTTTAACCAAAAGCAACTTAATTTGAGCTGCACAAGTGCCTAGAAATTCTATTCTAGGGACAAGCATGATCTGGCGCGAAAGCTGTCAACGCTAATCTATTCCACCCGATCTGTCACTCATTCTATCACATGACTCCTAGACCAAACCCCATTCGTTCCAGGAACGGAACTGTGTCAGGTAGGCGGGGCCAGCTGAGGCTAAACATGCCATTGCTATCTAGAGTCTCACCACATACCCATGCCGCTAAGATCGCCTCCTAGCGACTATCTGCTTCAAGTAGTCATCTACAGTGGGGCGTATAATTTGTCATCTACTACACGAATATTCGGCTGAAAAAGCTGCAAAAAATATTATTTCTAATAGGAATAAAAACGTAAACAGAGGTGATTTATTATGCGTTCAAACAGTTTCTATTATTATAATGTTTTGAGGTTTATTTGAAGACTAGTGATATCAATTTTCCTTATAGCTGAAACCATATCGGCTGACACAAGCCTTGTTTCCACCTACACGCTACCTCACCAACCCTGCCTGCGCTCTAGAAAGCTGTCTTGTCGGCCTAACATTGGGAACCACTGAACCACACCATTTGAGAGGTATATCATTGATTTAAAGTTGGAGGGTACGAACTGATAGTGTAGTCTGTTAAATAATGTAATTAAAGCAATGGGAGGGAGGCATTATGGAAGTGACAGGAACAGTGCATCCACTTTGGATTATACCACTTTTATTGCTGGCGACACCTAGTGTCAGTTTCGCAACCGCCCACTGAGTATGCCATTCCCACAAGAGTAGCAAGTGTATATGTTGATGATGATGATGATGATGATGATGATGATGATGATGATGATGATGATGATGAGTTCTCTGCCCGAAGGCAGGTCCATTGGCTTTCATGCCACCCGGGGATGAGATGAGAGAAGTGGTTTCCCGTTGCCTTCTTCACAGACAGTTGTGAATGAGCAACTTGTCCAAGGTCGCTACGCAGTTGGCTTGAGACAGATTCGAACCCGCGACCCTCCGGTTATGAGGCACAGACCATAGCACTACACCACCGCGTCTCCATTCAAATGAAACTCGAACTGAAGACTGGTTAAAGCGATTCGTTCTCTTCTCAAGAGAGGCAACTAATCGTATACAACGTTCAGGCTATAATCAGTCAACTCTAGTCACAACTTTTAGTCAAATCTAGTAAAAAACGCCCTTAATACTTGCACTGTAATTGATATTGCTATGTATTTGATAACTTATATAGCGCTTCTTACAGAACAAACTACTCATAGGTGCTTCCAGCATGAGAACTCCGGGGAAATAAGAATGTCTTTAAACAACGAGCTGACTGACCTCTATCACCAACAGTGACCCTTGCGGAAGTCCATTCCATAGAGGTGGGCCAACAACAGCACAAGCCATCTGCTGAGCAAGCGAGGACTTAACACGAGGAACAAACAGATCCAGACGTATAACTGCTAGTCTCTCGCGACAGCCCTTCGAAAATTTGTATGCGTCAGACACTCCCTTTGGAATGTTCTAGCAATCGTCCAAAGTCCTATGATTATCGTCACGTACTTCATGATGTGGCTGCTGGCCTGGTTAGCTACTTCGGTTAAAGCATACGTCAAGTCGCCTCTGTGCGTGAGGACGCCGGTTCGCATACCGATAGTCGCTATTTTTACTTATTTTTATTTGTTTATACAGAGCACTTATATAGCGGCCCTTCAAGAAAACTACCCAGAAGCGCTCCCAAACCAACCTCGGCGAAAAAGAAAAGTCTTAAGAGAAGAATAGAAGGTAGAAGTAAAATCCCGGGGTAGAAGACGTAGAGTAACAGGAAGTCCATTCCAGAGGGTCGGGCCAGCAACAGAGAAAGCACGACGCTGCATGGTCGAGGTGCGAGCACGAGGCACTAATAGATTACCACTAGCAGCGGAGCGAAGAGAAGCACGTCCCAAATTGGACCGGACAGGTAGGCAAAACTCCCTCAAGTAAGAGGGGGCAATACCCAACAAGGAGTTCCAAACAAAGACGATGACCCGATAGTGGATGCGCTGACTCATAGGAAGCCAGTGCAACTCATCTTGCATGAAATCAGAGACATGACCAAACCTAGAGATGCCACCAATAAACCGTGCTGCCGCCTGCAACACACGTTCCAGGCACAAAAGCCGTACATCAGGGAGTCCTACATATAAAGAAGAGCAGTAATCCAACCGACTAGTGACAAATGCATGAACCAGAGTCTTAGATGAGGTGACTGAGAGAGAACGTGAGACAACATGAAGTTGCCGTAGTTGGTAGTAGCAACTACGACAAAGACGATGTGCCTGAGCCTTAAAAGAGAGCTCCTGATCCAACTCAACGTCGAGGTCATAAACAGTGACTGAGAAGGTGATGTGAGGAAACTCTAAATGTAGTACAGGTAGATTGATTTTATCCAATTGCTGCCTAGTGCCCAACCAAATATATTGAATCTTGGAAGGATTCAATCTCAATCGATTTGAAGACATCCAAGCCACAAGGGAGTCAGAAGCACAACACATAGCTCGAACGGCATCAGAAACAGAACAACGAACATAGGCCTGCACACGTTCCAGGCACAAAAGCCGTACATCAGGGAGTCCTACAGATACTTAAATCTTGGGCTAGACCTTAAATGGTGTGACGCCAATTCAAACGGCAGCGATGGTAAAAGATTTCACCCGATCAATTCATTAACAATTGAGCAGAGTCGAGGCCAAACGGCGCTATAGAAAACTCAAAACACTGAGAGGGGGCAGAGAAAGGAGCTCGAGTCGCAATTCTCGAGGGAGACGATGCTATATAAATTGTCCTCGTCACATTACATAACAACAGACCAAAGAAAGAAAACTAACCGCTATCAGTAGGTCCAACCGTCTGTAATTCCTCATACAACACGTGAATGTAATACCTCAAACACACAGTGATTAGAAGGCCACTATTATCGCTCGGTCTTGTTCACACAACGCAACGATACTCAATTAAATGAACTGCCTATAGCACAGCAGAGGATACCAGGATCTCAGAGTGATTAACGCACCCGGAAATTGTTCACCCTCATTTATCTTGTCGACAACATTATGATTTAGTGCTGGCATGAACTGGGAAGTCAACAGCAAGTCATACAATTCACTGATCTCGTGCCTGTGATGTTGGGACCTATTCATCAATTACCGACTCATGAGCGAAGAGCAGAACTTGAGAGCCGCCCCTACGTTATGCACGGAATATGAGGGCTTTATAATACATACAAGTGATTCACAGCTGGCGAAAATGAGCTTCATGAAATTAAAGGGCACTTTTCGGTTAAATTGCATATATACAGAGCATAACCTTAAACTAAGTCAGCGGTTGATTAATAAATTTCAAACACGACGCGGATCTGATTCATGCGTGTGACAACGAATGCCCTTTGTAAGACCACAATTGCGGCCACGAATTTTGAGATATTGACGTGGCCCAAATTACTATCCGTGTAGTAATTTGGGCCACGATCTGGAACTTAATAATTTGGGCCCCTTAATAATTTGGGCCTTGGTAACCGGAAATTGTTTTGGGTTAAAGAAATGGGCTATATGGGAATTTCCCTGATGTCATCTATAGGCTTTGAGTGTACTTTGGACCAGAGTTGGTTTTATTCAATCGTGCGTAACAGCTCCACTCTTTGTCTGTCTGTCTGTCTGCCTGTGTGTCTGTCTGTCTGTCTGCCTGCCTGTCTGTCTGTCTGTCTGTCTGTCTGTCTGTCTGTCTGTCTGTCTGTCTGTCTGTCTGTCTGTCTATCTATCTATCTATCTATCTATCTATATCTACCTATCTACCTATCTATCTATCTATTGTCTCCCGATAATCCAGTTATAATAGGTAAGTAAACAAATAAGTAAGTAAGTAAATAACTGCATTTTTTAACATGCCACATGTCCATCAACGGAGCGAGGACTCGTAGGGGTGATTAATCATAGTAATCATAGTAATTAGTAATTAATAAACGCTTTATAAGGATCCCCGACTAAATGAGATGACTGTTAGTCAACGCAATAACACAATGAAGATTTCTACACAATAGTTCTAACAGCAAACCAAAATGAAGTACAAATTTCCAGCTAAGGTATTCGAATTCATCACCAACGAAGATAAGAAGGGAAAAATAAGACTCAGCCAACTTAGACTTAAGCATGCAATCGCAAGGATTATTTACGAACAGTTGCTTTTAATTATTATAATAATTTCTGCATTTATTAAGCGCCATTATGTAATGACTAGGCATTAATCGACAGCGCTGAGCAGTTGTGAGTGAAGGATTTGCTCAAGGTTCCTACATAGGAACCGTCTCAGAAGAGGAGGCTCAAACCCATACTCTCCGCATTACAAGCTGAGCACTCTAACCAATCGGCTATTATTCCTCTAAATAATTGTAAGTAAGGCATTAAGCGGATTCTCAGAGGGGTCGGCGTAAAATTCGTTAGCATTAAAGCATTTTAAATTCGCATTTGAAATCGCAACAGTCATGACAATACACAGGTAAACTTAATTAAACACCAAATAACAGGTAAGAATTCTCATCAAGGTTCATCTAAAGAAAGCAAAAATCCACCCAGTGACAGAAACAGCGAAGGAACTGGAACATATCTGCGGGCTGTCAAAAGAAGTCTACTGTAGTCTTGTAAGGTATAATCCATAATTCTTTTAGGAATGTCAACTCTAATATGATGTAATCTACTTCTTCCAGAATATCCGTTTCGTCTGGCGACGTATTCCGCGTCTACAAAGAAGAAGAAAGTTTTATTTATCAAGACAAACAATATTTCAGAGAACCTAATTCAAGATAAGATTCTTCATACTGAAGGCATAGAAGGCTGTTGTAGGCGCAGAAACTGCAAATAAGCAAGCATTCCGGGATAGGTGGGTAAGTACTGTATACTTGCAGAAGTTTGGTTACCTAGTCTGAAGTCTGGTTGGTAGCCATTCGCTGCAAAAAGTAAAGTATCCCATATCCAACACGTCAGACGTAGGGGAGGCGCTCATTTCCTTTTCTTTAGGCCCTTGAGCCGGCATTGGACGACTCCCAAGGTCCTGGACACCGGGCCACTGCATGGCAGGACTTGCTGTTCACTTCCCAGCTTACGCCGGTACCAAATTCTACTGCTTGGTGACAGAGGCACAGTGTGCACAAACAACTTGCCCAGGGTCGTTACACGGAGTCGAACCTGCAACCGCATGGTCATTGACCAAACGCATTACCGATAGACCACCGTGCCCGCACATTCGCTCCACGACATGTGGCGAATTTGTGGTTTCCTTTACTCGCTCTTTGACGGTGCAACATTGGGATTTTAAAACAGGTTAAAAGGATTCAAAAATAAAGACGCTTCATGACACTGTCTAATCCAACGATTGTGGGTTTGAGCCAGCTGAGCAGAATCGCAGAAACGACCCAGGACAAGATGCTCGCGAACATCTTTTTTGCGTCTCAGATTCAGATTTAGATTTACTGACTTTGTTCTTGTAATGGATGGATGGATGGATAGGTATGTATGTATGTAGGTAGACAGGTAGGTAGGTAGACAGGCAGGCAGGTAGGCAGGCAGCCAGGCGAACAGAAAGACAGACAGACAGATAGATAGATAGACAGTAAACAGATAGACAGATGGACAGATAGACAAACAGACAGACAGACAGATAGACAGACAGACAGATAGACAGATAAATAAATAGATAGATAAACTACAGTATTTAAACTTGATAAGAAAGGAAAGGTGAAGTTTAACCTTCGACGAGATGGTCTGGTTTGCCAGTTTCTTAAAAACTTCGCAGTCTTCCGTAGGAATATGAACCCTCGCTATCGCGGCGGCGTTCGCTGTAAAACATGCAGTTTAGTAAAAAGGTTTAAGTAAAGAGTCAAACATGAAATTAGTAAATCTAATGTAAGGAAAAGCTTTGGCATATGAAGATCATCTTTGAAACGACTCTGCCAAGAATAAATAAACAACTGGATGGAGGACTGAAGCACAAAGATCAGAGTAGAACGCAGCAGAACTTGAAACAACAGCTGAACAAAGTAAACTATTGAATATTAAATAATTAAATATTAAATTATTAAATATTATATTTATTTCCCGGAACACGGGAAGCACAAGGCGGATTCCGGGACGGTTGGCAGCCTTACTTTGCACAGATACAGGTATCTTAAAAGCCACAGTGAATTAATCCGACGTGACTCTAAGTACTTCAGCATAGCAACATATCTTATAAGTAAGCCTAAACCTGTCTTAATGACTTTCATTGACTACCGTAAATGAAAATCAAATGAATTCAGGTACACGTTATACCAACACACTATGGTATATGACCCGAATGATGGCAGGAAATCACTGCCCAGTCGGCTCTTTAATGCCATTCCGGTCTAAGCTTAGGACTCGTGAGTTTCAACTTGCTTACCAACCGCACCATGATTTATCTAACATATCGGATTTCGATCAGGCTTCTCCAACGAATGTGGTTTTCGATGAAAGTAACCATAGATCGACGTCTGATGCTTTACGTTAACGGCGCTGTAGAAGTAATCAGATTAGAAAAGATCGGCCTAGTTCGCAGGAAAATCTGTTTTCGAAGACTAACCAGCAGAAAAAATACACGCAAAGACAGACCAACAACAACAAAAAGGCCCCCACAGCGATTGGTACGACTATTGCAGCCACATCCATCTTTCCGACAATTTTTCCTCAGTTAGCCTATGCTAATTCACGACGGACTTCAATCGTAATCGACGACTTCAGCACCAAATGACGATGATTTCCAGAACTATAACTGCGATATTCGTCCACCGCTATCTCATCTTTAAGAATTCCCCTATAAAGTTGACACTACAGGGTTTTTTACTCGTTTTTCCTTCGTAAACACAGTGCGCTGCCAAGCAGAAACGGATGACTAGTAAAACCCACTCATAACCACGAAAACAAACTGGGGTGATCTCTTTTCAACGCAAGAATGTCGTCACTCTTGACGTTGGCATAACGGAATATCCAAGAGTTATTTCCTGTAAATAACCATCATGGTCCTTAATTAGCGTGTCTTCTTTCAATCAGGGACTCCTCCTCCCTACTTTGATCAACTCTTGAAACCTGCTGTCCATAGTCGCTCGACGCTCAGCTGATAGTGCTTCTTGAAGAGGCTATACACAAATTTGCTGAATGATTGAATTATAGCAGAGCTAGTGAAAAGATTGTTCTGAATGTGCAAGAAAATAATTATTTTATTCGTTTAAAAATTTAATCCAGTAATAATATCATTTTAACAACATGCAAGACATATCTGGCATGGGCTACAAAAGGCAGATCGGTAAAGACATAGGCCACGCTTAATGGAACCGTTTGAAAGAATACAGTGACGATTGAACAACATAATGCAATTTAACCGGACTGTAACATTTAGAGCATTTTAGAGCTAACAGAAAATGTAACGAAAATAAGAATCCAAAATGTTGTTCTTTAGGATTAGCCATATTCATTGTCGAGTGTCCTCTGAAAGGCTTAACTGCTAAGGCCGCCGCTTCTGCTTACTTAACCATCAATAGGCCTTTTCGGCTGATGGTTAATCAATGTAACCGTGGAAAATACACAAGTACCGTGGAAAATACACAAGTACCGTGGAAAATATACAAGTACCGTGGAAAATACACAAGTACCGTGGAAAGTACACAAGTACCGTTGAAAATACAGTACCGTGGAAAATACACAAGTACCGTGGAAAATACACAAGTACCGTGGAAAATACACAAGTTTCTTGTATGCTGTGTAATCGTCTATTAAAGTCACAACTGAAGATATTCTTTTTCAACTTTAGACAGTTTAACCTCTTAATTCTTGTTCCTTCAGCTTCGGTTCTCTACGGCGCTGCATAAATTGTCATCTTCTTATTTTACCCAATGTAGGAATGAGACCACAGGGGCAAATCACTGTAGGGTTTTCTCGAAGCCATAAATATTTCTGTTGTCCATCTCGGATAGCTTAGCAAATGATAAAGTATCGTGTTGGAGGGTCTCTTTTACCGACTGATTTCCCATTTCTCTCAGCTTAAACACAACCCATCCTAACAGCTCCTCTTTCCCTTCTCTGTCGGGTCTTCTGGCAACCGGACTTGGTTCTTATCATAGCATCTCTGGACAACCCCACTGACTTGACGCAGCGCTTGTGAATAAGCCGTTGCCCTACGCTTCGCTCTTAAGCAGCGGTTTAGAAATTTCGAGTGTACGAATACGATTACGCTTACGACTGTAACTATGTCCTATTCTGCGGTAGATGCCATTATGCTGGCATATGCAGGCTCGTACATTCATAAAGTCGTGCTCATTTTAGCTCATGATGCACCGACATTAGGCTGCCGTAAGTAGGCCCTCATGAGTAAGTATACCGGCCGCCCACATCAGTGAGAGTTAGAGAGAATGAGGTGAAGACCGCGGCATATTTAAGTCACTACATTGTGCCTAAATTTGACTCAAAACTCCTGATGCAGAAAGCATAAAAATATAGAATTACTAATTACATCGTTTTACTAATTACATTCTATACAACAATAGATTAGTCATTGTCAATAAACTCGTAGATGTTTAGAAAATTAACGCGTGTCGGCTGTCAAGACACTAAGACAGGAATGTTTCTGCTATGAATTTGGTTTTCCGGGCAAACAATGACGAATTGCTGAACGGTCCCCAATGAAGACTTGAGCAGGTAATACTGCAATAATAGACACAACAACAAGCAAACAATAATAAACAATAATAACATAATAAGCAAACAATAAGCTAATACTAAGAACAAATAAACGTTAGCAGTTTTCAGCGAACTTTGGGTTAAAGAAATTCGTTCCATGAGAATTTGCACAACCTTTCAAAAATTCTGAATACTTTAAATGTTATCTGTATGACAGCTGGTTTAATTCAATCAATCAGTCAGTCAGTCAGTCAGTCAATCAGACAGTCAGACAGTCAGTCAGACAGTCATTCAGCCAGCTAGTCAATCAGTGTTGCGATGACGCTAATGGCGACTTTTCCCATTATTTGAACATAGCTTGCTTAGAGGCGAACTTTTTGTTCTTAAGAAACTTTAGCATCACATATGCCAGCATATGCATAAGCATAAGCATAGTCAATGCTTTAATCAACTACAGGCGATATATTCAGTGTCTTATGCATACATACATAACTGTGATGATATGGATTCATTTTCCAGCTTCATCTTGGCTTCACCGATCTCTGTAAGACCATGGACCATCTGGGTTACGGCTTTTGCTGCAAAATACGTAACATATTCAGCTGTTTTAGATATCATGAAACTTGAAATTAAGCGTCTACTGTAGGCCTAATGTTAAAACTCTGGCATTGAAAGATAGTCTCGACTCTGCCATGGATCAAGGAACAGCTCAACGTAAGACAGAAGATTAAATAACAAAAGATATTTATTAACATTATTTCAGCATTTATTAAGCGCCACTATCTAATGACTAAGCATCAATCGATGGCGCTGAGCAATCAAGTGAGGGACTTGCTCAAGGTCCCTACACAGTAGCCGTCTCAGAGAAGGCTCGAACCCGTACTCTCAGCGTTGCAAGCCGAGCACTCTGTCCAATCGGCCACCGTTCCCCTGAGACGAGCAAAGGAAACTGATGGAGAACTAGAGCAGGGTCGAGGCCATACGGTATAAAAACATGTACATTTATGTCCTTGACCTATCCGCCATAAAAACATGTACATCTACATTTAAATTTACATGTAGGACGAACGGTTGAATAGAATGGTACTGCAAGAGCCTGGAGCAAAATTGATTAGAACGACGATTTCTGAGATATTTATCAACTATCAGAAGCAAGGGTCAATCATTACAGATCGGAGGCAAGTTTAGATTGAGATGACAAAACTTATTATATTCTGACGTTTTAATCCATTCTTCAGTGCTTCCTTTAGCTAAATGATTACTTTACTACTGAAATTTAACACTGAAACAAAATTTTTAAACACGAAAGACTAAAATGTAACAATCTATTGACCAAACTAATTTTTAGGAAGATACAACGAGTAGGGGAAAGATGTGTTCCCCAATCTTGGGGACGAATCGACACCACTGGTCAGAAATACAGATCAGCCTATAGCGTGTGCGGAAAATCTAATTCCGAAGACTAACCTGGGATTGTAAGCATATGAAAACAATGTAAGCAACGACGTCCAACATAAAAGACTTAACAGGAATCACGATTGCTACAACTGTTTCGTCCATCCTTCCGGCTTCTACTACTCTCCGACTTCAACTGCGCGAATGACGATGATGTCCTGAAGTACATTAGCAAAATACACATCAGTCACAACTCACTTTCAGGAATTACTTTATAGGCCTAGTTGCTATGGCAGGGGATTTCCTTCGTGGGCCGCTAGCTTAGAAGCGGATGACGTGTGCAAATTACTCATGACCACTTACTCTCTTTCATTATCATGACCACTGACTGTCTTTCATTCCTGGACAGAGTCACGTGCTGGTGCACGTGACTCTGTCCAGGAAACATTTTGAAACTGCCTTAAAAGGCATTTGTTTAGGACTAATTTAATCTTAAGACTTCTATAGCGCCGTTATCATAATGCCCAATCCAAACTCATAATCCGTTGGAGAAGCCGGGTCGAATTCCGATAGGTCAGAGGTCAGGGAGATATCATGTATCCAGCGGTTTTTGTCAGGTACCTAAAAGGCGCTATATTAAGTGGCGGTTTCAGGATTGTTTGCGTGGGGTGGCAAGGGCAGCTCCAGAGGGGCGCCACATTCTGGCAGTCCACCATGAACGGGTCTACTCTGAGGGGGTCGACATATAACCAAGAGGGGCCCCGGGGCGAATTGCCCCCACGTCTATACCCAAATCCGCCGCTGGCTATATTAAGTGTCTTGATGGAAACACATCTACTTGACGTGAGAGGATGACGTCAAGCATGACGTTGACATTACTGCACATGCGCAGTTAACAGTCGATGTCCGCAATTGATTAGTCGTGTCTTCCGATTAGGGACACTTAATACACTTCTTTAAATGTTTTATTATTAGGATGTTATATGCGTATTAAGTTTTCTTGTGTTCGTAATTAAATACTTATAAACCGATGTGCGATTAGCTATTGGTTAAAATAAAGTATATTATTACTCACTCACTCATTCACTCACTCACCCACTCACCCACCCACCCATCCACCCATACCACCCACCCACCCACTCACTCACTCACTCACTTACTTATTCAACGCTTAAAAACTGCTCTCCTTCGCCGATTCTGAGATTCGAGTGCTTCTCTTTTTCTTGCTCAGTTTACATCTGAGTCCATTAGAAGGCGCAAGTAAAACCGAACCTTTTCTCAGCTCTGGGTGGGGTTTGAAGCCTCAACATCTGAGTTGACAGTTCTGCACCCTGGTCACTAGACTACCGCCTACCATGATCATCCCATAGTATACTGGGTTGGATAGAAGTGTGACTAACGCATCGTTATGTTAAAAAAATGAAACTACATGTCATATATAAGTGATGGGCCCTGTGTGATTTATTCTGTATAGCCTTGTTGCCAACCTTTAAAGGCGGAATTAACTTATCGTGTTACCACTGCTCCGCTCCATCTGTACAAACAAATAATTTTTCTAATGTCGTGTATCCGGCATACTGTTAATTTCTCTAGCATCTAATTTATATTAATATATATGCACATATATTTACAGTGTTGATGATGGTGAAGATAATGAAGGTGATAATGATGATGAAGGTGATGATGATGATGATGACGATGATGATGATGATAATGAGTTCTCTGCCATAAGGCAGGTCCATTGGCTTTATGCCACCCGGGATGAGACGAGTGAGGTGGTTTCCCGGTGCCTTCCTCACAGACAATTGTGGGTGAGCAACTTGTCCAAGGTCGCTTCGCAGTGGCTTGAGGCAGATTCGAACCCGCGACCCTCCGGTTACCCTCCGGTTACGAGGCACCGACCATACCACTACACCACCGCGTCCCATATATAGTAAACAGTAGATACATATACAGTCTGAACCTATATATACGTGGCTTACATTTATCCTATATATGCATATATAGGGTTGATATATATGATTTCATAATAGGAACCTATGTAGCAAGCAAATGAATAGCAAGTAGTGGCTCACCTATTCATAGCAAGGTTTAATAAGTACGTACATAACACTAAACACATGATATATTCAGTGCTGTAGCTCAAACTTTGACACAATGCATGTCAGCACATAAACCTTTATTTAGTTTATTAACAAACATTTAGAGAAGGCTATTAATGACTTTAATTAATTATCAAAATCTGTAGATGTTGATGGAAT
Source organism: Norana najaformis (assembly GCA_964023275.1). Taxonomy (NCBI): domain Eukaryota; kingdom Metazoa; phylum Annelida; class Clitellata; order Crassiclitellata; family Hormogastridae; genus Norana; species Norana najaformis. The sequence goes on along the minus strand of OZ029916.1, from coordinate 2,594,096 downwards.
AAGTTTCCAGTATGGCTGCGAAGTCAAAACTATACATTATATCTACAATCCAAATTGAATAAGTCTAAAATGATCACGTATAGTTGAAGGTTCTCTATTTGGGATTGTTGCCAACTTTATTGGTGTATCAAGGCTAATATATCTATAAAAGTCGTACTGAATAAGAGCCCTGATACACAAATATTGTTGTAAGTTGGCTGTCATTACGAAAGTGGGCCACCAACGTGAATGAGATCGAGATAGAATGAGAGAGACTGCGACCTACTTAAGTCATCTCGTCACGCATAAGTCTTACTCAAAACTCCTGATTAAGAAAGCACAGAAATAGGAAAAGATTTTCGCACTTTTAGTGATTAAGTTAAGCAACAACTATAGATTACTCATTAATAGAAAACTTTGTTAATAAAGTAAACAATGACTGCGTATTACTCATATCTTTTGTGAGGTACGGTAGCCGACTGGTTAGGGAGCTTGGCTTGTAACGCGAAGAATACGGGTTCGAGCCTCCGCCGAGACGGTGACTGTGTCGGGGCCTTGAGCAAGTCTTTCAATTAGAATAACTCAGCGCTATCGATTGATGCTTAGTCACTAGATAGTGGCGCTTAATAAATGCAGAAGTAATAATAATGATGAATAATTGGTTTTATAAATATCTGGCGGTCATGATTCTGATTTAACTGCCAAGACATAAAGTGCTAATGGTGACGAATGGCTAAGGGTACTCATGAATGGTTGTAGCGCATTCTGAGGTAGACGCCATTTTCTTGGTTTGTCTAGATCTACGGGTCGATGGCATACGGATTCAGTGCCGATTTTGCACTCTATTTCCGGTGACGTCATCTCCCCATTACCTAGCTCCAACAGGAGACCTTCCACAAAAATAGGCATATAGAAATGTTGAGGTACATGTATGTATGTATGAATGTATGTATGTCATATGTATGAGTGTATGTAGTAAGTACGTAAGCACGTACGTATATATATATATATGTATATATATATACATATGTATGTATGTATGGATGTACCTATGTATGTACGTACGTATGTATGTATGTATGCATCAGGACACTAAATATTATTTCTGCATTTATTAAGCGCCACTACCTAATGACTTAGCATCACTGGATGGCGCTGATCAGTTGTGAACAAAGGACTTGCTCAAGGCACCTACGCAATAACCGTCTCAGGTGAGGCTCGAACCCGCGTTCTTCGCGTTACAAGCCGAGCGTCATAACCAATCGGCAACCGATTAGCTAAGCAACCGGCGAGTGAATAACGGCGCAGCGTGTTAATCGAAGCGGAACGGCTTGCGCGTTAAATCACTCATGCATAACCACAGAAAACCATTTGGTAGCGCTATGCTTGGATGACGAGGTATGACGTTTGCATCGACGAAAGGTTTTTCTCGGTAAGCAAAACCATCCATGAACTGGCATATACCCACCGCCGTCAATGACAATAAATAGAAGACAAAATCATTCCCTTAAAAGATGAGCAAAACTGGAAAATCCAAACGTTTCCAAAAGCTGTTTAAGTATAAATAATAACCGGAATCGGAGGTCTTTGTAGTCGTTGGAACACAGACAGGGAAAGAGGAGTCTTCCGCAGTGACAATCATATCTCAATTCTTTTGAAATGGCTGCCAAGTGAGGAAGTTTCTCTGAGAGGATTTCATTTTTCAAACGTTTCTTGTTGTTTTAGAAATTTATAGTTTACGATTACGATTATGTTGTTCAAAACCGTTTTATTTCAAATTAATTTAAAATATAATGAAATTTAAGTTTGACATAATTTATATTAAATCGTAATTGTTTCTGTTTTCATTCAATTTCTAAATTCTGCTAACATAATCGACAGCCTCGTCAGGACCGGGTCTATGGCGAGGGCCAGATCTACCAGCAGGACCAGGTCTATAAGCCAGGACCAGGTATACAAGCAGGTAAAGGTACATCATCAGCACCAGATCAATCCATCGAGATCAAGTTCGACAAAGGTGCAGGTCCCAGCCATCAGGACCAGGTCTGCTACTAAACAATTCTTCATTTTGGACCAAATTTCTTCATAGCTGGTTCAGAATCGTTATTTCTGTTGTATTTTGCAGTCGAGAAACTGATGGCCCAACTGAACACGGCAAAGGACAAGTGAAGAATTCCAACGCAAAACGCCTTGCATCCTTGTAAGTAGTGGATCTGCCGATCTATACTCTGAACTTGTCTAATCTGCTCTGATCATATCTAGTAGTTCCTCAGTTTGACGACAGCTTATGGCATCAAAGGCCGTTGCCGTCGCCCTCCTCCTTTATCCAGGCTTGGGACTGGCACTACCCCCAAACAAGGCAGTGGCGGAGTTCTGATCTAATCTGACTCAGATGCTTGATTTTGTGACTTTCTTGGATGACAAGGCATGGCGTTTCATCAACGAAAATTTCTGTACCTCCTCCATACAAATTAACGTAAATGTAGATGTTTTTTATAGCGACCGTATGGCCTCGACCCTGCTCATTTTTCTGTGAATTAATCGGGTGAGATCTTTCAGCTCCGCTAACGTCGGCTTTTCCTTTCCTTCATCTTCTTCGTACGGTTACCCAGATCTCTTCATGGATGACATCTAATATCCTGTGCTTGAACCCATCCAAAACCGAATTCAGACTTATAGGCCTACGCGACCAGCTCAAGAAAATTTCTGATTCCTCTATCTCCTTCAGCCTAGACTCTGCCTCCACACACACCTTTAATACTAACTCTTCTGTCCGTAACCTAGGTGTGATCTTCGACCAAAACCTCAGCTTCTTTGATCGCATTACCCATCTCTCCCGCTCTTGCTTTATGCATATTCGTGACCTTCGCAGAATCCGCCCTATGCTCGACTTTAAAACTGCTTCAACCATCGCCACATCGAAGCTCATGCTAAATTAAACTATTGCAATTCACTATTCCTGAACATAGGCTCCACCCAAATAAGTCGCCTTCAAGCCATACAGAATGCTCTTGCTCGTGCTGTCACCAAAACCCCAAACACCATCACATAACTCCTGCTCTTAAATCACCACACTGGCTTAAAATACCTAAACGAAATGAGTACAAAGTCCTATCACTTACCTACAACACACTTCAATCCTCCCAACCCTTCTATCTTCGTGAGTTATTTACAACCCAACCACTCCGCTCAACCCGCTCCTCTTCTGTTCTTCTGCCCTAACACTTCTCCGCCCTCCCGTCACCTCATCCTTAAAATTTGGTAATCGATTCTTTGTTTTTTGGGGACTAATTTATGCACCATTCTGTCCTTTATGACTACTTTTTAAAATATTCTTGAATAAATTTCTGCACTTTTCTTCCTTTATCACTACTTTATAATTGTGGTTTCTCTTTCTGCAGCAGACCGGAGGACCACCCTGATGTTGGCGAGACAGACCATCGCAAAATTACCTTTGCGGAGTTGCAGCGCGTGAAGGAAGAGGAGGAAAAACGTATCAAAGAAGATGAAGAACACCTGAGAAATGAGAAAGAACACCTGAGAAATGAGGAAGAACACCTGAGAAATGAGGAAGAACACCTGAGAAATGAGAAAGAACACCTCAAGAAAGTAGATGACGACCTCAAAAATTGGAGGGAAACTAAAAATACTCGACCCTGAGCGGGGTCAGATAGGCTTAGCCAATTTATTTCTATTAAGAGAGAATTTCTGCGTTTTTAGAAATACTTTATACGCTAACCAATTCTCAGTACAAATGAATTAGGCAAATTCGATCAGTATGAATCAGACTGAATCATATTGAATCAAAGATTGGATCAAGTCAATATGGATCTGATAGGATTCAGTGTGATTTGGACAGATAATTATTTTATTAGCGTTGATCTGATTTGATTTAATTAGATTATACTGGATTTTACTGTATTAAACTACGGAACTTGACTATTAATTAGTTTTACGTAACCAATGATCACAACAGACGATACTAATTTTGATTAGATTTTGATTCATTTTAATTAAACCGAATTGGATCAAATTGTTGTTGCTCTTGTTTCGATTCCAACTTCAAACGTAAAGGTGAACAGTCTTGGCAAATGACCACTAATTAGCCTATAGTACGCAGGTTATTTCGTGAATAGGTGACTTTCAATTGGATATAATGCCACCTGGCGTCCACTCAACACTCCATCCTCTAGGAGTCTCATCGTTGGGAGTGTTACAAAGGTGTCCTTTCGTTGGATTGCTGTGGTTATCCCAATGACCCTTTGACCTCAAAACCATTCGCTTCTGTTCTACCTTTTAATAAAGGTAGTACAATTCCACGGTACGATCTATGTACGGGTCATAGGTCATACAAAAAGCGCTAAATAAATACGCATAACGCTACTTGAATACTACACATTATCCCATTGCATTACATGGCAATGTAATTTGTGCCTAGTGGTTAGAGTGTTCGACTTGTAACGCGGAGAGTATGGGTTCGAGCCTCCTCCCCTGAGACGGTTACTGTGTAGGGATCTTAAGCAAGTCTTTCACTCACAATTGCCAGCACCATCAGGTGCTGGCAGAAAGAATAATGAAAATCATATTAATAACTATAACAAAAATAATAATAATAATGGTGACCAATCCAATTTGAATTATCTGGGACATTTCGTTCGCCAGGTGTCTCTTAGCGCCTTTCGCCAGTTGAAACAACACGAACTAGACAAGACAAGACGTACGAATGTTTACTTAGTCTAATTTAAGGTGCACTGGGGTCGAAACCCAAATTCCTGAGGGAAGGCAAGGTTAGTTAAGGTAAGGTAAGGGAAGGTAAGGTAAAGTAAAGTAAGGCAAAGAAAGACAAAGAAGGGGACGGCAATGCATGGGAAGGCAAGGCAAGGCAGGACAAAGGAAGTCAATGCAAGACAAAGAAAGGCAAAACAAAGGAAGGCAAGGCGAGGCAAAGCTAGGCAAGGCAAGGGAAGAGAAGGCAAGGCAAGGCAAGGCAAAGGAGGGCAAGGGAAGTCAAGGAAAGGGTATGGAGAGCCTGCATACAGCCAACTCCGAGAGACATTCATGAGTGTGATGTTTTAGCGACTTCATCTTCTCAGCCTCGGCATATTTGAAGGCGAGTGGCAAATCCTCTCCCTTTTCTTCTGTTCATTCCACCGACTGCATTTTACAATTGAGTTCGCTAGGGGGCGCCACTGGACCAGAAATCTCAAAACATGTTTCCTCACTGGTGAGGATTTGAATTCCCGACCTCTCGGTCGACAGTCCACCTCACCAACCACTGGACCATCACCGGCAGGTAATCGTCCGTTTACTACACGCCTATATCAAAGGTTACCCTAGTGGTTAGCGTGCTGAACCTTTCACCGAGTGGTCGGGGATTCAAATCCTCACCATGGCAGAATTTGTTTCAAGATTTCGGCTCCACATGCGTCCTTAGCGAACTCAGCCATAATGAGTACATTGACTGTACACTGTCGGTTGGGAGATCAGGCGACGGGGTGAGGACTGCCAATCCGCTCTCATAAGCCGAGGCTAAGAAAACGAAGTCGCATACACTTCACATCCATGGCTACAACTCGGGGTTAACTCAACGTATTGCTTTTCATTTTCTTCCGTACCGGACATGGGTAGTCAAGGGCTGAAGGAGTTTTCGGCTTAAGCGCAGACGCGACAGCTGTCAATTCCACATCGTGCACACAGAATTCAAACCCCGACCGCAGAGTTGGGAGCCCAATGCTTTAGTGAGCATTTATATAGCTCCTATTGACAAACTTTACTGGCACACGTGTAAAATGATCAAGAAATTCCGGAGTTATTGCGTCGACAACGATGGGTTTTGGAAAAGCAAAACCGTCGATCATTTGCATAAGGTGGTTAAAGAATAACCACGTCTCAACGTCTGTCACATCATGACTTTAGAAACCTAGCGACGAATCATTCTAGACCTAAAGGCCTAAAGAAAGAGCCAAAGATTTATTAACGTTTGTCGAAAACTTAGGAATTTCTTCGCTTAAGCCCCGAAGAAGCAATTGGGAAAGTCATGGGAAACTGCTGTGGAAGGTACTGCTTTTTTTCTAGAAATTTCACGGTTTTACTGATATGGTTATATGATATATCTCTTTAAAATATCATTTGACTGTCGTTGACGTTGAACTCATATACAACGCCCTTTTCTTCGGCCTCGGCTGTGCTACGGCGCTATATGAATCGTCTTAATAATAATAATATAAAAAAAAAATAATAATAATATTATTATTATTATTATTATTTTGCCCGAGGTAAGTGTATTCATGTATTTCTGTATCTAAATACTTAATATAGCGCATTTTAAATTCATTGCAAAAGTGCTGTATCATTGTTGCCATGGTTATTGGTAGCATGGTTGTTTTAACGGTTGTCATAACGTCTATGATTATCGCCCTTGCGTCTAAAGTTTCGAAGCACATCAGTACACGTGGAAATATCCGAATTATGAGTCAGCAAAAACGGAATAAAACATCAACACAAACTCACAAAATGCGCCCTAAATGTTTATTTTGATACTTTTATTCCGTTTATTTTTTTAATAAATGGATAAATTATTAATTACGCAGTCATTCTGAAATCAAAAAAACTAATCAGTCGGTCAGTCAGTCAGTCATTCTAATCAGTCAGTCAGTCAGTCAGTCAGTCAGTCAGTCAGTCAGTCAGTCAGTCAGTCAGTCAGTCAGTCAGTCAGTCAGTCAGTCAGTCAGTCAGTCAGTCAGTCAGTCAGTCAGTCAGTCAGTCAGTCAGTCAGTCAGTCAGTCAGTCAGTCAGTCAATCAATCAGTCATTCATGCCGTCAATCAGTCAGTAGTAAATCAGTCAATCAGCCAATCAATCAGCCAAACAATCAATAAATAAATCAATTAAATCAACTGATAATTTGCTGGTTTTCTTTGCAAGTTGTAAGGAGGACCGCACAACCGATCCTCCGTTGAGTTATAGGCTGTTGGCGGGTGACAAAGAATGGGAAACGAGGAACATCTGGAACGCAATCGGTTCCATCGTCTGGCAATGGCAACAAAATGGCGCCTATCAGAAGCTCGGATAGTCGCCCGGAAGCAAAGGAAACAACTTCTGCTATACACACTTACTACTCCGGACTATAAAAGATCTGGGAAAGACAATGACGATTCTCATTCATGAAAACTAAAATCTCTTCAAGAAACATCTTTATACTTGGGCAAAAATTTGCTAAAATGGCCCCATGCACGTTTTTATGCTTAAATAATCAGTGCTGTATTTCAAATCCAATCAGATCAATTTGTGTGTATGTATAATTTTTTATTATACGTGTGCATTTAAAATTTATATTTGATGAAATGCTTCAATTTCTCAGATATCTGCATATCCTTAATTCTGGATAAATCCATAACTCTACAAACTGGAGCCGTATAGAAGCTCATGATTGGCACAACTCAACACAAACACAACAAAAAAATAACACTAAATAGCATCCCATCCCATCGCATCACAGCATCACATTGCGTCACATCCCATCCCATCATAACATAACATAATACATAACATAACACATCATGTGTTTTAAGTGGCTCAGAAGACTTGCTCTAGTAATAGTCCTTTGATTGATAGCTGGCTAGTCGTTTACAATCAGACAGTATTTTATTTATGTTTGGCAACTATTTCTCAGCTGGAAAATTGTTTCTATAACGATTTTTATGCAACATGTTTCTTGATCTGATGTGATGTACCAAAGATATTTTTCTCTTAAATTAGAGCTTTAAATACAGTTTTTCAAGTGCTTGTGTATTCATTGTTTTTGACATGTAACGGAAGCAAAAACAGTTACACTCACAAAACAACATAATAACAAGCAACCAGGTATAGATACAATATACCGGCAAACAAAACAGGCAGACATAAAGAGAAATGGTCAACAAGAGATTTGTATACTGTGACAGAAAGAGAGCTAGAGAGAAACAGATTGCGTATTTAAGAGAGAGTGATAGAATGACAGAGAGAGAGAGAGAGAGAGAGAGAAAGAGAAAAGGAGAGGAGAGAAGGAGAGAGAGAGAGACAGAAGGAGGGAGAGAGAGATAGGGAGGACGAGAGGAAGGGAGGAAGAAGGGAGGAAGTGAGGGAGAGAGGGGTAAGTGAGAGAGAGAAAGAGAGAGATAGAGAAAGAAAGAGATAGAGAAAGAGAGAGAGAGAGAGAGAGAAAGAGAGAGAGAGAAAGATAGAAAGAGATAGAAATAGAAAGAGAGAGAGAGAAAGCGAGAGAATAGCAGAGACCAGAAACAGCAAGAAATAGCGGTCCCTCTTTCTCCAGATAAATGCAGATTCTTACACCACCTTGACCTCTAACCTAAACCACCTTGACCACCCAAATCCATCCAAAACTCAAAGGACATTCTCAAAATTAACGAACGTTTCCACACGAATATTAAAGGATATGACTTCCCCCAAAATCGAAGGACAATCCTTCGAATAAAAGGCACTTCTTCACAATTTATATGCTAACGGAATTTTTCACGAATTAAAAATTCCTATGGCATCTTCGAAAGATCCTGTCCTCCCCTTGGTCCCTTCATGTCAGAAAACCTATCGCCTCCAGCAGGGACGTAGATCCCTATAGTACAGGCCTACCGGGGGACAAGACACACCCATGGGGCTTAGGTTGAGAGGCAAGATGTAACGACCCTGGGCAAGTTGTTTGCACATACGTGCCTCTGTCAACAAACAGTATAATTTGGTAACGGCATAAGCTGGGAAGTAAACGGGAAGTCCTTCGATGCACTGACCCGGTGTTCAGGACCTTGGTATTCGTCCACTGCCGGCTCAAGCGCTTGAGAAGAGGAAATGAGCGCCTCCCATACGTCTCACTCATGGGATATGGAATACCTTACTTTACTATTACCAGATGCGATGTGGATGTGACCTTCATTGTTGGAGGTCCCACTGGTTGCAACAGTTCATCCATATTTTCCAGTAGATACAGTTGCTTCTGTAATATGTCGTGTCGTCATAGAATAAAAATTTCCCAGAAACATTCTTAACCATAGGATGATTCAGCCCTATTCCTGGCCACTACGCAGATCAAATAAATCAATTGTGTCATTCAGAGAAGAATTCATTCCTCACTTATTGCTGCAAACTAATCTATGCATCACATGATCTCATTAATATTCACTCATTTACGTACACACGACAATTATGTCATTACCATTAATACTAATATTAATTAACAATTAATATTCATATGTTTACATAGACATTCTTATCTGCCGTACTGTCATTAATATTCATATGATTACCGAACGATGATTCTTAGAAGGTTTTACACGTAAGAATTTCGCTGATTTGTAAAAGAATGCGTTTAGCGTGGGTGGTTGGCGATGGTTTTGGCGGGTTTTTAAAATCGTCCAAAGGTTTCAGCAAAAAATCGGGGAATTTCCGTTATGGTAGGTGATGGCTATCTGACGCAACATAGCCAACGCTATATAAAGCAATCATCAGTAAGAGAAAAGGCGCTGTTAGCACCAAGTTATCCTATTGGTGAGTGACTGATAATAGAAGTTTCGTCGTCAGAAAAATTTAGGATGGATCGGTAAGTATCATCGCTCATAATAACTGTTTAATTGATGTAACTGTATGCATGCATGTATATATGTAGGTATGTATGTATGATTTATGTATGTATGTATGTTTGTATGATGTATGTATGTATGTATATATGTATGTATGTTTGTATGATGTATGTATGTATATATGTATGTATGTATGTATGTTTGTATGCATGCATGTTAGTACGTGTGTATGCATGTGTATGTATGTATGTTTGTATGCATGCATCCATGTATGTATGTATGCATCTGGCTATTTATACAGGGCCTTTTAAGAATATCACAAACGCTATAATCTAAGCTAACGTAATATTATGAGTGTTATTATTTCTGCATTTATTAAGCGTCACTATTTAATGAGTAAGCATCAATCGATGGCGCTGAGCAGTTGTGAGTGAAGAACCTGCTCAAGGTCCCTACATAGCGACCGTCTCAGGGGAGGTTCGAACCCGTAGAAGCGTTACAAGCCGAGAGCTCTATACAATCAGTTCATGAACTGACATTTACATGTAAGGTATGCCCAACTGGATTTCGGTAGTCTATATAAATTATGTACCCCAGGTCTTCTGACTGTCTTTCTCTAGTGATACCTTGAGTGAATCTGATCTAATCTAATCTTGAAACTTCTATAGCGCCGTTATCATAATGCTCAAGGCATCAATCGATGGTCGCTTCAAGCCAAAAATCATATACCGTTGGAGAAGCCGGGTCGAATTCCGATGGGTCACTAAATAGCTATTCGCATTAGGGCTTTTTCTGTTGCTAGACCAAGGTTCTGAAACACACTTCCACAATCTGTTCTCACTGCCATGTCCTTGGCGTCTTTCCGTTCCCGATTCCAGACGGTTTTATTTCAGCGCGCTTATCCATCCCAAACTGCCATTTCTGTCTAATATGACTGATCCTTGGAATTGACATGAATGCTGATCTGTTAAGCGCCTTTGATTGATGCCTGTGCATTATCTGAACGGCTCCACTGACTCTTAGATTAGATTCGATCAATTCGGTGCATTGCTCAACGTTCAGCCATTTCAAATCCGCTATGGCAAAGCTGATTCAGCTTAACTGAGAGGGCAATGTCCGGTTAAATCAGACGATGCTCCATGATTCGAACCTCGGGCGTGAAGGTGAAAGGCAAATAGGTTAACAATGTGTCACTATATATGAAAAATGTGTCCGAATGTTGGATTGCTGTTGTCGCTTCCTCTCTCCCCGCCCCCAATCAAAACTTCATACTTGTACTATGTCACAGAAAACTATTGCCCAAAAGGAAGATCAACAGTTCCTCTAACTAACCCGAGAAGAAGCCAAGATTTTGAAGTGCTAGCGACTTCATTTTCTTATCCTCGGCATGTGAAGGCGCATGCTCAGTCCTCTCCCTCTGCCCAACGACACTGTACGGTCGATGCACTCTTTTTATAACCGAAATGGCGAATCTTCTTTCTGTACTAGCAGAGACTTGAACCATGGGGCTCTGGGTTGAAAATCCAGCACGCTAGCCACTTGACTACAGTAGTAGCAGAAGTAGTAGCAGCAGCAGCAGCAGCAGTAGTAGTATTAGTAGTAGTAGTAGTAGTAGTAGTAGTATTGGTAGTAGTAGTAGTAGTAGTAATAATAATAATAATAATAGCAATATAAACAATAGTAGTAATAATAATAACAATAATAATAATAGTAATAATAATAATAAAAACACTACTACTACTACTACTACTAATAATAATAATAATAATAATAATAATAATATCTTGTAAATAAACGACTGCTTAACGTTACCTCTGATTTCATTTTAGCTTCCAAAGAACGCTAGCTGGACCGAGCGACCACGGAGCTAGAGGACAAACTGGACAGCGGTGGCAAATTCAGTGAGTCTGTACATTCTTTTCAAAGAAAAACTAAGCCGATAAAGCGGACGAAACCTTCTATTCTAACTCTTAACTTGTATTTCATTTCTAGCTCCTTGCATCTCTGCCATATTGTTTAGACCTGGTCTCGCGCGTCAGCGATTATACCTCTTGTACTGCATACAGGAATGGTAAGGTAAGGTAAAGTAAGGTAAGGTATCTCAGCTCTTGAGCTCAAAGGGGTTCAAAGCATCCAAAATTCTCCGGATCGTGTGGTGCTGCATGCACCTTCTTGTACAAATTCCTAACAGTCTACTAAAGTTACTAATACAGCAGGATTGGCTTCTTTGTAGAATCCCGGAAAAGATTTAAAATCCTTACCATGAGCACTCCTACCCACCTTCGGCCACTGGTCTATCCTCACAGCCCTCTTCGCAGTCTAAGATCTTCGGGTACGGGCCTCCTAGCTGGGCCACGATGCAGAACTCTCCTAGGCTCTCGTGCATTCCACGCTGCTGCCCCGAAAGAATGGGACCGACTACCAATCTTTGAAGCTCAAACTTTCTTCATTCTATTTTTCATTGACTTTCAAACATCTGGATGTCTAACTTTTTGAACTGGCGACTGATCACCATCCGCGCCTCCAATTCGCATTTTTTGTGTGGGTTTGCGTGCGTTCTATATTTTCGCAATACTACTACTACTACTACTACTACCACTACCACTACTACTACTACTACTACTACTAATAATAATAATAATAATAACGCTATTGCCTTCCACGGTACATTTGCTCCACCACATCATGACGAATTTGTTTCATTATCCAAAGAATTTTTAAACTCCTGACGGATCATGTTTACCTCGGGTAAATAATAATAACAGTAAGAACAACAATACCAACAACAATAACAACAACAACAATAATATGGTGACAGGCAGCGTACCACCATACAGTCTAAATACACTGTTCTAATAAATATTTTCTCAAACAGGAGCTATTCAAGTGATCGGGTTGATTCGGCAAATGAAAATCGTTCAGGGCAGGAGGTGGCAAGCGTAGCAGTCAGCATCTTGACCCAGTACAGCGACGAACTCACTGTTTTGAAGACAAAGGTTGATGCCGCAATACAGTCGTTTAAGAAAATGTGCTAATGTAATGGCAACTCATAATGGCTCCACTAAGAAATCTACCATGGCGACATTTTTTCTCAGAAACAGTTATAATCGTGGAAGCTAGAGTAATACACTGAGTGCTGATCTCTGTCATAATTTAAATTGGTTAAAAATGTTTCATCTGCGTTCAAAGTTACTAGATTATGAGCGGCAATTTTTGTCATAATAATCATCACTGTTGTTAAAACTACACTCATCATCACTATCATGATCTTCACCATCATCATCATCATCATCATCTTCCTCTCCGTCATTGTCTTCCTCTTTACTTATCAATCCTCAATATCACCATGTTATTGTTATCACCATAGTCGCTGTCGACATTAATTTTCGATAGACAACTCTGAACAATATCTGAACTTGTGTTAGCATTTTGAGTTTTTGCAGCTTAACAAAGTCGTTTGTATATTTTCGTTTCACTAATACAAAGTTTTGTTGTAAAAAAGAGTTGTTCTCATCAGTTCAGCGGCTTAAGGCCCATACTTTTGAATCATACGTTATCCATACACTTGAACAATATATACACAGACGAAACAATATCATGACAAATAAACACAATCGTAGATACCCAAGCCAACACAAAGAATCACATTAGCGTATTACTCCTCTTCGCATCAGGGCTTTTTCTGTTGCTGGCTCAAGGTTCTGCAATACACCACCACAATCTGCTCTCACTGCCGAGTCCTTTTGCACACAAACGTAGGCCTACATACATACATACATGCATACATACATGCATACATACATGCATACATACATGCATACATACATGCATACATGCACACATACATACACACATATACACATACATATGTACATAAATAAATAGATTCATACACACATTTATACACAAAGAATCAGCCCATTGCAGTTTTATCAGTTAAACACACAACACAGATATCAAGGACGAGGGGAAAGTACGGGTAGGGAGAGGATTGGAAAGAGAGGCCCAGAGAAAACTAACGTGGGAGGAGTTGGAATTTAAAAGTAAAGGAAAATGTATTGCAAATGTAAATCTTCTAATTCTCTGCGCCAAACAAAAGCAGCATCAGGATTAGCCCCTCATCAAATGAGATATGCTCAACCCAATGCTAACTCCAACATCATATTTAGGTCACACGAAGCCCATATGGGAACATTATCATATGAGATTCATATGTCCCACATACGGCGTTGCAGTTGGGAAGATAACGAGCAGTCACAGTCTAGCCCCACCTTCTCTTATTTTCGTCTTGGGTATTTTTCTGCAACAGTTGGTTTTGTGAAGTCAGCGAGAGAGACAAAATTGCACAACGATGGGTTTAAGTTGACAACAGAAATAGATATTCCGGAAAGAGCTTTTACTGACGTGTATTAAGACAAACAACCACCGCTATTAAAATAACAAATGACCCTTTATGTAGCCGGATTATAATCGATTAAGATTATAATCGCTTGTTATAGAGATAACTACTTTGTTTATTCACTAGAGTACTGTACGGGCCAGAGAGAATGGGTTGCAGTTGCCCTGGGTAAGACACAAAAATTTCAAATGATAAAACGAAATAACATACTTTACTACTTTAGTACTTCAAATTTTTATTTAATAAAAATTACTAAAAAATAAAAAATGATGCAACATGTTCAGATATTTATAACAATTTTAAAAGCCTCATGAACATAGAAAGACAATCATGTAGATATAAATTGTGGTCGGGTTAAAGTAAAATTAAACTACTCCAACATAAAGCACATGTTCTTGTTATTAGGCACGTTACCTTACATAGCATCAGTTAACTGAATAACCCATATACATTACGCTAGGCCACACAAAGGAAAGTCGCCTGTGACCTACACCCAGACAGTAAAGTGGCCTCCTGTAGTACGTAATCATGCTAGGCTGTCAAGCTCTAAGTCTGTGCTTTATTAGTAGGCAGTTAAGGCATTAGACAAGACGCATTCCAACAGACTTAAAGCTCTGTCGAATAGCTTGCGCTAATTGGTTTTCGGTCCTTGTAGCAAATTTATAAGAATTACATTACATTACATTGTTCTAATGTCTTTTAAAAAATCGATGTAATGCGATGTGATCAGTGGCGGCTCCAGGTTTGCTTGCTTTGGGGGAGCAACAGCATTTCCAGGGGCGCCGCATTCATGCAGTCCATCATATACGGGTCTGGTCTCAGGGGCACAGGCATATAACCAAGAGGGCCGCTAGGGGCGAACCCCTCCACACCTATAGCTAAATTCGCCACTGGATGTCATTCTCTTGCATCGGTCAACCATGAGATGATATTGTTCAACATCTGTAGCAATCAAAAATTGGCTTTAATACTATCATTATTGAGTCTTTAGAGTCTAGGGAAGTAAAGTATCCCATATCCCACAAGTGAGACGTAGGAGAGGCGCTTATTTCCTTTCTTTAGGCCCTTCAGCCAGCAATGGACGAATCCCAAGGTCCTGGACACGGGGCCAGTGCATCGCAGCACTTGGCGTTTACTTCCCAGCTTACACCGGTACCAAATTCTACTGCTTGGTGACAGAGGCACGGTGTGTGCAAACAACTTGCCCAGGGTCGTAACACGGAGTCGAGCCCGCAACTGCATGATCATTGACTAAACGCGTCATCGATAGAACACCTTACCACACGCTGAGGTACATAAAAATATATCTGTTACCCTATACCCATGGCTACGGTCAGCGAAAAAAGCAAAATCATGTAAGGGTATACGACATAAGCAATGTTTGATGCATTCAACTGAAATGGACTTCTAAGAATAACTCATGAAACTTAATGTCAGTGGTTTCAGACTGAAAACCGTTAGTATAACGTTGCAACATGCATAAATAGAAACATGAATAATGAATTTCCAAAGTTCTCGGCTCGTGCTTCGCTGAGTCAAAATTTGACTTATGAAGCTAGTTTTATCGCCATGGGTATAGGTTATTGGTTGTTGGTTATGACACGCTTGCAGATGGTTACAAAATCTTTATAAGTCATCTCAAAAGTGCGGCACATAACAGTCTGATCAGATTAACTGGAAGAGAAGCAAGAACTCATTAGTAAGCATCAGTCTTTCAGTAACAGAGAACAGACAACAAAGATGAGCAACAAGTAAGTTTTACATACCATTACTACTGCATAATTTAAATGGATTATACTCTGATAATACTCAATGGTTTGACCAAGTTTTGCAAGATGATTATATTCTGGAAAAACCGGTGAGGTCATTGGGTGGCAAAATGCGATCAGGGTTCACTTTAATCAGGCGTTAGTAATTAATTACTTTATCAGTAATGCCTCGTCAGCATAAAATAAATCTCTATGGACACTCTGCTGCAACATTCCACTCTTAAAAGTGATATTTACTAGGATCAGACACTAGAGTGGCAGAAGACTTGTAGATAAAACAGTCAAAGTGCATTCAGACTAGTTCTCCCAGTTAATTTTGATGGGCAATAATTAATTAGCCACCCTAAAGACTGTGCTTTCTTGCTAGACATTTGATATCCTAGATATTCTGGCTGCATTAATGTTTCCAGACATTACTTGGAAGAGTGTAGTATGCGCCTTTATCAGACATTACTAGCCACTTGACTGCGATATTGAGTGTAACACTTCAGCGAATCTTTTTATTGATGTAGAAGCCCTCAATCTTAATTTTCTTGTGTTCTTGAAGTGGTCAATATAAATTCCTAATTACTCAAAATTGTTATATTTCTGTCATAGCTTAAGATCTACACAGGGCCCTGGTAATCATGGACATCGAGGAAAATCACGAGCACAGCCAAACATGTGAGTGACTGACTTAATAATGATGTAATATTAAGTAAAAATGATGGTGAGAATGATACGAATGATAACGATAATGGTGAGAATTTTATGAAGAATATGATAATTGTAAAAGTGATGATAATACGAGTGATAATGATGAAGACGGTAACGGTTTGATTCATACCGATTAAAATGAAAACGAGAAGAGTGAATTGCAATAGTAATAATTCTGTTGCTGCTCATGATGATGCTGACATTGATAAAGATGATGATGATGATGATGATGACACGAACGACGTCGACAACGACAACGATGATGACGATGGTGTCAATGTACTGCTTTCGTAAACGACATATATATGATTTGGACACAAGATGATGTGAACAATCGAACGATGCCATCCTGGAGCAGCTAGAAGAGATCAAGAGAGACATAAGTGCCCTGAGGCAACCCTTCCACGATCTCCTTGATAACATAAAGGACAGCGTCGACGCTCTTATCACAACAGCACTAAAAAACCAAGAGGCCTATTAACACAGTGCTGAACAGATACCCAGCTGAAGCAGTGCACTATATCATGACATACTATGGGGGTATTTAGCTGGGAATTAATTGTATTTATTTATAATTGATTATTCTTATTTTAAATAAGTTTTTGAAGCGTTTGTGTAGATGGCCTGTTTTGCTTTTCTCCACTTCACATTTTCCATTTAAAATTTTCAGTTCTCATTTTCAATTTTTGCCATACCCGAAATTCGGCATAACTAAAATTTTTATCTTTCGGTTCAAAAATGGGGTTCAAAGCACCTCTTGACTTCCAGATTTTCAAGTTGGAAGCAGTCGCCACCCTGATCTTTCTGTGCTGAAGCTCTTGCTCATATACGTTTTGAAAAGGCGAGAAATTGGACGATATCAAGAAACATGTTCTTTGTTTTAAGACAAATTTGAGCATTATTCTCGCCTTTATCACTTGTCTATCAGTGTGGTTTCTCTTTCAGCAGCAAAGGAAAGGACCAACCTGATGTAGGCGTTGGCAAGAAGGACCATGACAAGAATGCCATTGCGGGGTTGCGCCGCATGAAGGAAGAGGAAGAACAACGCATAAAAGAAGATGAAGAACACCTCAGAAAAGAGAGAAAACACCTCAAGACTGTAGACGACGAGCTCAGAGAATGGGAGTACGACAGGAGCCAAAGATACTAGACCATGAACGGGGTCAAACCCGGATTTTACCTAAAATCCGGATCAAACGACTTTTGCAATACAGTATGATGCAACATAACAACTGAGTGCGATTTGTGGCTGGCACTCGTAATCGCAATAGTACATTTATATAGCACCTCCTAAACAGAACTACTCAGAAGTGCTCCCGACCTGATAACATAGGGAATTATGAACAGGTGCGAATTTATTAGAGAAAATGTATCTCCAAGAGCAAAATTTATTAGACAAAATGTATCTCAAAGGTGCAAAATTTACTAGACAAAATGTAACTCCGAGTGCAAAATTTATTAGACAAAATTTATCTTCAGTGGGAAGGTCTGAACCAAAGGGTGGGAGAAGAAATACGGACAGCAGCAATGTTGTATTATAAAAATGTATCTTTCATGAAAGATTGTCTGACCCCAATAACTAATACAAATCGCAAGCTGATCAAAGAAATGGACTAGAATAACATGAATACTCAATTTCCTTTTGTTACGAAAGAATTCTCGCGTTGTTAGAAATAGTTTATGCACTAATTCTCAACACAACTGAGTTAGAATCAGGCAAATTCTATCAGTGTGATTCAGACTGAATCATACAGATTCAGAGATTGGGTCGAGTCAATATGGATCTTACACAATTCTGCGGGAATTGATCAGATAATTATTTTATTAGAGTCGATTTGACTAGATGACACTGGATTTTACTGCATTAAACTCGTCGGAACTTTACAACAAATTAAGTTTACATAACTAGTGATCATACCAGTTTTGATTTGATTTGATCATATTAAAAATTAGAACGCATCGGATCAGTGTGTTGTTTGTTTTGTTCGGATTACAACTTCAAACGTAAAGTCGAACATTCTTAGTAAATTAGTAAAGCAAGTCACGACTCAAGACACATCTTTTAAAGATATCTTATGACTGTAGTTGATTTTTGAACCCATGTACAGCGCCCTTTTCTTCGGCCTCGGCTGTGCTCCGGCGCTATATAAATTGTCTTAATAATAATAATAATAATAATAATAATAATAATAATATTATTATTAATATTATTATTATAATTAAATCACTAGCCTATCATGCACAGATTGGTTTATGATGTGAAAATGTCAAATAGATTTTTATTTTAAGTATTGGTTTCAAAAGCTTCAGTATGCTACGTGAGTTTATTGTTTCTCTTGGTTTTGGAAAGAAGCAAAAACAGTAAGGCATACACAATGTCGTATAATGAGACACATCGACCTAGACACATACAAGCATTCATAGTCGGACTGACAACAAGATATTATTAATGGTGATCAAGAAAAAAATGAGAGAGAGAAAGAGAGAGAAAGAGAGGCAGCGACAGACTCTTTGTCTGTCGCTCTCTCTCTTTCTCTCTCAAAGGGGCAAAATTTATTAGACAAAACAGAGACAGAGACAGACAGAATGACACAGAAAATGATAAAGGGTAAAAGAAAGCCATAGCGTTACAGAAAGACTGGAGAGAGACATAGTGATAGAAAGTCAGCGAGAGAGAACAGAATGAGAGAGAGAGAGTGAGAAAGAGAGAGAGAGTGGCACAGAGACAGAGACGAAAGAGTGAAAGAGAGCAGAGGGCAAGAAACAGAGATTGGTCATCCTCCAGACTTATGCATGTTCTGTTGCCACCTTGACCTATAACCTAAACGACCTTGACCTTTAACCTAAACCAATCCGAATCCAGAGTCTCACTTTGGAACCTGGCTAGCGCCACGAAAGACCCTACATAAATATTGATCTCGGTACATTACATCAAGTGGCGACTTTACATCGGAGGCCACGGCTTCCAACTGAACTCAGGTTCCTCAGAATTCCCACAAAACAATTAGACACTCCCCTCACAAAATTAAAGCTGATTTTCTCTTCCACCCTAAACAATAATATGAAAAACGCACTTCATGCATTTTAATATGCTAGCGGAATTGAACTGAAGCCATCAAGGGCGTCCATACCATTACACCCATTTTTTTAGGTGGGCGTGAACATCTGCATGCAGTTAATGCTTCTCTTAGCTAATTACTTTTCTAATGAAATGTTGTTTGACTTAATTTACAAGGAGGTCAGATGAGAAGTGTAAGGAGATGTCTACCCAATGTTAGGGACGGATTAGTATCACTGGCCATCAGTGATGATATCATATCCACAAACACATCTAAGCCCCACCGCTTGCAATTTCTTCAATGGCCTTTCACTCAAAACTGAAAACATTCGTCTTTCACCGATCCTATCCTGACTCCCCTTCTTCCTTTTATCTCTATTTCCGCTTCAATCCCAAACATCACCCACCATAGCTGACACGCTGTCCCTCTGCCTGACTTTTGGATCTTGACCTGGAACCGAACCCTTCCTGCCTAACGAGTTTGTTTTGACTGAGCGCCTGCGAATAAGCTGGTCCCTGTGACGTGGCTTTCGTTGGACGCTGTAGAAATCTTAGGATTACGATTAGATCATCAGTAGGTCTATTTACGGGAAATACAGTTGCCTGTGTAACATATTGTGTCGTCCTTGAGTAAAATTTCGCACTTTCATGGTTAATCTCGGAATGAATCAGATCTTGCCCTTCCCTACATACGCATGTGAGAGAGAAACAAAAGATTGGAGAATTCATTTGCTTACTAAGGAATGCATGACGTATTCTCATTAATATTCATGTGTTTCCCGGTCGAGTGACTGGACTCTTAGACAAAGGTTTTACACGTAAGACTTTGGATGACTTTTTGATTAATGGTTGTCATATCGATGGTTTTCCATGGGTTAAGGCGGGGTTTTATCATCACACTTAGAGTTACAGTTGCGAAATCGAGAAGTTTTGCTAGCGTAGGTGGTGGTTTTCTGACGCAAACTGGGCAACCTGGCCCTATATAATGTCCATCATCAGTGGAAGAAAAAAACAGAACGCTGATACGCATCGGCTGTTTTACAAGTAACCGACCGGCAACAGAGAGAAGTTTCGTCGTGAGAGACAATTACAAGTACAAGCACTTAATCAAGATGGCCGGGTAAGTAGTATCTCTTACGGCTTAAATGTAAATGTAAATGTACTCGTTCTTCTATAGCGACTGTATGGCCACGACCCTACTCATTCTTCAGTGAATTTTTGGGTGAAATCCTTCACCACCTCAGGCTGTTTGAATGGGTGCCACGGCATTTAAGGTCCCCGTATACGGACCATGCTAGGCCGAGATTCAAATCTCTGAAATAAGCCACGATCGGTATGCGAACCGGCGTCCTCACGCTCAGAGGTGCCTTGACGTACGCGTTAACCAATGTAGCTAACCAGGTCAGCCAGTTACATGGATCGACAACAGATTGTTAATTTCGCATGTCCTGATCCGTCTGATCTTATAACTTCTATAGCGCCGCGATTACACGATGGTCGGCTAAAGTGAAACCGCAGCCAAATATCATATTCCGACGGAGAAGTTCTGACGAAATCTCCAACTGATCAGGAAAACCTGATGTCATGACTCCCAGGAATTTGAACCCCATAGTCAGTGAGCCACCTTTAGATTCCATGGAGGTGACGCTGGTATTGATGACGACGATGATGATTATGATGATGATGTTCGTAACTAAGGTTGGTGTAGGTGGTAGTTACGACGATGATTATGATGATGATGGTGATGTTTGTTACTAAGGTTGGTGTAGGTGGTAGTAGTGATGGTGATGATGACGATGATGATGTTCGCAACAAAGTTTGGTGTAGGTGGTAGTTGTGATGATGATGATCATGATGATGATCATGATGATGGTTGTGGCATTGCCGGTCATTATGGCGATGGTAGTAGCCGTGGTAGTAGAACAAATGATGATAACGATACTGATGATGAAGATGATTGTGATGGCATTGTTGGTTTTGATGCTTACGATTTATGTTCCTTTTCGTCCCTGCAGGCAACGATCCTTCCAAGGGCCAAACAGCTTTGGATACAGAGGAAACGCCATGACCAATACTGTTTGGTAAGCAAGATGCAACATTTTATTCTTCTGGAAAGCTCGGTGGCTAACATAATATCTTTCTTCATCTCATCCGTTTCAATTTCTGAAGCAGTTCATATGTTAACTTTTCCTAAAGTAGGTTGGTAAGATTAAGTAAGGTAAGACAGGATAGCACAAACCAAGTTAACATAAGACAATGTAATTTAAGGTAAGGTAAGCTACTGTAATGTAATTTAAGATAAGATAAAGTAAACTTTAGACGGGTGGTGCCACTCCGAAGTCTTGATAAAAGAGGAGGGCGACGCTAATCATCTTCGTAATGACACCGCGTCGTTAAACAGACAGCTACGTAAACCCGTAAAGTAAGATAAGGTCAAGTAGTCAGGTAATACGAGGTAAAGTAAGGTGAGTGAGTTGAGGTAACCATGATAATGCAAGTTAAAGTAAATGAGGTAAGGCAATGGTCTTTTATTGCACCCTTCTCACCAGACGTCTATTGGAGTTTAAGAGAGTGCATATCGTATCACATCACATCACCATCAAATTAGAATTTGTTATCGATATAAGTAGAACATCACATTTCTGGTGCTCCATTCACACCTGTGGGGACCACCATGACATGTTGAATTTAAGTTTCGTTCTGTTCTAATTTCTCAAACAGGCCCCAGCAGAGCGATTGGGAGGACTCGGCGAATAGCATTTCAGTGCAGGATATGGCAAGCGACGCAGTCATGACGCTGACTCAGTTCAGTTGTGAACTCGAAAAAATAAAGAATAACGTCGAAGGACTTAAGAGAGAGGTTGACGTAACAATACAGACATACAAGCAATACATGCATTCATAATTTACGTACGTACATGCATAACATACGCATAACGTTCCAAACATTATTCAAATGAATTTACACGGTGGCTCCATTTTGGAACCCAATCTTCGGACGTTTTCTTTTAGCTTAGAAAATGAACAGTTATTAACTTGAAGTTAGAGTGATTCGTCGTCGTTATCATCACCATCATCGTCGTCGTCTTTGATGTTGTTGTTGTCCTCTTGCTCATTCATTAAACATAAGCATCATCATTCGTCATAGCCATCATCAATTTTTTTCTGCAAAGGCTGATTATTAGCCCACTTTCATCAATCTCTTAAAAAGTTTCATCCTTGTGTTTTATTCTGTCTTGTTCACTGATGTTTTCTCTTCACAAAATAAAATTTTGTTTTGAAAAAGAATTGTTCTAATAAATTCAGCGGCTTAAATTCCTTTATGTTTTAATCATAGGTTAATTTTGCACTTAGATATATCATAACCGTAAGTGTACATTTATATACCGCCATCTGACAAAACTCCTCATAGATTCTCCCAACACGATAATGCAAGACTCTGATCAAACAACACGGTCTACTATCTTTGGCGAAAAAGATGCAGAGAAAATGCCAGAAGTTGCACACAGGTCTCTTCGAGATAAAAGCACAATAGAGATACGCATACAAAATAAGTTTAATAGGCAAAATCATAGATCTCTAGATCAACAAGATGATAACACACTCGAAGATTTACTACATTACAAAGAGTAGATAATCTTTGTGCTCTAACTGCGATACTCGACAGATAACATGAAGATTTACTACATTACAAAGAGTAGATAATCTTTGTGCTCTAACTGCGATACTCGACAGATAACATGAAGATTTACTACATTACATAGAGTAGATAATCTTTGTGCTCTAACTGCGATACTCGACAGATAACATGAAGATTTACTACATTACATAGAGTAGATAATCTTTGTGCTCTAACTGCGATACTCGACAGATAACATGAAGATTTACTACATTACAAAGAGTAGATAATCTTTGTGCTCTAACTGCGATGCTCCTTTCCTTCATATACCAAGACACAGAGGCGTAAGCTTCTGTATGGCAAATAGATTCGCGACTTACCCTCAAAACCACAGGTTCTTGGCAGGCTCTTATAAGGCGCTATATTAAGTGTCTTAGATATACATACATGCGTGCATGAAAAACAGTACATACATACATAAAAATACATCAATACATACATGTATATACAGATACATACCTGCATGCCTACCTACCTACATACCTGCATACTGTATATACAAACATACATGCAGGCATGAATCCACGCATGCATGCATGCATATATACATACAGGCAAACTTACATATTCTGTCATCTACATGCTGTCATCTTTCAACTCTAGTTGGGAATCCATCGACCCTCTCTGCATGTGTGTGTGAGCTTGCCACTTGTGACTCTTCTAGTTATCTTAACTATGTTTACTAACGGATGAATGTGCTGTTCTCAACGACGTTTAACATCGTTAAGGCTTGCACAGAAAGATCCTCTGATTAGTTTCTCTTAAAGCGGCGCCATACAAATTTCTGATTACAATTACAATACACACATGCAAACATACATATATGCAAACACATATATATACATGTAAAACCGAGGAGAGAGAAATCGGAGAGTGGAAAAGAGAACAGATAGAATTACAACTGTTGGAGTTTGGATATAAGGAAAACTGAAAATGCCAATACCCAAAATTTCTTAGACCACCATAAGCACCGGCGCTACATCAATCAAGTTCGCAAGAGCCAGGCTGTTTGATCAGTCTCGGTGACAGGTCAGAATCCTGGGAGGGGTCAGGCAGAGGAGACAACATGGTGCTACGGGTGGAAGTCGTTGGTGATGGTGGTCCGTGAAGTACACTTTAACCCTTCCCAATAAATGAGACATGCTTAAGGCTTGTGCACTGACCTTATAGATACTGACCTGATTGCGGCTTGGCTTTGGTGCGCCATCGGTTGATGCCTCGTGCATTAGACACCAGCGCATTAGAAGTTACTTATTATTATTATTATTATTATTATTAAAGCCAATGCGATAAGACATCGATTAGTCACAGTACAGCCCTCCCTCCAGTTCGTTTTTTATCGTGGGTATGTATTTGACACGATGGTTGTTTTTGTGAAGTCAGCCAAGGCAATTTCACAACGGTGGGTTTAAGTCGACGACAGAAATAGATATTCAGGAAAGACCTCTTAACGACGTGTACGCAGAAAAATTAATAACCATCGTTAAGGACACAAACAACAGAACCGTTAAATAGCCGGACAACTACATAAGATTGTAATCGCTTGTTAGAAAAATAAACTGCTTTATCTATCAATTTAGACTGCTTCACGAGCCAGAGAGAATGGGTTGCTGTTGTCCTGGGTAAGACACAAGGATTTTAAATGATAAGACGAAAGAACATAATTTAATACTGTAATACTTTAACATTTTAATAAAGATATTTATAACGATATTAAAAGTATCATAAAACTTAGGATGAATATCATGAAGATATGAGCTGTGGTCGGATTAAGAAAAAACTAGACCAGTCTTACATAAAACACATAGTCTTGTTACGAAGCATATTACGTTACATAGCATCAGTTAACTGAATAACCCAAGTAGGCCTACTTTACGCTACACTACACAAAGGAAAGTGGCCTGTGACTTACAGTCAGACAGCAATGTCGGCTAATGTAGTAACCACACTAGGCTGTATGATTACCACACTAGCCGACACTACTGTCTGGCTACAGGCAACCGGCGACTGTCCTTTGTTAGCAGAAAATTAGACCACCTAATGCTTGCCTAAATGTTTTATCCTAAGTGGTTTTACCTAGTGTTTCCTCTCCTAACTCGTAATATACTTAGGGGTTTTCGTTTGTTTTTTAGCGGAAGGTCACCCGATGGACCTTGGTTTCGGGAAGACGACGTCGCCGGAAATGGAATGCCATCTCTGAGCAGGATGTGTGATATTTTAAGTCCGTTAGGCTGGACCAGCCAACAAAATGGCGTCTACCATAGAATCGGCTACAACGCTTCGTAGAGACCCTTCAACGATTCGTCATGGTTTAACCAGATAATGAAGACTTAATTACGGCAGAAACATTGGGGTCTCGGTGTCTTGGTTGCCAACTCAGAACTTTATTCGCCAAACATTTATGAATTCGTTGAGCAGGATTAAGTTGTTTTGATTTTAATTAGCAGAAATACGAACAACATCTCTATTTTTATGCATTTTTTGGTCAAGAAGTTTGAGTCACATTTAGAGATAAAACTGTGCATCGTGGTAAACCTGAGTGCGATTGTTATGGAATATATAAGACCGGATGCACCAACAATATGAGATCTATCACAGAATCGGCAACAACTCCTATTAGAGACCCTTCAAGAATACGCCGTATCAGCTTGGACGACAGAAACATCCGCGGCTTGCGGACGCAGTCATATCGGAAAATTATTTCATCAATATTTTACAAATTTAACTATTTAAAGTCATTAACACTTTTTAAAATTATAAGTACTAAACTAATGAATACTTTATTGCATTTTACATGTAGCTGTTTGATCCAAATTGCACGCGTGTATACACTGAATTGAGTGCGAGAAAAATACAGAGAAAGACTAGAAGCTGTGTTTCTAGATCTGTTGACACATTTCACAACGGTGGGTTTAAGTCGACGACAGAAATAGATATTCAGGAAAGACCTCTTAACGACGTGTACGCAGAAAAATTAATAACCATCGTTAAGGACACAAACAACAGAACCGTTAAATAGCCGGACAACTACACAAGATTGTAATCGCTTGTTAAAAAATAAACTGCTTTGTCTATCAATTTAGACTGCTTCACGAGCCAGAGAGAATGGGTTGCTGTTGTCCTGGGTAAGACACAAGGATTTTAAATGATAAGACGAAAGAACATAATTTAATACTGCAATACTTTAACATTTTAATAAAGATATTTATAACGATATTAAAAGTATCATAAAACTATCAAAAGTATCATGCAGTGTTAATAATCTCGGAGTTCTTGAGTTACTATGCAGCCATATCTAACTTGTCTTCAGTGTTGAAGGTACAGAGGTTCAGAGGCGAATCTTGAAGTATACGATTTGGGAGGGCTAGACAACAGGCAAGGTCTACCATAAATTAAAAGTCTTCCGAACCACTTAAATAGTATGTTCCGTTCTTTTCTATTAATTGGGGCAAGGCCGGATTTGACCTTCCGTCTTTCCGATTACCTTCTTTTGCTATTATCAGTAGTATCCAGGCTCAAAACGTTTCGATCAAGAATGGGGCTTGATCTGATGGACGTTGAAAATTTTGAAGATGCAGGGCAAATTCTGACCATTAGCCCAGACTATTCTCGGTAGGCAAAGCCCTGAACTGTTTGTCAATCTACACAGTATGCAGGACAGAAGCACACCTGCATCGATTAAATGCACGTGCTGTAATGTTATGCTGAGCTCAGCCAAACAAACAAACATCGAAAAAGACTTCTCAGGTACGTGCGATCAGCCGGGTCGATTTTCAGGTCGCCTTTTGACCTAGGG
Source organism: Norana najaformis (assembly GCA_964023275.1). NCBI lineage: Eukaryota > Metazoa > Annelida > Clitellata > Crassiclitellata > Hormogastridae > Norana > Norana najaformis. The sequence goes on along the minus strand of OZ029916.1, from coordinate 2,567,152 downwards.
GTCGACCACCAACCCCCGGCAAATCTAACCCTGCTTTCTCAATTCCTCTGTCTCCTTGCATCTTTCCTTTGCCTCCATATTCTGTCTAACCTGCCATACTTCATCAAACCGCCTACCCCAACGCAAGAACCTCGCCAATTTTAACCTGGGGATAGTCTAAACACCCAAACCCCTCGGCAAGTGCAACCCTGCTCGTCTTAGCTCTATATGCCTGTCTGCCTGCCATTTTCTTTCTTGACATAATTAATCTACCACAAATGAAATGACCAAAACTCCGAACCCAACAGCTCCACCAACTAACAAATGGACAACATGGGTTAACAAACATTTGTCAGTTTCAACTGGCATACCGGTGTTCCAGTCCCGGAAGCAAAACCGTATTTAAGGGGCAAAAGTTACAAGTTCAAACTACCACTTCCCCGAAACTTTTCCAATTCGAACTTCCCTCAGTAGGAAATAAAACAATCATAAGAAACAGTGAAAGTTCGAAAATCAGCAAAGAAATAACTGTGAAGGTTAAAGGTTATCTAAAACTAGAGACTAAACAACTTTAACCACAAAAATGGTGCTTAGTAAACTCAGCTCTGTAAAATCAACTTAACCACTACGATTTTTGCCTGCATACGGGCCCAAGGCACACCTGCCACCCATAACTATAATCAAATCCTAAACACACATGCAGACATGCGCTCACGGACTCACACACACTTATCAATTATATTTTTTATCTGAATTACTTCGGTACAAGTATTCCTAAAGACGTGACGCTGGAATGCACTAGCTGTGCTTTCTGCTGTGCAAGTTCTCTAGTCTCATCTGCTCATATCTCATTTATTCCTATTGCTTGTCTGTCCTTCGTAGCTTATCTCCTGGTCTCTGGGGCCTCACGGATCTCGACTGCTTCTGTCCATTGTGGGTTTTCTAATGCGGTTTTGCATGGAATCGACCATCGGTTGATGCCTTGTGCATTACGACAACGGCGCTATAGAAGTTTCCATGTTAGTTTAGAATAGATCAGATTACAATAGATTAGATAAAATCAAGCAATATGCCTACAGATCGAAATCCAACCATGTAACCCATATACTAGACCCATACTCACATACATCCATCGTGTAACAATCAGGTGTGTATATGTATGCATGCGTGTATCTCACTGCCTATTTACATAGCACCTTTTAGGAATCTTACAAGTGCGCTAAATAATCTCACAACGAGCGATATATGTACATCTGTTGCAAATACACACTATATATAAGCTGTATATTTGTATATGGGATTAATATGTAGAGATGCATATAAATATATATACTCCCCTATACCCATGGCTTTGGTCAGCGAAAAAAGCAAACACGAAACCACCGCATGGACGGGTATAGGACATAAGCAATCCATGGTTGTTGCAGAGCCCATCAGCGTGCACCTTCAGCTGAAGGGGAATTCTCAGAATACCTCATGAAAATTAATGCCAGTGGCTCTTAAATTGACAATCATTAGCATGACTTGGTAAAATTCTTAATTACAAACACGAATAATGAATTTCCAGAGTTCCCGACTTGGGCTTCGCTGAGTCGAAAATCCACTTATGAATCTAGTTTTATCGCTATGGGTATAAGTTATTGGCTGCTGGTTATGACACGTCTGCAGATGGTTAGAAAATCTTTATAAGTCATCTCAAAAGTGCGGCACGTAACAGTCTGATCCGATTAACTGGAAGAGAAGCAAGAATTCGTTAGAACTATCAGTCGTTTGAGTAACAGAGAAGAATCACCCAAGATGAGCAACAAGTAAGTTTTACATATCAAGAAAACTGCATTTGTGAACTTGCATAAATTTGAAACAATAACGGGATAAACCGATAATATCATTATCCGTGATTAGAATTGTAGTTAATAATAATAACAAAATAATAACACAATAATAATAATAATTATTATTATTATAATAATTATTATTATATATTTTACCCAAGGTAAAAGATCCCTCAGGGCTTAACAATTCTACGTAGAATACAAAATATTATTGTTATTGCTATTATTGATAATGGTTAACTGCTTTTGATTACTTCCAAGAGCAAGCCACAGCTGAGTGTGACGCAGCGGGGCCTAAGGTAGAACCGGGGAATTTAGATGGACAAAGGCCCAAGGAATTTCAAACCATGTTTCTGAGGACTTTCCACGGAATCCACTAAACAACTGTATTATCTGTACCTTTAAAGAATAACTTTCATTAACAGCAGAAATTACTGTGATGAAACGATCACTTATTCAGATAGGCCTACTATTATTAAAAGAGAAATGTTACTAGAGAACGTCCATAGATATATATTTTATGGTGATGAGTCACAACTGTTTTTGCGGTGAATTACTATTGCGTGAATTAAGTGGATTCTACTCTGATGTTACCCAGTGGCTTACCAGTTTTTGCATGCAAATAAGATTCTGAAAAAGCTGGCGGGGTCATTGGGTGGCTAAATGAGATTATGGTTCTCTTTAATCAGGCATCAGTAATTAGCCACATTAACAGTTGTGCCTCATCTCCATAAAATAAACCTCAATAGACACTCCTTTGCAACATTCCACTTTTAAGAGTGATATAAGCAATTATCAGACACTAGAGTGGCTAGAAGACTTGTAGATATAACTGTCTTGTGTCAAAAGTGCATTCATCGTCGCCTGCAGCTAGACAGTGCTTCCTAATTAATTCAGACGAGCAATAATACTCCAAAACAGTGACTGTGCTTTATATACTAGACTTCTAATATCCGAGCATTCTGGCTGCATTAGTGTCTGATTCCAGACATTACCTGGCAGAGTGTAGTATGCTCTTAACAGACATTACTAGCCACATGACTGCGTTATCAGGTCTGACCCTTCACCGAATCCTTTTCTCGTTGTAGAGGCCCTCTGCCTTAATTTTCTTGTATTAATGAAGTGGTCTATATAAATTCTTAATTACGCAGCATTGTTATATTTCTGTAGTAAATACAGATCTACCCAGGGACCTAGTGATTACAGAACTGGAGGAAAATCACGAGCACAGAAAGTAACGTGAGTGACTGAAGATGATAATAATGATGATGGGAATGATTTGGATGAGAATGATAATGGTGAGAATTTCAGGACGAAACTGATAATTATAAAAATGATAATGATGTGTGATAGATGATCAATTAAGATTATAACGAGAAGAGTGACATGACAATAAAAAATCTATTTTTGCTCATCATGATGTTGGCATTAATAGCGATGATGATGATGATGATGTTGTTGATGATGATGATGAATACAACGACGAAAACGACTACGATGATGACGAACTGGTTTCGTTTAACGACAGATATTATACGGACACCTACGATGGTGGACAATCGAGCGAGGCCACCCTGGAACGGCTAAAAGAGATAAAGAGAGACCTAACTGCGATGAGGAAGTCCTTCAACGATCGCCTGGATAACATAGAGGACAGCGTCGACGCTGCTATCACTGAACTGTAAAACCAGTAGGCCTATTAACACGGTGTTGAACAGACATTCAACTGGGGTACTGCATTGTGACATATACTGTAGAGGCATACAGCTGGGTGTTAACTATTAATGCCATGGTCTTGTGATCGGAAACTGGACAATTTTGGCCTAGGCGTAAGTGTCTGTTGCGTTGTTGCTGCAGAGCACATATGCACAACACAATATTGTGGTTATTGCAATTGATACATTTGTGCATTATGATAATTTGTGCATTATGATAATTTGTGCATTATGATAACGGAGCTATGGGAATCGTAAGATTAGTAATACATAAGTTTTGGTCTCATTACCTTGTTTTACATTACCTTTCACAGGTGTATATTAATGACATTTTCCACTTTCTCGTTTCTGCATAATCTTTTTTTATTTTCAACTCAGTAAGGGTTTAATCGGAACAGTTCCTGGAAGGAGTTGAATCCGCAAACTTCCTCTTAAATACGCCCTGCTTTCAAGACCCATATTTATATAGCCCAGTTTTTGTGATACAAGAAATAACGGCCGATACTCGAAGTTAATTGCTGAAACATTCCAGTGAAGGTCAAAATTTCTATGCAGAGATAACAATTTACTCTGATTGTCTTTATTTAATTTCGATTATTCTCATTTTAAATAGATATTTTGTAGTGTTTGTGTAGATAACTTAATAGGTGGCGCTGTGGCCAAGAGGTCAATGCGTCGGCTTTTCTTCCTAGCGACCTGTGGTTCGAATCCAGGGTCAGTCATATGAAATCGATATAGATATCATTGTCGATATGTGCCAAGCCTCGGAGAAGATCGTCTTCGACATGGTTGTCTTACCAAATCAATACAAATTTAGATTACTGGTATGCTGACTGATTTCGTCGACCATAGCCGAGTTCGGAGTTCGAATCCAGTTGTGTGAAGTGACATTTAAAAATTGTTTGCAAGCTCCCCTCCCAAGAAAGCTGTTCAAGTTGTATGGCTATTGTTTAGTTGTTGTGCTTCGGTTGATTCACCTACCAACCCCATGACAGCGGCACTGCAGAAGGACTTTTGTTGGTATGCAAAGACCAGAATTAATACTGATCTATCTAGTGTATAAATTGTCTAATGAACACTCACAATTAATGAACGATTTATTGCTTAATATCATTTTGAGTTTTGGACTATTTACGTTAAAAACCTTATGCAAATATGGAATTTCATTACAACTGTTATTTTAAATCTGCTTGGAAGATTACGTTACACGGATAATTTGAACTTTGCTTGGAAATCTAATTAAATTTGCAATGGACTATGTCTTGAAATTGTTTTGGAGCTTTTATTACATTTTCAATGAACTGTGACTTAAAGTTTGTTTGGGAGTTTTGCTACATCTGCTGCCAGTCCCAATCTCACAGGCTAACAACACTGTCCTAAACGCTACCTATAATCTCCCACACGAAATAACGTAGCCTAAATCCTACATGAAACATAACACTGCTTATATTTTCTCTTCTGTATTAAAATCAAAATCTTTCTTCTCAAAGAAACAGCTCCTATCACCTATAAACAGCCACTCCTAGGAAGAAAAAAACTACTACTGATTAATAATCAATGTGCAGACATACATAAACACATTGCACTCAAACCCACACCCCTCTGCCTACCCGAACACATCAATTAATGAGCTCTCGAGGTATTATCCACAAGGAAAGCAGGTGGCTACTTCGACCAATCACCCCTAGCGGTGGGCGTAACCAGCTGCTAGCCAAAGCCAAAACTAACATTTAAGATTCAATTTTAAACTTAATCCATCAATCCCTCCATCAATTCATCCATGCATCAATCTATCCTTCCATCCATCCATCAGTCCACCGACCACCCGCCCATCCATCCACTCACCCATCCATCTACCCACCCATCCATATTCCCATACCCAACCCATCCTCCCTCCCAGAACCCATCTACCCACCCAGAACCCATCCACCCATCCACCCATCCATCCATCCACCCCATCCATCTATCCATACGTACATTCATACATACATACATCCACCCTTATATGAATACGTTAATGTTTTCAGATGGTTAAATGTACAAACAGCATACTACACACCTTGCACAAAATACACATAAATAGTCTATAACTGACAAAATGCATAAGCAGAGGTTGATTTAAAATAGATTAATATAAATAGATTGATATAAATAGATACCCACGACTTTAACAGACAAGAATAAACTTCAAACAACCACAGCATGCACGTGTACATGAATAAGCCAGAGATTTTCAGTAAGAATAACAGATCCAAATGCAGACATACATTGGGTAGTCCTTCAAACCTAATCAAAAGCATCATCGCGGATTGTTGTCTGATCTCAAGGTGAGTGACGTCTTTATAAAGTTATAATGCTCAGTAAGTATCGTGATCATGAATTCCAGAGTTTGCCCAGTTGTTTGCGCTTGAATTAAGGTTTGACTTATGACATCAGCTACCTAGGTCGGACGATAATGGTTATACCACCCCAGCACAATATATAAACGGTCTTTCGAATGGACAAGACACCTGAATCTTTGCAATCACGTCTTCAACGGATTTGCTGAACTGGAAAAGATAGAACTCATTGAAGAGCTCGGTAAGATAAATGCAGATGTGGGCTACAGGTTTTTCTATAGCCACCGTATGGCCTTGACCCTGCTCATTTTTCAACGATTTAATCGGGTGAGACCCTCTACCACCGCTGCCTGTTTGAATGGGCGCCACGTCATTTAAGGTCCCCGTATACGGAACGTACTAGCCCGATATTCAAGATACTTCGGTAGTAGCACGTGTTACAGCGCCCCTGTGCACGAGGCACCCAATTCGCATATCGTGAGTAGCTAAATTTGAAAGATGTACATCTCGAGATAGTACTGTCCGTACATGGTAACTTAAAGTAGTGGGGTGAATTTAAAGGGGCAGCAATAGCGAATGACCCCGTGCAATAAATTCATTGAAAAATGAACAAGGTCGAAACTAAACGGTTGTTGTAGCAGTGTTCACTTACATAATACATCTCAGTCTCACTGCTGCTGTAATGATAAAATAACCACTTGAAACTGTCGTGGAATTGTTAATTGCTGTTAGTAAAGAATGAAACTTGTGTTATAGAATTACACCCGCCGTGTGAGGGAAGAATAGAGAAATAGCGGCGTAGAGCTTAATTTGTGTGAGTAAAAGATTCAAGCCACCATGAACGCTGGAAGGTGACTACATTTAATGCAATCTCCGTTTTTCTTCATCTTCACGAATATGTCTCTTAATAAAGTTACTGTCTGTCTAATTCACGTCCTTGACCTTCGTAGAATTCGCCCTATGCTACACTTATTTTGTTTTGACTGAGCGTCTGTGAACGAGCTGGTTCCCACGACTCAGCTTTTTGGACAGTGAAGAAATTCAGAAGATTAGGCCAACACTCACGATTTTATGACAAACTTCTGATAATTCTTGTGACATATTCCGTTAACATTACCGATATCGAATTCATCATGCTTTTCAGTGTAGTCGTTGTCTTGTTATCATCATTGTATCGCCATCGGGGTTATCACAGAATGACAATTTTAAGACAAGAAATATTACAGCGATTTATTATAGGTCATCATCATCATCATCATCATCATTATCATCATCGCGGTCAATACAAATGTCTCAGTCACCAAATCATCTTCGTCATCAGCGTTGTCGTTATCATTCGCTCGTTTCTTCGTTCACTCATTCAATGAAGGAATCATTGAGTGATTCATTCATTCATTCATTCATTCTTTCATTCGTTCGTTCAGTGAATCAACCAGTAGGCCTAGCAGCTTGTCTCTATTGTTTGTTTCCAGGAAGACGGATGAAGCGTGGGATTACAGGGATGAGTCACACAGCAAACATGCAGTTATACCCATAATTGAAGAAAACAAGTGAGCGAACCGTATACATTAAACAAATCTATGTTCTGTAAAGCGTAAGTGTTGCAGCTAAATCTAATCAAGTAACCTAATCCAATCTCAAAACGTCTACATCATCCTTGTGATAAGACATAAAGAACCAATTCTTCGTCATCCTGGAACAGGTCTCTACTCTGAGTTCGTACTGTTCCAAAAAAGACAACTCCGTAAAACATTTGCAACCTATCATACGTCGCACCTTTTTAGATCTTTGAAAGTTATAAAAACCCGCAATATAAATAAACAAAATTGATGGCCGCTTCAGAGCAGGTTAAACCGAATTGAATAATAAGTAATTATTATGATATGCAAAACATGCACAAGTTACCGACGTGCGTGGTCGGGCACTGACGCTATGTGGTGAATAACAAGAAACATTTTGGCAATTGCTTTCAAGGCCAGTCGCTAACGAGAAAGGGAGAGGGAGGGGAGATGAAGACGGCGAGGAGAGGGACAAGGAGAGGGACAGTAGTGTATGTAATGCTTTTGCGTTTGTCTGAGGTAATATTGTGTAACGTTCTAAAATCGGAAAAGCTAATGAATGATAACTACTTCCATGGCCGTAGCTAATGGGGAATAATCAGGGATTTTCCCAATTAATGACATTTCGCCGAACTAGCGCGCCGATGCTCAGCACAGGATAGGCCAGTTTATACCTTTTAGCACCCGATACAATACGTTTCATCTATAGTGTTTAGGATGACTTCACTGTTTTTTGTGCGACAGGGAAAGAACTACGGAGATTCTCACAAGTAAAATGTCCGAACAAGATGAGAAACTCGACAAAATCATGAAACAGTTAGTGATCATCGACAGAGGAGTAAGGGACATCCAAGCCAGTCAAAGCTCCTGTTGCTCGTGTGATTTCTGCTGTATTTTGTAAAGCAGATCACAAGACACTCATAGAGAAAGATGTTTTTCCAAGTATTAAGCAATTTAGCATTGCAGTTCAGCGATCTCATTATTTTTGTTACTCATAGTAGTAACTTGTCTTGCGTTGGTTTGTTTTTCAGAGAACTTTCGATTTTTCTAACAGATGTATGATGTAGAACTGTTCTTAGTCAAATATCACTCACTCAGGATCAGCTGTTTTGCTCAAGAAATTAAGATCCTTTGTTCGTAAACTCCCTCAGTCACATACCCACGTTGGGCCATCCATCCATCAATTAATTAATTAATTTAAAATTATTGTATACGTAAACTATTGCTTTCATCTAGTTTGTTAGTAACGTTAATTCTGGTTTACAAATAGGTTTATTTATGTTTAAACTAAAAAAATAATCTATTACCTGTGGACTTCTACCAATACTTTTGTATGAATTCAGATGTGCATGATCACTATACACGATCATCTCATATGTATCATAAACATTCTGTTCACACTTCTAATAGACAGTTTAGTATTATAATTTGTGGACCGTCATTCTGGAATTCTCTGCCAACTGTTCTTACTAGCTTGCCAACATTATACCAGTTTAAAACAAGTCTAAAATCTCATATACTTAATGCACTTTTGTTTAGGTATATGCAATGACATTGATTATAAAAATTACTTTATATTTTAGATAATTAATTGTTTTACTCAGTATTATACTGTCACCTATTTGTAATCCATGATGTAAATAGGTGACCTTCGTAGCGGAACTGTTTGTTCCTTTTAGGTCAGCCCATTGACACCACTGTATGTGACAGACTATAATTGTATTTGTTAATTATTTTTGGTTGTCAATAAAATATCTCTCTCTCTCTCAAATGAGTGGAAGCATTACATTTCAAATGCGCTTTATTACAGTGATCAAACTTCTTCTAAACAATACCATCACATAACCTAAACGAATAGAGTACAAAGTCCTATCCCTTACCGATAATACACTTTAATCCTCCCAACCATCTTATCTTCGTCAGTTACAAATCAACCACTCCGTTCAACCCGACCGTATTCTGTCCTAATCCTACTTCGCCCTCCCGTCACCTCATCTGTAAAATTTGGAAATCGCTCCATAATCACAGCTGCTCCATCCCTTTGGAATAAACTACCGCCAGAATTACGACAATCATCTGATCCACCTTAAGAACTCACCATTACTTCACCCCTTGCAATCTCTCCGCAGGTCTTCCACTCAAAACTGAAAACACTCCTGCTTCGCAGATCCTATCCTGATTCCTCTTCTTCCCCTTATCTAGCTTAAAGATCCGATTCCAAACACCACCCATCTTAGCCGTCTGTCTGTCTGCCTGCCTGACTCTTGACTTGGAACCGAACCCTTGCTGCCTATCGAGTTTGTTTTGACTGAGCACTTGCGAATAAGCTGGTTCCCGCGACTTAGCTTTTGATGGGCGCTGTAGAAATCTCGAGCTTACGATTACTATTTTAAATGAAAATTAAGGTAAATTAGGACCAACTAATCGCTTCACTGGTACGTACAGCCTTCAACAGTCTTCAGACACGTGGTCTGTCACCGCAAATGCCATGCGTTGTACATTGCTTCAGGAAACTGAACTCACTTCAAGGCTGTACACGAGTTCATATGTTCACAAATACATACAGAATTATATTTAGGCTAATTAACAACACACATTGCATTTAAATATAACCGAAAAAATACAGCGTGAGGTCGATTTAAACAGATTTATATAAACATATTGATATAAATAGATACCCATGGCTTTAGCAGACGAGAAAAACACTTACAGTAACCACGGCATGCGCGGGTATATGAATAAGCCCAAGACTCTCATTTAGGCAACAGAAGCAAATTTCTATTCTTCGATGAAAGGAAATACCACCATTGCCGATTCTTGCATGATTGGAAGTGCTGACATCGTGATCAAGGTATGATGCGCCATCAGAATTAAAAATATGAATTTTCCAAGTGTTCGCCCGAGCGTTTGAGATTTCAAAGTTGGACATATAACGATATGGTTATGCGAAACCATCAAAATATATACTGGTAAACTTTTTCTTCAGAGCTACCGAAATCGTAGGATTTTTTTAACTGGAAAAGCATTAAAACCCCAATCTACTGGTTAGTTTCTTCGGTCGTAGCGTACGTTACGGCGCTTCTGTTCACGAGGAAGCCGCTTTGTTTACCGATCGTGACAACATTTCAGAGGTTTGCATCTTGGGCTAGTACATATTACACACAAGGTCACCTAACATGTCGAGGCGTCCATTCAAACGGGTAGCGGTGGCAAAGGAGCTCTCCCGATAAACTCAGTGACGATGACTGGGGTCTAGGCTGCAAGGCCGTTGTTGAAAAACATGCATACGTACTTGCAGGTACCTTTGTTTTAGCGCAACGGTAACAAAAGACGACAGCAAGGGTTAGGGTTAGGGTTTTAGGGCTCTATTTAGTTTGCCTATTTGAAATTATAATTTAATTTCTGTTAGTAAAGGTTGAAACGTGTGTTTCAGAATTTCATCCGTGTTAGAGAAGGACGGAACCTGCAGCAATGAACGGGAAAAGGTGATAAACTTTCTGTTTTGTTTCTGCCTATGTATGCCAGTTCACAGTAACATTTTCGGTCTGTCCTGATGCAAATTTTTAAAACCAATTTTCAACATCTTATGCTAATATTACCTTTAAAATATTCATCACGATTACCATCGCCATCAATGTCATCGCCATATTCATCATCGTCATATACTGATCTATCATAAATCATTAGCTAACAAACTTCACATTATGAGAATAAAAATATTACAGTCACTTGTCATACATCATCAAATCGTCATCATCAAAATCGTCGTCATCAGCATCAGCATCATCTTCTTTTTCGTCATCATCATCATCAGCAGCAGAAGAATAATCATCACCAACATCATCATCATTCGTCATCGTCGTCGATCAGTCGTTAGTCAAACATGCAATCAGTCAGGGTGGCAGTCAATCAGTTAGTCAGCAATCATTCATCCATTCCTTGGTTTGTTCGTTCCTTCCTTCGAATCGTTTATATATTCAGTGAAATAAACAAAAAATATTTTTGTTTTGGTTATTTTCAGGAAGCCTGAACCTCCAGGAAACTTCGGCGGGAAAACTTCAGGCAAACATACGTCTATAACCATGCCTAAGAATTACACAGAGGATTACTATGATGGTTACAATGAGGATGGCACAGAGGATGACAAAGAGTAAAGATTTCGTTAAACAAATCTGTTATCTTACCCTACTTTGCCTTACTTTATCCAGCCTTACCTTCACTTGGCACACCTTACCTTAGCTTACCGTTTATTAAACAAACCTATGATATCCAAAGTGCAAATGATACAGTCAAATATCTAACCTAGTCTAGTTTAATCAAATCTAATCACACAACTTCTATAACGCCGTTATTGCAAGGCAACACGCATCAATCAAAGGCGCTCAAATACAGATCCGCAATCAGGTCAATTCCATTGGTCAGTCCGACAAGAAAGAAAGGCGACCTCATAAATACTGTTGCGCTTCGACGGAATAATCCCTCAAACCCCGGACCTCGATATTGTTAACAGAGGCATGTAAATGATCTATTACCTTACCTTACCTTACCTTACCTTACCTTATCCTAGATCGCGCGAGGAAAGAGGCAAAAAAGGTGAGGTTGCAGTTTGAAACGAAATATTAACCTATCTTCAATTAGCGAATTTATGGCGGGACAAAACGTGAAATACTGTTGCTGAGTATTGCTTTAAGTACGCACGCATTTTACATATAATTTGTACCTATTTAGCGCTCAATGCAAACGTTAAATCAAGTTTCAATTTAACTTTATTGTTTTTGTGAGACAGAGAGGTATTGCCGATTCTGAGAAGTGAGATGATCGAACGAGAAAAGAAATTCGACATAATTATTTATGAGTTGAAGGAAATTAAACGCCGTCTTAGTAACATCGAAGATAAGCAGTCTTCGTGTTGTTGCTGCTGTATTTCGTGAAGCAAATAACAAAAGCAGAGATTAGAGGAAGAATTGTTATTCTAATGTTAAACATGCTACCATTGCAACTAAACGATTTTTATCGTTTTAGTAGTAATTTTGTCATGTGACGTTTCTGTGACTCAAACTATAAAATTTAGGCCAAATTGTGATTTTGTTATGTTTGTCAAAGAGGCAGGATGTTCCGACAGACATTAAAGCCTAAAATGCCTTCGTAACTTTTTCTCTTCTTACTTCCCTTTGCAAAAAAAACATTAGACTTGCTGTTTACTTCCCAGCTTATGCTTCTACCAAATTCAACTACATGGCGACAGAAGCACGCGTGCCCGACAACTTGCTTAGGGTCGTTCAACGGAGCCCGCTCAGCAGGTGTGAACTCGCAACCGTTAGGTCACAGATCAGTCAAGCTAACTGAATAGACTACCGTGTCTCAGACAATGGAGACGTCCGGTCAAAATAAGACAAGTCTGGAAGACAAGTCGTGCTACGGTGGGCAAGCAAGTCAACTCGACTTGAACTCCTTTCTTTCCCCTCTCAGTGTTCCGCAGGCGCCTGAAGACTGTACTGTTCAACAGTGATTTTACTTTTTCGGGTCGGAAGCACCTCTGTTGAGTTTATCCTCTAAGAGGCGCTTTATAATTCTCCATTACAGTTACAATTACAATTACAAGTTCAAACAGAGGAGTCGTAATTTTAAACCAGAGTGACACTAAACAAACTGAAAGAATGTGAATTTCAAAGCTTTGGACCAGCCACTCAGAACGCCCAAGAACCCTCAAAATTTCGCAAATTTTTCGTTCCTCTACTCCTCTTGGCGATCGCTCAGCATCATTTATCTCAAGCCCCTCTTTCTGACCATCTTCCCAGATCTTCCATTCAGAATGGAAGTCCCATGGGCCTCTTCAAGAAATCTTATCCTGATCCATCCAATCAACCGCCTTCCCATTTATTTCAACCTAAACATGACACACCTTAACAGCTCCTCTACCCCCCGCTATGGTCTTGCGGCAACTCAATCTTGTTCTTCATAATTAACAACCCCTCTGTAGTGTAATGTAATGTAATGTAACAAACACTTATATAGCGCTCTTCAAGTACCTCTCAAAAGCGCTGATGACACGGCTATCCTACCGATCTAAACAAGTGCGTTTTCAAGTTAACAGAGAATGAACATTGAGTTAAAAAACATGTATATAGCGTTGTACACTGATTTCAATCTGACATGTGAATAAGCTGGTGCCAAGCACTAATTTTTTATTTAGCGTTTTTGATATGTCTGATTTCAACATACGATATTATAACATTACGTTAGTTAAGTTAGACACTTAATATAAAGCGCCTTTTAAGTATCTTACAAAAGCTCCACCGTCTACGCTATATATATGCATATGTATATGTGTATCTATCGCTTCATTGTTATATGCTTCCAGCATCAACAGTTCACAAACATGTGGATATTTGCGTAGATACGCAATGGTTCAAAAATTTAACTCAGTGTATAATATATGCATTATATACATATATGCATTCAATGTCCCTATGCTTTCATATGTATACACACATATACAACTATACAACAAAATATACCACATGCAAAAATAATATATCTAACTTAAAATTACATTGAGAGATTGCTATAAATAGACTTGTGTAGAGACTCAGGGCTTTAAACATTTGTGAACGCACTTAAAACCACAGCATCGGCGAGTATTGGACTAAACCCGAGAAAACAGATGCAAAATCATAGTTTCATTGGGGAATTCTTCAAACACAAGTAATAGCACCATTGTCGATTGTTGCTTGTTCGGAAAGCGAATGATATCATGATAAAGATATGATACACCAACAGAAACTACGATTATGAATTTCCAAACAGTTCGCCCAAATGTCTGCGTTTCAATGTTCGATTTATGATAAAGCAGCAGTCTACATGGTTTGATACATGGTTATGCCACGTCAGCAGACTATCGGCTATAAGTGGTTTTGACTAGACGCAAAAATCTTGATATCAAGTCATTCGACGGATTTACTAAACTGGGTAAGCATCAAACAACTTCAAATCGGTTAGCATTTTGGTAAAACCATTTATTTTACGGCGCCTATGTACGTGAGGAAGCCGGTTCGTATGCAAATACTGATTGTATTATTCCAATGGGCATAGCCTTTCTTCATCGGTATGCCCAACGGTTTGCGATTTGGATTGTGATTTTGGTTAGAAGGAACTATTGATTAATTCCTTGTACATTGCGATAACTGCGATATAGAGGTTTCCTGATTAGATTAGATTAGGTTATGCTAGATTATATGAGATGAGATGAGATTAGATGAGATGAGATGAGATTAGATTAGATTATATTAGATTAATTCAGGCTGGCACGATTCGTACACGTCGAACTGAATTGGCGTGGCACCCATTCAAACGGGCATTGAAAAATGATCAGGGTTGAAGCATATATACATCCCTGTCTCAAGGCAGCCGTAACAATAACATAACAGATCCAGTACGAGTTAAGGCTGTCCGCTTAAAACTGTTGCGCAAATTTCATTTCCTGTTAAGTAAAAAGAATGTTGCATTTCGACCAGGCAGATTATGGTAAGACTACGGTTCCAACTGAAATGACTGTCGACTGATCGTAATCGTAATCCCGAGATTTCTGCAGCGCCCAACGAAAGCTAAGTCGTGGAAACCATGTCTTGTACATGATGAAAGCGACGCTATGGAAGACTTTGGATCAGATTAGAATTAATAATTATTTAGTAAAGGGATTGACACTTGTGTTGCAGAATTTCACTCGTGTGAGGAAATACAGAAATTGCAGCACAGAACTTGATTCGCGGGAGCATAGGACAGCAGTCATCATGAACGGTAGAAGGTATTTTCACTAAAACTGAATCATACTGTTGTGTTCCTTCTTTTATGAGTCATCTTCAGTGCCTTTGCGGCCTGCCCTTTGACAAACTTTGTAATAACAATTTTAATATTTTAAGCTAACATTTTCGTTATCATTTGAGATCTTTTATCGTTGTAATCTTCGCCATTATCATCACCTTTGTCGTCGTCGTCACAGTTATTTCCATATTTTAATGCGAGGAGTATTATAGTGACTCCTTATAGAACATTATCATCCTGGTCAATATAAATAACATTGTAGTCATAATTATGATCTTCTTCTTCATCGTAATAAGTCAATCAATAAATCAATATATCTATCAGTTAATCAATCAATCACCCAAAAAATCAACGAAATATTCATCCTAACAAAAAAACATCCATCCTTCAATCCACCCACCCGTCCATTAATCCATCCGTCCACTCTTTCATCCAACCAACTATCCATCCGTCCGTCCGTCCATCCATCCATCCATCCATCCGCTCGTTCGTTCATTTACTAAGCGACTGAATCAACTATAAGCCTATCTTTTTGGATGTTTTCAGGCAGACCGATGGACCGGGGAACTACCGGGATAAGTCAGGCAACAAATATGTGGCACTCCCCGTAGCCCCGGATTTGCGAAAGTACTGTTCTTTTTAACAAATTTATGATTTTCAATATGCAGACGTTGCAGTGTAATCTAGTCTATTTTTTGTAATATTATTTGAAGTTACGCTATGCACCCTCTGCTCAGCTAAAGGAAAGTCTGCCTTATTTGACAGTGGTCTTACTTATGTATGTATATATATATATATATCACTATATTTGTAAAGCGCCTTTTAAGTAACTCCCAAAGGCGCTGCAGCACGGCTACTTAACGGTCTCTAAATAGGAACGTCTTGAGACGGGTAGAAAATGTTTCTTGAACTGTTGAACAGGCAAGGGATCGGGTGTCTGGTGGAAGAGTGTTCCAGAGAGACGGCCCCACAGTGGAGAAGGCGCGGCCCGCCCGAGCAGACGTACGAGAACGCGTTTCAATAAGTTGACCATGTGTCGCCGATCGTAGTCTCTGTCGACCAGGTTGATCAGCAACCTGCTTGATTAGCTCTTTGATATAATCCGGAGCTGAGCCAACGATCGAGGACCTGACTATGAGGAATAGTTTGAACTGTACCCTCTTTTCAACTGGAAGCCAATGTAGGGGGTCTGGAGTACCTCTGATGAGTTTATTCTTGAAGTGGCGCTTTATAAATGTCTGATTACAATTACCATTACAAAGATGGGTTGAGTGACGTTGAGTCCGAGGTTCTTTATACATAATTTATACCACTTTAGCGCCCAATAAAAACGTATAATTAAGTGTATAATTTAACTCTACTGTTTACTTTGTGAGACAGAACGTTTTCACCGATTCTGACGAAAATAACATCCGATGAGAAATTGGACACAATTCTTCGTCAGCAACGCGTCAGTAACAAACGTCTATGTGTCATCATCGTCTGCATCATCTTCATCATCATCTTAATTGTTATTGGATTCGCCATCAGACTCGTCGTAGCCTTACGGTAGCCGTCCCACTGTCTGCCTACCTGACTCCTGGATCGTGACCTGGAAACGAACTGTTTTCCGCCTATCGATTTTGTTTTGACTGAGCGCCTGTGAATAAGCTGGTTCCCGTTACTTGGCTTTCGCTGGGTGCTGTAGAAATCTCGAGCTTACGATTACGATAATCCGTTAATGGCACCATTTCATATTATTATCTCTACATGAAATAATGAACAATTAAGTTTAGTTGTCGGTTCAAAACGGTGATCGAAAACATTTATAGCATACACGAACTGTTAAATATTTAATAAGGAAGCTGTTCAACTGTTTTTCATTAATAAAATTTTAGCCTAATAATAATTAATTTATATGTGTTAGACCACACTATGTCTTGTTATTTTGTCAGATAGGATGAAATCAGGTGTGTTGGATAAATATAAATGTCTAAAGGGTCTTTGGAACTTTAATTTCTTCTTATTTCCATTATTACTTTACCTTAACTTATCTTACCCTCCCTTACCTTACCTCACCTCACTTCACCTTACCTTACTTTACAATACCTTACCTTCTTCTTACCTTACCTTACCTTACATTAGAACACTGTGGAAGTGTACTGATACTTACACGATGCTTCACATAGTTCAATGTCAGATATGTTGCCAAGAAAACTGAAGCATACTATGTTTTTTTTACAGTTTTAAAATATAAAGACTCGTCTTTTTGAATAGGAGGCTGTTCATGAAGACGGGCCAGATATTAAAGGATAAGTGCTACCTAAATGTTTACATATGTCGTAGGATGTCCAGATATATGTAAAAAGATACCAGCTTTAGGATAAAGTTATATTTCGTAAGCTATTACAAGCATAACACGAATCATGTATCCGAACACAACGTCGACCTCAGGCTGCGACAAAACCAGCGAAATACGTCACGATGAGAAAACACAACGTCCCCCACCAGAGGTGACAAAAATCGGCTATGACCTATGCATTTAGCATTAAGAATCGATACAGAAACACACATGAGCCAGGCAGACAGACAGACAGACAGGCAGGCAGACAGACAGACAGACAAGCAAGCAGGCAGGCAGGCAAGCAGGCAGCCAGACAGATAGGCAAGCAGACAGACAGATAGGCAAGCAGACAGACAGGCAGGCAGGCAGACAGACAGACAGACAGTACCAACACTACTCAGAAGAAACAAACAAATCGCCCACGCATGAAGACTATACACAACTAGTTGAAGAGACTAATAACAACAGCGGTCAGGCAGAACCAAAATCAAAATCCAATTTACACGGTCGGCTTGCCGGCCAAAACGTACAGAAGGCGTACAATAACTGAAACCACTCTGTCCCATCCTATACGCCGTGTGTAACAATATCTACGTGTTTGTTAGGTGAGCATATGAAAACTGTTCAAATTAATTTGCCTATCTGTCTCCACACTTTTGTTGGGTTCTGTGATCATGGAAATACAGATGTTGTCAAAATGGAACGCATAAGAAACGCTAAAGGCAACGCAAAATCGCGATTAAACAACATGGTTTTAGACATAATGTGGCATTTAAAACCATATTGTAATATGATTTTAAATGCCAAAACCTACCTGTTTGGGCAAAAGGCCATTTACCTGTAATTCATGTTCTCAGCTCATCGCAAGTTGCATCTTGTTTATAGAACTGCTAAACTGCCATGTTTCTGCACATCTGAGCCGGTTCTTATAAGGGTCTATATAAATGTTCACATACATACACACATACATACATACACTCATACATACATACACACATACATACATACACACATACATACATACACACATACATACATACACACATACATACATACACACATACATACATACACACATACATACATACACACATACATACATACATACATACACATATACATACATACATACACACATACATACATACACACATACATACATACACACATACATACATACACACATACATACATACACACATACATACATACACACATACATAATTACAAGCATACATACACATATACATGCATGCATGCATACCCACATACACTGACATACACAAAAACGCTTTCCTAGAAACATGGTGAAAATTCTATGGTGAAAGCCTAGTTGCCATAGACTACCATATCAACACTTAATGCATGCATGGTTATACAACACGTATAACCATTTAATAATCGTCTATGTGGAAGTTCCGAACGGCCCTATATACTTAAGTATGCGTGTCAATATGTTAAATTTAACATCAGAATGAATTTCCATGGTTATTTCATCTCCCTCCCTTCGCCTTTCTCCAGCAGAAACCCATTATAACCAACTGATTGTTTAAGAGTTCTTGAGACACAACATTTAACTGATCCGCGGGACAAAAGAAAATTACCAGCCAAGATGAGCAGGTGAATATCGTTCTGATTTAGCTTTGCGCGCCTAGAATATTTTGACACAATAATAACTATTAATATTATTACCAATTTTCGCATAATTATCATACGGCGACTTACCTAAGATCTTTTCTCATGACTCTGTAAAGGGCGCTTGAAATTGGCTTGCTATTGTATACGCTGTCTAATCTAATCTAATCTAATGACTTTTATAGCGCCGTTATCGAGATGCACAAGGCATCAATCGATGGTCGCTTCAAGTGAAACCGCAGTAAAATCGTAATCCGTTAGATAAATGCGCTAGAAAACCAGAAGTCAGGCAAGTTGAAAGATATGAGTCTTAAGTCTGGACCTGGATGACTTCAATGACACAGTTTCGAGGCTGCCTTCAATATAATTTTTCGACTAATTTTAAATTATAACTCTAAAATTATTTATGACAATCGAAATTACCATCGCCGTAAACAGTAAATATGTCATCATATAGTTCAGTGGTTTGTCTACAGTTCAAAAGCCTTCGATTTTGGTTTTATTCAGACCCACTGACCAACCTTGGAACTACGGAAACAGCTCAAACACATCAAACAGTTACGTTCCCTCGCCCAACTTTTCTGATGTATTGTAAGTAAAGCAGAAATCAATATTAATAATTACTAAAAATAAATTAGAAAATTCGATAGATTTGTTGCTAGTTACCGAATCATAAATAGAAACAAAAACATTTCTTTCCATTTTAAAGTAGACGAAAAACAGTATGTACAGATGAGGCCCCTTACCATGCGAGGCCCGGGCCAAATGGCCCTGCTGGCCCACTAAGATAGGGCCTGCATCCCGGACGAGCTGGAACATATTTCAGTCTCATCAATACCTAACCGCAGATGTCTTCGTTCTGCGGGGTAGGGTGTCCTGTAGTTCCACAGTGGTAGCTATGCTATGGTCGGCCCCTCATTCTGGAAATGAGCGCCTTCTCCTCACTAGATCTCTATTTTGCCCGTTGAGGACCATTCTATTTGATCGTGGTCTTGCTGAATTGCTATTGTCCTGCTTGCGCTTCAGCCAAAATATTCTTAAACCCCACGACCACTGCTCTAAGGATTAATGTTGTTGTAGGCGTGAAGTGAATTAGTGATCACCGAACCTCCACTTATCTTAAGTTACTTCACCTTGCGTTGTCTTATCTTGTCTCATTTACGCTGCGTTACCTTCTCTTAGCCTACCTTACCTTCACTTAGTCTACCTTACCTTCATTTAGTCTACCTTACCATACCTTACCTTACCTTATCTTACCTTACCTTACCTTACCTTCACTTAGTCTACCTTACATTACCTTACCTTACCTTACCTTACCTTACCATGCCTTCTCTTGCCTTACCTTTAGCCTAATTCGCATCCCATACAGAATCTGTTCTAATTATTTAAGCTAACATTGTTTCTCATGAAACAGGCAGACGCCGCAACAAGCTACACGCGTGAGGTCCGAACAAGATACCGGACGTACATCCGAAGAAACGCTCGAAACTTTGAGAGACATTAATGAACGTCTCAAACGCATCGAAGAAAACCAAAACAACCAATCGTCCTGTAGCATTTTTTGAAGAAAAACCTCAAATGCACAGAAGTCTATCTTCGTCAAAACATTTTGCAATTTTCTTGTACGAATTAGTAGAGTTTATTCCATGCATGGTATTAGAAATAATCTCTTCTTTCAAAAGCTGACATTTGAATTTGAATTTCAGTTTTCTACATCATTTTCTAGTTGGGCCACGATTAAACACGTCTGGTTAGAACTAATCGGCCATCAGAATTTAACGACATTTGTTAAAATATCGGTACTTTGCATAATGTGCGTAAATTAAATTGAATTAAATTAAAAGTAAAGTAAATTATATTAAATGTAATACAGATATATTCTAGTTGAACTCCTAAAGTGCATGCTTATCTATCTGCGCCTTTAATGGTCAGCATCATTGTCATAATGCAAGTTCTCTAATGTCATTGGCTGAGATCTCATTTATTCCTATTGCTTGTCCTGCTTTCTAGTCCCTGGGGCCTCGCGGATCACGACTGCTTCTGTCCAACGGATGGTGGGTTTCAAATGCGGTTTTGCTAATAATCGATCATCAGTTGATGCTGTGTGCATTATGATAACGGCGCTATAGAAGCTTCCATAATAGACTAGATTAGATCCGATTAGATTAGATTAGGTATGACCAAGCAATGATCAAACGGATCGAACAATCATGCAAAACATATACTCAACCCATAATGACAACATCAAACACATAACAAACAGGTATGTATGTATATCATTTGAAATAAAAAACACATATAGGCTGCTTATATTTGTATTTGCACATAATATGCAGAGGCGCATATATACATATATGTTACTCTATACCCATGGCTGTGGTGAGCGAGAAAACAAACACAAAACCACTGCGTGAAAGGGTATATGACCTAAGCAACTGCTGTTGCAGACGCCGTATGCGTACATCTTCACCTGAAAGGAAATTCTCAGAATAACTAATGAATTTTTTTACCAATGGCTATGATATTAACAACCCGTAACATGACGTAGTAGCATTCGTAACAACAAACATAAATAATGAATTTCCAGAGTTATCGACTTGGGCTTCGCTGAGTCAAAATTCGACTTATGAAGCTAAGCTTATCCCCATGGGTATAGGTTATTGGGCTTCTTATCCCCATGGGTATAGGTTATTGATTGTTGGTTATGACACGTTGGCGGATGGTTACAAAATCTATATAAGTCATCCCAAAAGTGCGACACGTAACAGTCTGATCCGATTAACTGGAAGAGAAGCAAGAATTCGTTAGAACTATCAGTCATTTCAGTAATAGAGAAGAATCAGCCAAGATGAGCAACAAGTAAGTTTTACATATCAAGACAACTGCATTTATGAACTTGCATAAATCTGAAACAATAACAGGATAAACCACTAGAACTGCAGTTGTTAATGATATTATTATTAATACTATTACTATTAATATTACTAATATTATTATTATTATTATTATTGGTTGATGCCTTGTGCATTAGACACAGGAGCATTATAAATTATCAATTATTATTATTGTTATTATTTTTTTAACTCGAGATATACATGATTTCTCAGGATTTAAAAAAATATCCGGGATAATAAAATACTGGGTCGGAGTAAAATATATTGGCGGAGTAAAACTATCGTGGAAGGCAGCAGAGTGAAAGCGTATTGCGGCATCAAAGATCACTGGTTTCTCTCATGTCACCGGTTATGCGATAGAGATAGCCCTAACTCTGTTATGAAGAGTAGGCCACTGCAGTCTCTAACGCCAAAGGAACAAAGCGGTAATTCTGTGAAGAGTGTTACGTTTCTGGCATTTCCTATCTGCTGCCAATTCGGCTGCGCCGGCAGCCAGGGTCGATGAGTATGGGATGACGTCATGTTTGCGCTTCGGCGTGTTTACAATTACAATTACAATGGGAGGTAAGATGCAGACAGAGTGTCCGTACAGTGACATTCCATATCAAAGCGCCACCGTCCTCCATGGAATGAGGATTAGACCATCAGGCCTTTCCGTCTTTAATTAAAATCACCTTACTTCTGAGCGGAGATGGTAGGTGGGCCATCTCAGATTATTATTATTATGTTTATTATTAGTTATTTTACCAATGATGAAATAAATGATCCTCAGGGCTTAAAAATTCTCCATAGAATAAAAATATTAATATAATTGTTACTTTTGTTACTAATAATGGTTAACTCCCTTTGGTTACTTCCAAGAGCAACCAAGATCTAAGCCGAGGCAGAGGGGTCTAAGGTAGAACCAGAGAACTTGGATGGATATAGAACCAAAGCATTTCAAGCCACGTTTCTGAGGACCTTCCCCGGAATCCACTAAACAAATGTGTTGCTTTTTTCTTTTAAAGAATTATTTAGTTAACAGCAGATATTAATCTGGCGAAACGATTCAAATATATTTTATTCAGATCCTACGTGTAATAGTGGAGTGTTACCGCAGAACGTCCATAAATATTCATTTTAGTGTGATGAGTCACAACAGTTATTGCGGTGAGTAACATTGCATGACTGAAGTGGACTTTACTCTGATTTTGCCCAATGGCTTTACCAAGTTTTTCAAGATAATAAGATTCTGAAAAAACTGGAGATACCATTGGGTGGCAACATTAGATTACGATTCACTTTGATCAAGCATTAGTAATTAGCTACAATAACAGCTGTCCTTCATAACCATAAAATAAATCTCCATGGACACTCAGTTGCAACATTTCACTCTTGAAAGTGACATCAGCTAAAATCAGGCACTAGCGTGGCCAGAAGACTCACAGGTATAACTGTTTGGCGTCAAAGTGCGTTCATCGTCGACTTCAGCCAAAAAGCTCTTCCAAATCAATTCAGACCACCACAATAACTGTGCTTTCTTACTAGACATGTGATATTCAAGAGTATTCTGGCTGCGTTAGTGTCCGTTTCCAGGCATTCCTTGGAAAAATATAGTGAAAGCTTTAATCAGACATTACTAGCTTCATAACTGCGATATCTGGTGTGAAACTTCAGCGATTCACTTTATCGACATAGAAGTAATTTTCTTGAATTGTTCAAGTGGTGTATATAAATTCTTAATTACGCAACATTATTATATTTCAGTTACGGATACAGACCTACCCAGGGACCTGGTGATACAAGAACTCAAAGGATATCACAAGCACAGACAACGTGGTGAGTAACTGAAGTGATGATAATGACATAAACGTAAATGTAAATGCACACGTTTTTCTATAGCGACCGCATGGCCTCGACCCTGCTCATTTTTCAATGAATTTATCGGGTGCGATCCTTCATCATCACTGCCCGTTTAAATTTACGCCACGCCATTTAAGGTCCAGTGTTCTGTTTCGCGTCTCCCTGACACGCTTACTATGTAAGAACCTGGAGTAAGCTCAATTCGATCATTAGCTCAGGCAAATGGATTCAAACCTCTTCATCTCTGTATCTATCAGACACCATTCGTCCACGCATACGCACATCCATGTATACACACATACATACATACATACATACACGCATACAGACATATTCATTCATACATACACACATACATATATACACAATCATACACACTTACGTACATACATACATTGCACTGTGTAGTACTGCAATTTATAGCACTACATATTTAATATCTTGTTTTAGGCAAATGCCTGAAAAGAATTTGTGGAAGGGTGACGCAAAGCACGAAGAGGTCGACTCGATTAAAGGATCTGCAGCAACGGTCGAACAAAAGGTCGACAGTCTCGAACAAAAGGTCGACAGTCTGCTTAAAGATGTGGCAGAGGTCAAGAAAAACGAGAAAGAGATAATAGACAACCAGAAACAAATCATGAAATGCTTGCGAAAATTGCCGAAAATCATCCAAGACTAAACAAAAAGCAGCTTCTACATGATGAAATATCTGTGACAATTCATCAACAGTTTTCTGACAAAATTCGAAACTTAGTATACGAAAAGAAATTATTCTTAAGCTGACTGTTTAACTAAAACAGAAAATTAACTACTGAGCTGAACTGATTTGCTGAAAGCTTTCTAATATGTGCTTCAGTTTGATCTGATAATAAGCTGCCTGTAAACTGAATTCTTGACAAAAAATATTTGACATGGTATGCGAACCACACCAACGATATCTTTCTTTTGAAACACTGTTCACACAGACCAAGAGACAGACAGACAGACAGACTGACTGACTGACTGACTGACTGATAGACAGACTGACTGACTGACAGACAGACAGACAGACAGACAGACTGACTGATAGACAGACAGACAGAAGGACGGACGGACAGACAGGCAGACAGACAGAAGGACGGACAAACAGACAACACCTGTATGACTAGAACTGTCTCGCATATGATGCATAGTCTCTTTAGCCTAGAACTATAGAATCTTAGTTCTTGTCTGCGGTCTTTCCTTGTCTGGCTTTGTGTTACGACTTCAAGATATTAATAATTTGAAATCATCGTTGTTCGAAATAACTGCTAATTGTTGTCTAATACATTTGACTTTAACTGAAATGATGAAATTTAATTCAGCATTTTAAAGTTAGTCAGTGAAAAAGGAACCTGAGAAGTTTCTCTAGCGCTTCAGAAACTAAAGGCAGAGCATAGGCATATTGACGAGCGCTGCGTCAAGTCAGACAGGTTGTCCAGAAATACCTTACGAAGATCATAATGCGGTTGATAGAAGACCAGTGGAGCTGTTACAGTGTGCTGTGTCAAGACTGAGAGAAATGGTAAGGCGGCAGACTGCACGGATCAGGGTTGCAAAGATCAAGAAGTAAGGAGAAGCAAAATAAGGTTACTCTAAAGGAACGAACGTGTATCCGCCTTTCGGCAGGGTTGCCAAACTGCAAAATGTAAACACAGATAACCACGGTCATTGGGCCCTATAGCTGCCCCTCATTGTGAAATTAGTGGCTCGGTAAAGGTCCAGGGTGGCCTTACGAACCTTGCTGTGGGGAAGCTAAGTAGGCGCTACGTATAGCAATGAGTTAGAATTTAATTTACATTAGAGCTATGCAACTGACGCTTGGTTATAACTTGCTACGAGTTTTATCATTAGTTCATTTTCTCTGTACTGAGCAGAATCAAACAACCGATTTCTACCTGCTTAAATCCCTGTCTAATCATTTTAGGGACATGGTAGCCTAAATTCTCGAGATTACGTCTACCACTGACATTAGACCATTGCAAGTAGCATTAATGCTTCAAATTAAAACTAGCTAACCAAACTACATGTTAGCAACGATTCCTGTCTTGGTAAGGCTCGTGCAAATAATATTTCTCATTTTTGCATTAAATGGTAGAAGTTCCTCAGTTTAACGACATCTTTTGGCATCAAAGGCCTTTGACGTCGCCCTCCTCCTTTATCCAGGCTTGGGACTGGCACTACCCGATTAAAGGCAGTGGCGGAATTTTGCAATAAATCGCAAAATATACAACTACTTATGATAAGCATACGTCATCCATAAACTTGCGTGATAATAACCATTCGTGCAAAATCTTTTTTCCTTCAACACGCGAAATTTTACCGGGAATTTTCTGCTGGCGTGGTTAGATGCGACTCGGGTTAATGAAGCAACCTTTGTCCCAAAATCAACCACTTCTACCTCAGCAAACTGCGCAGCGGCAACAGTTTCGGGGTCATCGAGCTCGAATAGAAATTCATTTAAAGCACTTTCAACGGGCGCGAAGTCAGCAAGTCTGACTCTAAAGGAATAAAATCTGGAGAAATTGAGGCAAGAGACTTAGAAATGATAGACTTAGCCTGGATTGAGAACATAAGGTATGGGACAGGATTAACTATGAGCCAATTACTGAGGACAACAGAAGATAGAAACACCTTGAGGTGGACGGTTCATGGTGCAGCCCAACTTCGGTTCAAAGATGGCTAAAGACAAGATTTAAAATACAAGAACGAAAAGGATCCGCTGGCCGGAAGAATCGTTTAAAATCTCGAGAAAATGTCAAACAATCATCGGTAACAAGATTGAATTGATTATTCATTTCTAAGTAGGTAAGTAAGTAAAATAAGCAACAAAAATAAATAAGTAAGTAAGCAAGCATGTACCGTCCAGGAATGCACCTACGAAAAATCGTAGGGTTTAGGGTAAAGTCGTCATCGCTTCTGTTACTGTGCGTGCGCAAAAATGTCCATCCGCGCTCAGAAAGGCCCACCTTAGAACAACCGTCGAAAACGGACGTATAATAACTAATAAGTTACCGATTACTTACCTTACCTTACCTTACTTTACCTTTTATCTTTCCTTACCTTACCTTATCCGACAACCTGTATCTGCAGTATAAGCGTGTCAACTGCATTATTTTCATCTGCGAAGAAACATTACTTTTAATAATGGACTTGCATTTAGAAGAAAAACCGATGATCCCGGAAGCTACATTACAAGGATTACTTTACTGTAGGTAATAAGGAGGAATACTTTGGCTTTCATGTATTGTAATCAGAAATTTGCTTCATTATTATATTATTACCAACTTCTATAGCGCCAGTGTCTAATCTACAAGGCATCAAACGATGGCGCAAAAAACCAAGCTATTATCAGGTCATATCCAGGTCAGTTCAATAAAAACAGAGAGGCAGCCTATTGTGGATAAGCAGTCTGAAAAGTAAGTTTTAAGTTTAGGATACATACACACATATACATTCATGAATGTATGAATGCATGTATACATACATACACACATTACACACATATACACACATACATACATACGTACATACATACATATACATACATACACACACATATATATATAGTGCAGGCTAAATACAGTGGATAATTTAGAATTGTTTTAGCACAGTTTGATCAATGTTGATTGTTTTCATGTTTCTTTTTGTGGATATTTCGATTTCTCGCGATCGGTGGACTATGATAAGAGAGAACTTTCGCAACAGCGGCTCACAGCGTTGGACTCGTCTGTGTGTACACAGAGCCCATACGCTCACAAACGCTGCCTTTGTGTACAAACGATGTTCACTTGGACGTCTGATATGACCCATTTTACATTAAGAATTAGTACAGGAACACAAGTGAGACAGACAGACAAGCAGGCAGGCAGGTAGGCAGACAGTCAGACAGACAAATAGGCAGCCAGACGGATACAAAATGGAAAAGTAGACAGGGAACTATGTACG
Source organism: Norana najaformis (assembly GCA_964023275.1). Classification (NCBI taxonomy): domain Eukaryota; kingdom Metazoa; phylum Annelida; class Clitellata; order Crassiclitellata; family Hormogastridae; genus Norana; species Norana najaformis. Next base: position 2,539,247 of record OZ029916.1, on the reverse strand, counting down.
CAGAGAAGGAACAGAAGATATAGGAGAAAAAGGAAGAAAGGGAGAAAGAGAGGGACAAGAGAAATACATACACAAACAAGCACAGAAACACAGAGACCCATCCAGTTTTGCGCATACCCACGACCGGAAATTTTAAGCAAAAATTCCGACTTAATTTCCCTAGGTTTTTCCAGTGGTTGTGCACCTCCACCATCTTCACCCAACGCAATATGTATTCCAGCAAGTGTTATTTTCGAGAAAAATAGTCCCCGTGGTTGGAGAAATTGCCTCTCCTGGCCTCGTTCCTTTATTTAGACCAGTTTTAGTCTAAGTCGAAGCCACGTCCGCACTGGAAAGTCCAAAATTTTCGCAAAACCAAATTTCCAGAAGGTTTTTCGACCGTATTTTGTTAGAAAATCGCCCCATCATCAGGCGTTAACCATAGTCTCAGCTACTTGAGTTTAGGCCACTGCCACGTCGACAGCGGAAAATCCGAAACTTGCGCTAAGGCAATTTTCCCATGCTTTCTTTAAAAAATCCCATAATGTTATACCTGAATAAAACCAGCTGTAAATTTCTGTGGTTATCACCACCCACTAAGGAAAAACATGTGGAAAATCCGGGTGGTAATCCCGTTGGTAATTCTGTTATAAGCTTAATTGCTATGATGATAAACATCGAAGAAATTCCATGGTTACAGCTGGAAATCTAGTTCATTTTCGGAAAAATGTTAAGTGTTAAGTCCGCGAGGTTATGACGGTGGGAAATACTGTCTAAAGCTCGCAAGGTTTTGTAAAAATTTCCTTTATACATGTCAAAGATACTGCAGGAATTCAGAAGGTATTTCCAAGATCTTGTCGAAATTTAGGCTTTATTTGTAGCCGTGGGTATGCTGACAAAGCCGTCCGATCAATGCGAACTTAACGCGTATAGACCTGAGCAGCTATATCCTTGAGTAGATGACGCAATTGCTATACGGTATTTCACACTTACAGGCTTAGATCAGCAAAACCGTCAGTGCGAAATACTTGAAACTACAGGAGGTTCTACGATTTAGTCGCCAACACCTCTTATAAAGAACGGGAGCCAAACCTAGGTACGGCAGAACAACGGGCGCTGTTTCGCAGCTAGAATCGCAGTTCTACCGAATTTTCGTCGAAAAAGAAGAAAGTAACAACACTCACCAAATGGGAAGCTGGTTTTCGTCCACGGGGTAAGGATTAAATCCACAAAATCTGCTTAATTTCTTGAGAAAATCGTTCTTTATCTTTGCGGTAAATCCCTGAGTCACCGTAAACAAGCTGCGCAGTAAACCTGTTTCGTAGCCTACACAGAAAAGAATACGACTCTGATAGCTAAACTATGTTGTCTGGCGTTTATAGCACTTTTGCAGGTAAAAAACTGGTGTTCACGCATATTCAAAGAGTTTTTCAATGTTCTCATCGAACCCCTAACAAAATTAGGTCATTTAAAAGAGAATTGTTGTCGTTTTTAATAGGCGCTACATATGCAAATGAAGAAGATCGCTGCGCTGTTGTACGCTCAATAGGCTTAGCCTCGGATGCGGTTGGGCGGCTAATAACCACGATAATTAGCTAGTCTGTGATGATGATTTTAGCATGGACTCACAGATTTAAAGAATTTTTGTTAGAATAAATAGAAAAAATTTGAATTTTCAACTGGTACAAGCAGAGAAAATAGTTTTATATGCATAATGTTTTATTGCGCGCAACTGGATTTCTTTCGCTTAAGAAACAGTTATTAAACTGCAATGTATTTTTAGCTGCAAATTTTGTGGCTGTTTGACAACTTTTTAGCCAAAGTTTAAATTAAAGAATCCGGTAAAAGCCTACGAAACGGACTTTAAAATATTTTTCCTCGAAATGGCGCGCACGCTGTAGTGCGCGTTTTGGCGGCAAATTTCGCCCTCTAGCGAATGAAAGGGGCAAAATAGCAGTACAAAGCTATTCGCTAGGTGGCGGTAGAACTATCAACATTCACTTGCCAATTAGGACTTCTTACTAACTCCGCGACAGCCTTTAGTCAGGTGATAGCGGTTCGAAGCCTGGATAAAGGAGATGACGACGCTAATCATCTTTGTTATGACACAGCGCTGTTAAACATTAACTATAAGTCTGCTACTTCTTCGTAGTTAATATGATGTGTTTAGGCATAAGTGGCAATTACCGTGATATTTTAGACACCTCTTTTAAGGATGCTCTTGTAATATTATAATGAAGCCTATCAAAACCTAAGCGGGTTGAGGCTGCTGGACGACTCTATGATAATAATTTTAACAAGCGACGAGGATTATTCACTTAACAGCTCATTACGGAGCATTTAATTAATTGGCCGATGTGTAGGTTAACCGACTAACACTGCATTTATTTATTCGTTGGGGTGTGATGGTCACGTGCTACTGTACGAATGACGAGGGCGCATCTTGCTTTATCGAGCACTGGACCGTCCTTCTGGAACAATCTTGCCACTGAAAACCCAAACCTCTCCGCAACAAAGGCTCGGACTTGGTAGATAGCCATGCTTCAGAGCCTCTGGGAGGTTAACAGATGCGCTATATAAATGTTCAAATGCATACATGAGCACATACATACATATATACATACGTACATACATACATGCATACATACATACATACATACATGCATACATACATATAGACATACATACATGCATGCATACATACAGACAGACAACAGACAGACATAGAGACATACATACATACAAACAAACAGACAGACATAGAGACATACATACATACATACATACATACATACATACATACATACAATACATACATACATAAATATATACATAAATATATACATATATACATATATATACATACATACATACACACAGATGCATACAAGCCAGGTAACCTGCTCATCCGTCGTGAAGAAGCGATCATTAAAGCTAGGTGGCACAGGTTAACAGATGCGCGTTGCAACACAGGGGTTTCCCCAAAGGACTCGCATGACCTCGTCAAGGGAAAGCCCCGCTTCGCGTGCTTCAGGTGGTTCTCGCTGGTTAAACTGTAGCTGACAGAATACGCGACCGCTTGGGAATCTCACACGCGCCAGATTTTGCCGAGTGGTTAAAGGGAACAGCCCGATGCCTCTGCTAACAGTGTTCGATTCCCAGCTACGTCCAGTAAGGCTCGCAGTATGAAGCTCAGGCGACCGTAATCTTGTATATCAGCAAAGCAGTGCAGTCCATTAAACACCTCTTTTTAGTTTGTCGTTCACCCTTTAAGTTTACGAGGCACCGTATTGATGTAGTTCAATGTAAAATTTTATAAGCGTATAATGTCGATATGAAAGGCTCTGGCAACCAACAGATATTGTTCAAATCTTGGTATTATAGTTTCCTAAGCTAATTCCAAGTGGTAGCCCTCAAGTGGTATAAAGTGTTGCCGACTTCGAATTTCTTAGCCTCGGCGTATGAGAACGGGTGGAAGTTATCTTCCTGATATTTCCAGAGAGTATACAATCTATGTACTCGTTTTTATAGCCGAGTTTGCTACTAGGTTATAGTACAGGAATCAATCTATCTGCCCTGGGTGCGATTTTAATCCTGATCTTTGGGTTGAGAGGCAATAGGGTGAGCCATAGAGAGTTGTGGTAAACCACAGGCAACCAGGGTAAGTTAGGGAAACTTGTGGTATGCCTGAGACAATAAGAGTAATCCAGGGAGACTTCTAATGAGCCACAGACAATCATCGTAATTCAGGGAGACTTGGTGGTAAGCCAGTGTAAGCCATCATAGCCAGAAATGCATTAATTTGTACCTGTGTCTTTTACTTTCCAGGTCGAGTGGACCCAGGAAACCCGACGGGCCATCAAACTACGGAGATGGAAGCAAACGACCCTCGTCAGGGCAGGGGTCGAAAGGCAAGAGATTCGTCACGCAACGCAGAGCAGACCACGTCGACCGGAACTACCCGTCCTAGTTCCATTCGACCAAGTATCGCTTTCTGGCGCCATGGATGAATGAACACGATGAACGTTCTAGAACATCGACCATATGTGTCGACGCTTGATTCCTTTTTACTCTCATCGCTTGGCTGGTTACGGCTCTTTTTCGTTTCGTGTTTTGATGTGAGAAACCGAGAAAAGTTTCTTTCGTTGCATAATTATTGAAAAACTGCGCTAAATAAATATCCAATCAACGTTAAGTCGAAAATTATCAATTATGGCTAAGTTGTATACGTCGTTGAAGTTAAGCTCATTCAACTGTGTACCAAAGGTACTCTCGATGCTATCTATGACAATCAGCCGCCATGAGATCAAAACGTCCGACTACAATTCGCTCGTCGGCGCCCAGCTCAATTCCCTCCTATCCGTCCTCCTCCACGTACAGCTCCCCACAGGACGCTTCCTGGTCCCTCCCCTCGGCCGATCGATCCTTCCTCTCTGGTGGCCACTCTGGTCTCAGGCTGGTCAGGTGGAACGTTCGGTCTTTGGGCAACAAGTTCATGGAGGTAGCTAACTCCGTCGTGGCTAAAGATCTGGACATACTTGCCGTTACAGAGACATGACACTCTCATCTTCTGACATTCCAGTCCGTCGCGCTACTCTTACCATGACCTCCCTCTATCGTCTTCTACGCAGGGAACGGCTCAGTACAGAATCATGGGGGTACAGTGGTATAGTACAAAGACTCCTTAAAGACTAAAATCAATCCCCTTCCCATCACCCCAACCGCCTTCGAGTCTCTCTGCCCGACTTGTTCAACGTCGCGTGGTCCTCTCGTCCTCCTCAACATCTACCGTCCTGGCTCGTATTATTCCCCAGTTCTGGGATGGGCCGGAAGCGCCTCTGATGAGGCTACCTTGAAACGGCGCTTTACAAATTTACTTTATACAGGAGCAGCAAAGCGGAGAAGGTGTAATCTCTGTATGTTCTAATGTCATAATAATTGCCTTTTACTTCAGTAGAATGGAATTCCGCATCGGATGCAATGCGTTTGAAAGACAAAAGCCCTACGTCAATGATTTGATGTAGGGTTTTAGGCTTGAAAACCGTGAACAATGACTTAATAGCTTAATCACACAAAATTATGTATACTTAATGCTTATGCTGTTATATATATGTATATATAATATATATATATATATATATATGTACATATATATGTCATAGGTATAGTTATGTCGTTTTTATGTTAGTTGTAACTTTGTTGGTTTGATTTGATAGTTTCTTAGTAAATCAAAGTTTCTATTTGCGGATGTCGGCATAGTATGCAGTATTTTAATTTAAATGTTTGTTAACTTAAGCGAGCTGTTGAAAGCTGTATACCTACTTGCATCAAAGATCTGAAAAAAATATTTTTAAACGCCATTTTGTGTTAATCCATAGTCGCAAAATAGCAATTCCTCATCGACTCTTTAAATTCCAAAACTCCTCTAAATCGTATTCCTATCGCTTTTCCAGATTCTTCTGTTACTCTTAACCGAGATTAACACAACACTAGTTGTACACTGCACTCATAGTGTGCTAATTATAAATTCAAAATTTTCTAAAACCACTAAGTTCTTACAATTCCGTTTACCTGAGAATAATTTCTTCTCAGTAACTAACACATTCCTACGAATCCTGCTTTCATGCGAAATTTCCGACGCCATTAATAACACCCCACGACTAGAATCTAACTTAATCTAATAAACTCCTATCCATAGTGCTATTGCATAACATTTCTTGCAAACGAAAAAACCCCAGTCTTCGCAAAACCCCACACTCTAGTTTTCAGCACTGAAATTTGCTCCTTAAAACCTCTGCACGGTATGATATTTCCCTCATAAAACCTTCAAACTAAAACCTCCATACCACCGAATTTCATAGCTGACGCATTAAACCATACAACCATGCTCTTGGAATTTCTAGAGCTCTGCATGGCCAGGTGGCTGCCCACCTTGACATTTCTACCCGCCCTGAGCGACGAGCGAGCGATCAATCGATAAGTAAACCGTGGCTGACCGAAGCAAGGTGCGCGCCGCCGTTGTTTGGCGTTCAGCTGCTGTTTTCAAATCTCAAATCTGCTGACGACAGACTTCTAGTCTAAAGGACAAGATTCATGCCGACACATGCGCGCAATCAATCATATATACCCACGGGTTCAAAAAATCAGAATCCGAGGCAGGCCAGAGATATATGTGCGCGAACAACTTGTCCAAGATAGTTGCACGCAGTTCGCTCAGCGAATCCACAGTCAAAACACAGACCCAGCGCGCCTCGGGCACTTTGGGCTAATTACTATACGTATACATTTACAAGGTTACTCAAAGCTTACGTCGAGGCGCCTCTGTGCGTGAGGCTCCTGATTCCCATACTGATGGTGATAGTGATAAAATATAGTGATAGCTATATTTTAGAGATTTTAATCTCGGGCTAGCAAGGTCCGTACACGGGGACCTTAAATGGCGTGGCGCCCATTCAAAGCGTGGCGCCCATTCAAATGGGCAGCGGAGGTGAAGGATCTCACCCGATAAAACATCGCAAAATGAGCAGGGTTGAGGCCATAAGTAAGTAAATAAGTAAGTAAGTAATGCATTTGTTAGCACCCCATATGTACATCGGGTGAGCGAGGAATCGTAGGAGAAGACAAACCCACAAGCAATTAAATACATAACAGCAAACAAATAAAGGAAGATGCACAGCCACAAAGGCAGACATAAAGAATGACACTCAACCACAAAGACAGACATACAGAATGGCAAGTATGGCCATACGGTAGCTATACAAAAAACATGTACCTAGAAAAGCACTCAAAGACGGGATTTAAGACTTACGTAGATATGAGGGTTAAATCCTTTGTAAGTAGTTAATACACATCGAAAAGTAGTACACAATCGTTGACCTAGTCTTCTCACAGACGGCGGGAATCTTGCTCACGTGGACTGAACATTAGGCCGGGGTTAACAGAGGTCATCCTGGATGGTGTAATCACTGGCAGCACTAGCGGACCCTTTTGCCACTATATATATATATATATATATATATATTATATGCAGCGACATCTATGGATTATATTTATATGTTTCCTTGTATAACAGGGTTGCTTACATCGGTTCTCTGGCTTTACTTGTGTCGGTTCATTAGTCATCATTAAATTTAAGCCTGCTCATCATGATATCTTTAATATATTTCATTTGTAATTATTAGCATCGTCTAGCTAATCTATAGCATCAGCAATATCATCATCATCATCATCATTTTCGTCGTCGTCGTCATTATCATTATCTTCGTCCTCATCATTCTCATCATTATTCCCATTATAATCATCATCATCATCATCATCGTCACCAACATCAGAGTCATCTTCGTCGTCGTCGTAGTCATCATCATCATCATCATCATCATCATTATCATCAATCATCAACATTATCGTCATCATCATCTTCTTCTTTTTCTTCTTCATCATCATCATTATGATCATCATCGTCACGTGTGTATGTATTCATGCACGTGTATTGTGGAAACATGTTCAGCAACATTCTATTTATAGACATATGACGTCATATGGCCTTAGTAAAATTCTCTAAAAAGCGCCATATAAATAGCCATATACGTCTATAAAGAATTTCGATGACCCTTAACGATACTGTGTCATATACAACGCCCAACAAAACAACAACAACATATGTCCTGCTGATCAGCCACGGCACAGTTAAATATGTTTGCAACGAAAGATTTATTAAAATCACAAAACCCAAGAAAGTAGGCTACAGCTTTTATGGTTCCATTGAAAACCTCCGTCATCTTAGACATCATGTCTCACGTCAGCTGTTTTATTCCCAGTTCAGGTCGTCCATTGAATGTAATTGTAAATATAGGTGTTTTTCTACGTCGACCATATGGCCTCGACCCTGTTTATTTTGCAATGAATTCATCGGGTTAACAAGACTACGATCCGGGCTGATACGCCGAGGCTAAGAAAATGAAGACGCTAATAGTTCATAACGATATAGCTGCCCGTAGTCGTTGACGTGAAGTCTAATTGGATTTCGCTGACGTCAGCTGAAAAAACAACCACCCATACAGAAGTAATTCACGATTCATGTTTGCATGAATGAATGTATGCATGTAAGCATGCATGTATGTATTTATGTATGCATGTAAGTATGCATTTATGTATGTATGTATGTATGTATATTTATACGAGTGTATGTAAATATGTATGAATGCATGTATGTAGATATTTACACGTGTGTATGCATACATATATGTTGCATATGTATGTCTATGCATACATAGACTCCTAAGCATGTGTGTATGTATATGTGTGTGAGTATTAATACGTCGCCTTGCTATAGAGCGGTTGGCAGTCTGGGCTTGTTAATCTATTATCAGCCTATTAGTCTGCTATCGTGAAGCCTACATATGAGGCATTGGACACTGGCTTGCATGCGGCCTGCGAGCCTTTAGGCGTAGCCTGACTGCTACTGAAGGGTATGTAGCTGACACAGCTAGGCTGTTTTAACGTGGATGGAAGGATAGGCGGCCTATTGACCTGTCTGTCTGTCTGTCTATCTGTTCGATTTCAAGTTCTGCTAAGTCATCCAGTGTCACAAATAAGTTGCTGGGTTTCGAGATGTCGCAATCGTCACGTGATCGCAAATTGCGCTGACGAAGCATAAACATGAAATAAGCAAGCATTGCATGGGTATGGAAGGTTATTCTGTCTCTCTGTGTCTCTCTCTGTGTCTCTCTGTGTGTGTATGTCTGTGTGTGTCTGTCTGTGTGTGTCTGTGTGTGTCTGTCTGTCTGTGTGTGTCTGTCTGTGTGTGTCTGTCTGTCTGTCTGTGTGTCTCCCTCTCTCTCGAAACAATGGTTGCTAAGTGATCAGCCACACGAACAGCAGGCACTTTGAATTAATGGCTGGCGTCAGAAACTGATTTATCATGAAGAGGTTGACGATGATGGTGGTTGTAGTAGCGACGATCACGATGATGCTCACGTGGTCGTTGTGATGATGAGAATGAAGCTGATGTCACGTGGTGGTGGTGATGACGATGATGGTTGTAGTTGTGGTGGTGGTGATGATAGTGTTGTGTTGCTATTAATGATGATGATAAAAGATCATTGATGATGATGAAAGCGCATAGCAACTGTTGCAGAGCCATGTATCCCCTTCACCGTAAACCAATACCCGGATGTTACCTCTCCCTCCTTTGTTGTTCGTATAGTATGCTTATATGTATCTAGACACTTAATATAGCTCCTTTACTTACCGCTCAGAAGCGCTGTTCTCGCTCACTTAAGTGGTGTTCAAGTTTACTAAGAACAAGAAGTTCATCAGTAAGGAACAGATACCCGGAAAAGGCGCCACTGGTGGCCTCTCGCAGACTCGTATGCGTAGAGTCCAATCAACGGAGTCCCATGCATAGCTAACAGCTGTTATTCTGTACAGGATGAGGAAAGAAGACGTGATGAATTATGTTCACAGTACAGGAGTGTTATCCTGCAAATTAGGTCTTATCGAAGGTCGTCATCATCTGCCATGACAGCCAAGGAGACATAATTAAACCATGATTTAATTAAAGCGCACAATGACTCATCTTTTGTTCAGTAACGCAGTTAAACAATGGCTACTACAGGTTGTGAGATGGTGTAGTGGTTAGCGCGGTGGACTGTCAGTTGGAAGATCCGGGGTTCAATTCCCCGCGGGGGCAGAAATTTGTTTCGAGATTCTGACTCAACTTGCGCCACCTGTCGACTCGGCTAGAATGAATGCACTGACCGCACACTGTCGGTGGGAAGATTAGGCGTTGAGGTAGAGGACTAGCCACCGGCCCTCATGTGCCGAGGCGAAGAAAAATGAAGTCGATACCACTTCACACCAATGGCTAGGGGCTAGCTTAAGGGATGAGACCATACGATCGCTACATAAATCAGTGTACATTTACATTTACAGTTACTCTTCTTCCTCTCTTCTACTAAGAAAAGATTATTATTATCTTATTAAGCAAATGGAAATCGCATTATTTTTAATTCGCCAGATGGCAGATAGAATCGTGTGGGCAGTCACGTTGAACAAACGTCGTCTACCCGTTCATTGCAGCCAAATGGCTGGCCTTAGGAACGACTGATGATGATGATAATGATGATGATGATGACGACGACAGTGTTGTTGTTGATGATGATCATGATGATCATGATCGTGATGATGATGATGGTCATGATTATCATGATCATGATGACGATGATGGTGAAGATGATGATGTCGACCATAATGTTGATGATGATAAAGATGATGATGTCTACGACAACGACAATGTTGATTATAATGACGATGATGATAATAATAATAATGATGATGACATGGATGATGAAGGCACAGAACAACAATGGTCGAGGTGTCTGTCCCTCGAGACCAATGACGCAGTTCCTTCGCTTCGATGTCCTTCCCTCATTTTTGCGAGGAGTGGCAGAAGTTTAGGCGCAAACATTGAAACTCAAACCGACTCACTGAACTGTAGAAGAGATTTAATTCTATTCGCCAGACGGCAATACTAACACTGAGCAGATGTCGTTAGCCCTCCATTGCTCTGCTTATGTGTAGATGTTATCTTTGTTTGAGAGAGTCAAAACCAGAGGCGTCAATCCGTCGTAAACATTGGGGGGCGGGCCTATAATGGGGTCTGGATGCGAAGCCCTATTGGGTTTCAGGGGCAAAGCCCCTGGTATGGGGGTCAAGATCGAAGTAGGCCTAATGCAGACAGACACAAAGCTCGGAAGACAAACAATGAGAAATGTCGCTAATATTTTTTACAATGGAATGTCAACTTAAGTATACACAGCAGTAATATGGCAGTATTGCTAAAGCAGCGCAATATGAGCACATAATTATTTATTCGACAATGAACTTGCCCAAAATGTTCTTCCTGATTGTGCTTCTTCTAGCAAAGTTAGCCGCTAGTGTAGGTTTCAGACTACCTGTCACCCACTTCAGTTTTTATCACTCTAATCTAATCTAAGAACTTCTATAGCGCCACTGTAATAATGATCAAGGCATCGTTCGATAGTCGCTGCTTAAAAAGTCATTGTCCAAGTCAAATTCCATGGTGAGTCCGGGTCGAAAAGCCTAAGAGGAGTCCAGAAGACACAGAGACAGCCTACGGAGGAAATGAGTTCAAGAAGAGGTGAGTTTTTAGTCGAGGTCTGAAGGCCGAAACAGACTTTACCGAGCGAACATTTGCCGGAAGAGAGTTACAGAGTCTAGGACCAGCGACAGAAAAGGCACGCCTTCCAAGAGCTGTTCTTGTCCACGGAATAGTCAGATTTACATAGCTAGAAGACCTGGTCAAGTAGATATGTCTTGGGAGTCAGTACAGAGCGAAGATAGTGAGGTTGGCTGAAATGTAGAGTCTTGAATACAATTAGTCCAGTCTTGAAAAATTTGCGCTTTTCTACGGGCAACCAATGCAACGCATTTAAGATTGGTGATATATGATCATATTTTGGAGTTTTAGTGATAGCTCTTGCCAATGTATTTTGGACTCTTTGAATTTTCAACAAATTAGCTTTAGAAATGCCAGTAAGAAGCGAGTTGCAGTAGTCAAGACGGCTGGAGACTAGAGCATTAGCCAAACAAACCAGGACAGAGAAGGGAATGTGGTGCCTAATCCTGCGGATATCACGAATGTGGTAGTGGGCAGACCTACATATAGAATTAATATGTTCATTGAATGACAGGTTGGAGTCAAATACAACACCAACATTGGGGGTTGAACAGTTGCGTTGTACGACACAGATGCCTAGATGGACGGAAGTCAAAGAATTAAATTTAGTCAGTTGCTGTGAGGGTCAAAAAAGGAGAAACTCAGTTTTGGATGGGTTTAAGAGCAATCCATTTTCTGTCATCCATGACTGAACTTGGTTTAAGACTCTAGTGAGTTGAGTCATTTGCCTTAAATGCAGACTGTGTAAATGAAAACAAATTCATATTTTACATTTCATATTGTTGTAATACAGCATTTGTATAGCGCCTCGCATAGCCTCTCAAAAGCGCTTTAAATTTATTAATTACTCATTTATAACTGGATGTCAACACAAAGAGGCACTATATAATCCGCTTACGTGATTCTTTTCTTGTACATATACAGATGGAACGGATAGTTGAGTCAACTAGGAAAATTTTCTATACCTGGAGTTGAACCTTGGGAAACTAAGTAACTGGCTTTCAATTTCACCTCATTGCATCTACACCAAACAGTGATGAAAAGCTGATGAGCCTACCTCCACAAGTACAATTTCACCATCAATACTGTCATCTAGTCGTTTACGTTTTATACCAAATTTATCTATTTTCGTATCACTAAATTCAAACGCAATGTGCCTAAATTTTCCTTGTTTAAAATTAACGAAATCTTATATCCATACACTTAACGGAGGGCGCTTTCTTCGACTAGCGATGCAGAGACTGTGTGGGGATTATAAGTATAAAGGGCGACTATAGGAATATGGGTATATATGTATCCACCCCATATTTACAAAACCATATGTACATAAGGTATATGTATATGGTTTTGTAACTGAAGAGACTAATTTAGCGGGTCGGCTTACATCCTTACTGCCTGACTGGTCGAAGATGACATCCATATGGCGATGGCCTTGATGTGAGGGCCAGTTGTCTGACCTCCATTCCATTAATTTTTCAGGGTTCTGTCAAACATTGCTGGCGACCTGTGTGGCTTAAAGTCTGTATGTCCAACAGCCTGTGACTCAGTTCGCTTGGTCGACCTCCATATAATTATAATTATAAATACATATGTACTGCTGTAGTACATATTCATGTATCTGTCTTTCTGTCTGTCCGTTTGTCTACCTAAGCAAAAGGCCACTGGTCAAAACGTCAGACCTTCACAGCAAAAAGGCAAATATGTAGGTGTGTGTCACAATTTAACTCCGTCACTGCCTTGTTTGGGGGTAGTGCTAGTCCCAATCCTGGATAAAGGAGGAGGGCGACGTCAACGCCCTTTTGATGACATAAGATGTCACTAAACTGTGGGAACCAAACAAATGGGCAAACATAAGCGACCAACGGCTAAGACTGCGGTTGAGGTAAGGTCGACGTCAACGGCCCTGGCAGCCACAAGATATCGCTAAACACTGGAAACAACTGCTATCACCACATTTCACTTTAATGAACGGATATCATCGCCAATTTCGCTCGATTTAACTGCGCCACTTCCTTCAGTCCGAAGCCTGGACAATAAAGGAAGAGGGCGAAACTACCTATCTACCTACCTACCGTTTTGTCTCTTCCAAACAAAGATCACAACTACACATAAGCAGAGTAATGGAGGGATGGAGGGCTCACGACAACTGCTTCGTGTAAGTATTGTCATCCGGCGAATAGAATTAAATCTCTTCTACAGTACAGTGAGGAGGACGAACTACAAACTACCTACCTACCTACCTTACCCACAAAATTTGTGACCCACGCCACACTGGACCACATCTGTACATATACATATATATATCTCGTTTACTGATCCCAATTCAAGAACGATAGATGTCACAATCATATACAATTGACAGAGGTGTAAAAGTCATAGCCAGAAGGAACAGCAGTTCCGCTGACTTAAGGTCACCTGTTACTTAATAGGAGTGAGATGGCTATTAACAAAGCTATAGAACTACGTATCCTTTGTATGAAAACAAAATCAGTAACCAACAAAGAACAAAATAAAAAAGAATAATAAATAAATAAAAATTCACTACCACTAGTTTTGGGGACCCTTGCTTTCTCTTATCTCATTGCGCGAACAATTGAAGACATCTTTTCCCAGCTTTTCCCCGCTCTGTTGCAATGAATTAGTAAATTAGCTCGATATAAATATCCGAGAGGGAGACAGAGAAAGAGATAGAGACAGAGACAGAGGCAGAGACAGAGGCATATGTCCAACGATTTCGCTTTCATGATAAGGAATTGTGTAGAAGAATTCGCCTTCTGATCTCTTTTCTCAAAAGTTAATTTTAGACTGCGCTATATAGACATAAGCACACGAACTGTTTGCAAAGTCGTGGACATAAGGTTCAATATCATAGAAGTGTGTTGTCGTTACTAGGATGTGTTTTGTGTGCAGAGAGCTTAAGTAAAGAAAGCTGACTTAGAAATCTATGCAAAGATTAAGAATTATGCAGAGTTAAGAATGCGTAGTCGCTTCAACAGTGCTAAGGCTTTGAAAGTTTCATGGTTCTGGAGCTTTAATTCGAACGGTGTAGATCTCAAGTAAAGAAAGCTGAATTGAAAATCTCTCCAGAGAAGCAGACTTGAACATTTATATATTGCCATGCTTGTCAGGGCTGATCAGTGCTCTTATTTTTGGGTTTATTAAGCGCCACTATCTAATGGCAAAGCATCGATCGATGGCGCTGAGCAGCTACGATGTTCTGTGATGTCATTCAGGTCTAAACCAAAGACTCTTCTGTTTCAACTTGCTTACCCACCGTAGACTAACTCCTGGTTTCTCTGACCTCTAGGAATTCGACCTGGATTCTCCAATGCATTATGATTTTGATTACGATCTCACTCGTAGCGTGAATCAAATCACGATAGTGAATCGAAGCATCGATTGATGCCTTTAGCATTATGATAACAGCGCTATAAAATTGATTAGATTAGATTAGTGCCTGAAGGACCTGCTCAAGGCCCCTACACAGTACCCGTCTTCTAGACGGCTCGAGTCTGCGCACTCCGCGTCACATGTTTAATATCACTGACTGATTACTGATGGACATCTAAATTTCTAATTCGCTATATGCCAGCTGTATATACGTTTGTATCAAGATAATTAATACAGTTCCTGAGTTCAAGCCAATCGGCTCCCGCTTTACACAAGACTGAGAGTTTACTGGTTTTGTGGCTATAATTCAGCCATCAGTTAGAGAAAGAAGGAAGTGGAGCAAGAAGTCGATCAGAAAGAGGAGGAACAGGAAAAGAAGGAAGAGGACAAGGACGAGAATAGAAAACATTATGAGAGAAAAGAAAAAGATGAGAAATTAAGCTGTGCTCAATTCTCAAATTGTTTTGCTGAAATATTTTTAAAAAATTGAAAAAGCATAAGATGTGACCGAGTAGACAAAGAAGAATCTACATCGATACTGGAATATTAATTTTGCTGGGAGGTTTTGTATTGTCTTGATATATGAAGTAATCTTATTATTCTAAGCTTTTAAAGATTAAATCCCTAAACGTGACATCGATGCAAAGTAGAAGCAATGTATTCAAAAACACACCCGACGGACTGATGAATAGGATTGAACTTGAAGAACGAGTCAACAGACCAGGACGTTTAAATCAAAAATAAATCTGTCTATAACTCATGGGACTTACTTATGCATGCGCGCAGGTAAATGAATGGTTTGTACCGGCTGTGTTAGACTGAACTTATGGATGTGACACCAAAAGTCAGTAGGCTTACCTGAAAAAGAGTTCCTGCGCAATATTACATGTTAATATTATAGACACATAGATACAAACACAAATACATTAATTAATTCATTCATTCAATCATTTATTCATTCATACACACATGCATAAATACATACATATTTGCATAAATACATAAATACATTGATTCACTCATTCATACATACAAAAACACAGAGATACATACATACATTGATTCGTACATATTTATACGTAAATACATACACATATACACACATACATACGTTCATACATATTTACATGCATATATAGATACACAAATACATTCATTCATATGTTTGATCTCTGAGAAATCAGGCCTTGCCCCAGTACTATTTTTATCATTAACATTTCGGCATTTAATATGCGCCACTATCTAATTACTAAACATCAATCAGTGTCCCTATAATCAGTTACCGTGCCCCTATGACATCTCTGTATTGCAACCAGACACTATTGAAGCGCCTTTTAAACTCTATCACTTCCAGTCATACCTCTGCCCAAGGAAGAGCGAGACGAGCACTTTCAATCGCAAACAGAATAAAACCTGCAAATTCGGCAACGCGCCGATCTGTAATCCAACGATTGCGTTTTCGCGCCAGCTGAGAGGACTTAGCATAACAATCCTAGACAAGTTGTTCGCGCTCACCTGGCTAATAAGTGCAATAGATGGATGGATTCGATCGATCGACAGATAGGTAGGTAGATAGGTAGATGGTTATACAGAGAGACAGACAGACAGAATAAATAAACTTGCCTTCAAGATAATTTTCAGAAGCGCAAATGTCGTAATCTGCATGGTATTCCGACAAGATGTCGAAATTCTGCATTTAGGAAATTTATTTAACGAAACATGTTCAAAGCCGCACAGTCCAATTTAAGAAAACTCAGTCAAAACTGCCATTCTTAGTGAAAAAATGAATACAGTTATTTAATTTTCACGGACTTTAGTTGAAATAAAAGCTAATTCCTAAGCGTTGACTCTGGAAAATATCCTGGGAAATAACACTCAAAATTTCCAAAGCTCAACCCTAAAACCACAGCTAAAAGTATTATAGGTGGTGTGATGTGTAAGTATCCAATGAATACCATTCGTGTAGCGACATTCATGAATAATGAATATGTTTGGTTGTTTTGTCAACCATCGTTTCATGGGCTACTTATACTGAATCCTACTACGGAGACTCCGTGTAACAGTTTTCACTATAAACCTAATTCTGAGTTAACACAGGCTGGGCATGGATCCCATGTTAGTCCCACTGTAGAAAATAATCTTATAACGCAACCTCGTTATAAGGACAGCGTTGTAACGAGTTTCCAGTGTACTTTAGACTTTAGACTACAGATGGAACTTTCGTGGCCTAATTCAATTTATCCAAGGAATTTTTAGAAAATTTTATAACCAGTTTCTGGAAAATATGGTTACGTGGGTTTAGCATTGTATAAAACGCTAAAGAACATATTGAATTCGACTAAAGTTGTTATTACGCATCTGTAACGCGATTTTTCCTTCACGATGGATAGCCCGTAAGATCTTTGTCTTTTTCAACTTAGTCTCGCAAATGATTTATAAGAAACCTCGTAAAGATGACCAAATCTTTTGAAATCAATCGATTTAGAATATTGTTTACATCGATTTCAGGTATTGTTAATATGAGCATACTTTTCCTTGCCAGAGCGCGCAGCAGAGGAAACCGAGACGTGTTCGAGCGATTGCAATTTTAAAAGGTAGAGGAACTCCCCACTGGCTCACACTTGGTCCAATATCTTTCCTCAAATATTTAGCTTTTCATTATTGCTGCCAAACAATTCTCGGTAAGGCTAACATGCTATCTTTCGCTGATTTTCCAGAAAGGAGACTGAAGAAGAAAAGAAGTTGATTTTCATAGTTAGGTCAAGCATCGGAGTATGCTTAGTAGTAGTAGTAGTAGTAGTAGTAGTAGTAGTAGTAGTAGTAGTAGTAGTAGTAGTAGGAGTAATAATAATAATAATAATAATAATAATAACAGTAATAAGCACCTTCTTAATGTCAAACCTTGACGAGATTTAGCCAACCCATACAGTATATTTCTCCGGAGCGTTTTTTACAAGTTCCTAGGGAAAATAAGTACCACGGGCAATAAATAATAATAACAGCAGTAGTGTAGTGAAAACTACTTGAGCAAGATATAATAATAATAATAATAATAATAATAATAATAATAATAATAATAATAATTTTAATCCCTGAAAGATCAATCTACTTCGACTTAAAAAAATACTTAGCCTGACGGTATAGAAATGACAACTACATACCTTATTATGATACCTGAAGATGACCTTTTTCAAAGAAATCTCCAACGAAATTTTCTTATCTGTCTTTTTTGTATAAATTTTAAGGACCTTTCTAACGATGTTATTAACCACATCCGTGCATTCTATATTTCGAAGATTTAATCTCGGACTAGAATGGTCCGTGCACGGGGACCTTAAATGGCATGGCGCCCATTCAAACGGGCAGCGGTGGTGAAGTATCTCACCACATCAATTCATTGAAAAATGAACAGGGTCGAGGCCATACGGTCGTTATATCGAAACCGTGTACATTTACACTTACACTTAACCATGAAAATGCATGAATAAATTTCTAAAGCCTACGATTTTTGCGATTAATTAATCGCAGAAAACCTCAGCTGTTTATTATCAATCGGAGAATGAGTGGAACATATAGCTTCGGCTAACCCAAATTTCTGCACAGTCATCTTGTGCGCATCAACACTCCTTTTGTTTTCAACATTCGTGTTTAACATTCGGTGGAAATTCTGCACGGATTAAATTCTTTAGCACTGCGGGTTAATTTTACAACAGTTAAATTAGTTGGGATTTATTCAGAAAAGGTTAACCAATGAGTTAAATGTTTAGAAAGCTTATATTAGAAAAATCACTACAAGCAAAAGGCCATTTTCCACTTGAATCCCGTTTCTGAAGGTAGTCGAATGGCGCAAAACCTGTAAGGCTGTAGTCTTTCCCAAAATTCTCTTGGCGTCAGTTTCTTCCATAAATCTTTTGGGGTAATTATTGCGCAAAAATATTCTTGAGTTTTAACCACGGTAAAGCGCAGTAAATACTTCAAAAAACCGAGTAAGCAATGGTAAAACGCAATAGATCCTTTGATCAACGATCCTCCAACTGGGCACGTAATTACCCACGATCATAAAACCACCCAATCTTCCCAGAACAACCACCATCTCTCTGGTCATCGTTTCTGAATTCGCAATCGAAGTGTGGCCAGAAAGCACCACCTCACAAATTGTCTGGTAATTAAGTGCAGTCGCGATACACTACAACTGGACACGTTTATCTGCTAATAGCAGGCCGCAACATTGTCTGCTACACAGGAAAGTGGGTAGCTCTGTATGGGCTGCCACTACCCGACATCTAATGTTTACACACGCTATGGTGACAAGTAGTTTCACCTGTTACCAGACACTGATGGGAGGTTGGGTAAGTTTGGAGCGGAAATTTGCCATGCTTTGTATTTACCCATAGTGGGTTTTCCAGGAAATTTCCTGAAAAACTAGCACTGCGCTGAAGAGGGAGAGGTGTTTTGCGTCCTACTTCGGATGTATAAAAACGACAAAGAAAATTGAAAATCTGCCGATAATAGTCGTCTTAGACCGAAAAGCAACGCTAATTAGACTTAAAATTCTTCGTTAGAGAATTGAATCAGTTGTCAAGTGAATAAAATCAGTTTTCGAAGACGATTCGCTTTTTTCAAGATGGAGTAAGAAATGTCCT
This sequence comes from Norana najaformis, assembly GCA_964023275.1. Classification (NCBI taxonomy): domain Eukaryota; kingdom Metazoa; phylum Annelida; class Clitellata; order Crassiclitellata; family Hormogastridae; genus Norana; species Norana najaformis. The sequence goes on along the minus strand of OZ029916.1, from coordinate 2,520,035 downwards.
TCTAACAGCGCTTTTACTAACCGCATTTGCGGTGTATTTAGCTATGCTAACTCGCGCTTTATAGATGTTCTTATAAATCTTTATATAATAAAAATAAGAATAAGAATTCTACGCTTTGACACTGTTGCCTTCCACGGTACTTTTGCTCCGATGATCACTAGCCGTCCCAGAATTTTTTCATTTTCCGGAGAAATTTTTAATTCCTGAGCGATCATTTATAGGCCCTACCTCGCCTGAAAAATAATAAACTAATAATAACGATAACGCTTTAGATTTTACAAAATCTCGCAGCCAAGATCATCTTTGGAATGAGATCCTCTAATTTTATTATATTTTTGATCGATATTGAGAGCAGATATCTGTATTTATTCTAGAGAATTGCGGTTCTATTTAACTTATTTGAAGTAAAATTAAATAAGTAACAGATGTGCTCATTTCCTTTCTATTGCCAAGAGACAAAAGAATGTCGAATGGTTCTTAATAGCTGGATACTAGATTTGTGCAGCACAGACTATAAACAGACCTTGCAGTTTTATTTCCAAGATCTCTCCAACACCAGACTGTCTCATATATGGCACTACACAGCTCTGGAGTCAACATCCCAGCTCAATGCGCTCTGTTAGTTCTTTCGTGTTATTCAGGTCTTAACATTAGACTAGTCTGTTTCAACTTCCTTATCCACTGAAGCTTTACTTACAGCTCCTCTGATTTATCGGATTTCGACCTGGCTTCTGCACAGGACCACCAATTTTGCTACGATTTTATTTGAAGCCATCTTTGATTGATGCCTTTTGCATTATAATAACGGCGCTGTAGAAGTCATTAGATTAGATAGCAAGTTTTCCTTATGTTCAATATATTTAGCGCCGATGAATTATCAGGTTTATCTGACGCAGCTTTTGTGTAAATCTGAGAAATTTTGTGGATTAACATTTAGGCCTACATTAAATTTACAATGATAAGTTTAGAGCATTATGATGACAGCGCTATAGAAGTCAGTAGATTAACTCAGTTTTACGTTTGTATTATGTACAATGCATTTTCAATATATATTTTTTTATACATTTCTATATTTTTATAATAATATATATTTTAATATTATATATATATATATACCTGAAGTATATGTAAACCATCAAGAATTAAATTACCCGTTCCAGACCTGATTGACAATTTCAAAGTTTCCTTACGCAGGTGCCATCGAATACGATTATAATGTACTGCTCGACTGGTTAGCTACATTGGTTAACGCGTATGTCAAGGCGCCTCTGTGCGTAAGGATGCCGGTTCGCATACCGATCGTGGCTTATTTCAGAGATTTGAATTTCGGGCTAGCACGGTCTGTAAACTGGGACCTTAAAAGGCGTGTCACCCATTGAAACGGGCAGCGAAATTCTGCTTGGATTAAATTCTTTAGCGCAGTAACGTTATTCAAATATCTATTTGTTGTTTTTGACTAATCTAGTAATCGCTGAAAATGTTTAAATTGTAGCCCATGTAAATGTAAAAGTGAGAAGCTTCCGGTATGTCTTACGTGTGATAAAGAACGCCCTGGTGGTGGTATCTGCACTGAAAATGGTTGTAGGTAAGTCAGCGCTTTGTCTTCTTAGACCAGCACTTAATGTGGTTTAATGGGAATAATTAAAAAATTGTTATTAGCAACTTCTAAAGCACCGATGTCTAATGCACAAGGAATGAACCAATAGTGCGTCAAAGCCAAGCAGTAAGTAGGTCAATAACCAAGAAAGTCAGTCCACAGTCCCGTGAAATCATTGAAATATGAGCAGAGCTAATAAGATATCGCACGGTTGCTATATATAATTCCGTGTACGTTTACATTTACATTTAACCATGAAAATGTATGAATCAACTTCTAAAGCCTAAGATTTTTGCGATTATTTAATCGCAGAAAACCTCAGCTGTTTATTATCAATCGGGGAATGAGTGGAACATATAGTTTCGGCAAGCTCAAATTTCTGCACAGTCATCTTGTGCGCATCAAAACTCCTGCTGTTTCCAAGATGGCGTTAAATTTTAGGTCGAAATTCTGCATGGATTAAATTCCTTTGTGCAGTAACAATCTTTAAAAGTCTATTTGCTGTTTTTCGTCTGCATGGTAATTGTTGCAAATGTTTAAATTGTAGCACTCAAACTGTCTGTCCTGCGTGCAAGTAAGTCAGCAATTTGTCTTCTTTGACCAGGACTTATAATTAACAAAAAACAATAATTAGCAAATTCTATAGCACCAGTGTCTGTTGCACAAGGATTGAACCAGTGGTGCTCCTGAGTCAAGCTGTAATCAGGTCAATACCCAGGAAGTCAGTCCACAGACTCTACTAACCAATCCCTACCATAATATCATCATCATCATCATCATCAATCATCATTATCATCATCAATCATCATCATCTGTGGTGTGTTCCTCTCTGGAGAGTTGCCGTTTCGACTTTACTTGCAGCCAGCCGCCTCTATTCTGGGCTCATCTCCAGGCCTTATGTAACCCTGAAGCGGAAGTCAGCTTCCACTCTTCTTGTCCATGCGTACTGAAAGCTAAATATTATATGCTGTGTGATATAGTCTAGAATGCATCACAATGTATACTTCAGTTGTTTTAATAGTAATATGATGGACTTCAATTAACAAATTATGCGTGAAATGATTTGAAACTTTTAAACTGGGTGAGAGGTAATGTCAAGTATTTGGTATGGGAGTTTGATTTATGTTGTGGGCTGTAGTACAGTTTAGAATGTTAGGCAGGCGGCGTTATTGATTGACAGGTATTAGACATATTGTTTGCCCAGTTGGATGGGAATAATTGCTAATAGTTGTTATTTAAGAAGAGCCTTGCGTTGTAAAAGGGGCGAAGCGTAGGGTACGCGGCCTTTGTTGATTGGTTGTGCGTGGTAAAACGAGGAGATAATTTCATTATGTTTGTTTAGGTTGATACATTTTGGAGATATATATTACATTACTAATTACAATAAAAGGCGTCTCCAAGCCGTGTCTCAATCTCTCTCTCAATCTGTATCTGTATCTCTATCTGTCTCTCTTGTCTCTAACAGTCTGTCTTTCTCTTTTTCTGTCTGTCTGTCTGTGTGTCTGTCTCTCCTTCTCCGTCTGTCTCTTTATCTTTCTATCTATCTCTCTCTGTCTCTGTATCTCTATCTGTCTCTCTTGTCTCTAACAGTCTGTCTTCTCTTTTTCTGTCTGTCTGTCTGTGTGTCTGTCTCTCCTTCTCTGTCTGTCTCTTTATCTTTCTCTCTATCTCTCTGTCTCTGTATCTCTATCTGTCTCTCTTGTCTCTAACAGTCTGTCTGTCTCTTTTTCTGTCTGTCTGTATGTGTGTCTGTCTCTCCTTCTCTGTCTGTCTCTTTATCTTTCTCTTGACTCTGTCTGTCGCTTTTTCTCTCATTGTCTCTTTGTGTTTCTATCCTTGTTTCTTCTCTCTCTCGCTCTCTCTTCATCAGTCTGTCTGTCTATCTCTCTTTATGAATTTTCCGTATTCCAAGCCATGTGGTCTCGCAAGACACTAAAATAGTTTAAACAGTAATTCATCGTTCTTAATTGTTTTGTAGACAACCTCGACTACCGTAAGCTTCATTTTTTGATTGATATCTTAACAACACAATTATTTCGTTATTACATATCTGCTGTAATTTGTAAATTGGCTGTCGAATGGTTAATTGCCGTCAGCCGACATTTTTACAGCAATCATAAACGACTTCCTCTATTTCTCACATGTCTCTCTTTCTCTCTTTATGTCGCTGTCTAAATCTGTATCTCTGTCTCTCTTTCTCTACTGCCTGTCTCTCTGTCTCTGTCTATCTCTCATTCTCTGCGTATTTCTCTGTCTCTGTCTATGTCTCCCTCTGTTTCTCTCTTTCTCTTTCTCTGTGATGTGATGGTACACTAAGGGACGTGTGTAAATTACAACAGTATTTCATCTTGCTAATCAGTAACGAACACGAAATAACTCACTAAAATAAACAAGTCGTTTAGCCGTTCCAGACGATGATTTTATTTTGAATCCTGAGGGATTAATTTAATCTAAGAGGATACTGGAAACTTAAATAGCGTCCTTATCATCATGCAAAATGACACCAATTGATGGGTCGCTTGTACGCAAAACCGCATTCTTATACCACAACCCAATGAACAGAACCAGTCGAAATTCGTGAGGCCCTCAGACCGGAAGACAGTCAACGCAGGATAAGCACTTCTCATTTTTGTTGAAGAAGAGCACTTCAAAAGAATTCCGCAAGGCACAATTTAAATATTCTTTAGCGTACTTTAAAGATCAATATCTTCAAGTCATTCATAATCCCTCTCAAATCCTAATTGCTAATTGCGGGTAAGCGACAATCAAATGATTAGCATGCTGGATTGTCAACCCAAAGATCAGGGCGAAATCTTCGCCAGCGCAGAAAGATATCTTTAGATTTCTGTTGCACTTGCGCCGCCTAGCGAATTCCCCTAAAAACGAGTTCACTGTGGAAAGATCAGGCGGCGAAAAAGAGGACTGGCCACCCACCTTTATATGTTGAGGTTAAGAAAAATGAATTCACTCACTTCATTCCCATGGCTGCCTCCCTGCAATGGCTGAAGGAACTGCTCTGTCTCTTCTTCACCTGCTGACCGTCACAGCTGCAAATGTGATCTTGTAACTGAGCACATTCCGCATATTTCTGGGTCTGTGTCAATATGCAACGCTATAAATAGTTGCCGATTGAACATATTAGGACATACTTGCATTGCATTTAATTGCATTTACATGTACAGTTTGTTTGCTTTCAAAGTACATTTGCAACTAACTGCATTTACATTTCCATTTATTTCTCTATAATTTTCATTTATATTTCAATCTTAAGACGCATCTATTTATGCTTACAATATGCTTCATTCACAATTACCTTCATAGCATACTCGCAATATATTAAAGCGTATACCAACAACATTCTTGCATTGTTACTTGGCATCGTCTTCCATTTCTCATTTTGCAGCAAAAAAACTCCGGAACCACCAAATCTCTAACCAGGTCAATCAACGGACCGTGACCTGCCTGGTAAGCAGACCATATCTCTATCTCCGCCATATCTGGAGTATCGGGCCAGTAATTGTAATCGCAAATTTGTATAGCGCCACATAAAACTTATCAGAGCGGCAAAGAATAGCCAAGGAACTCAAGTAGTAGATTTTTGTTCCATGATCCATGGTCTGCAATTCCATCTCCGTCTTAGTTTAGGGGAGGGACGTGGCCATGCAGTTACGCTCTTACATTACACTTAAAATCATTAAGTAGGTTGTCGATATAAATATAATTATTTTAAAGTAGGCTGTAATATGTAAATCTGTTTTAAGTTCGTTGCAGAGAAGGAGACGTTTGTGGCCCACTGCCCCTTCAGTGCCGATGGCCTTGTTCCTTCGCTAAACCAGATGCGTTGAAAATGTTAAACGGTTTTAAGCATAAATGTAAATATAAGTATAGAGCACGTTGTATCTTTCTAGATCCTGCAGCTGTGTTTCAGCACCTTTATCTGAGAAAATACGCTATATAAATGCTTGAAAATTAGTTAATGCTCTGTTAGCTCTTAACTTTTATTTTCAATTTAAGTCTCATATTAATAAGTATTTTACTCAGAAGAGAACTTGTATGAATGTGAGAGTCTGTGTGTCGGTCTCTTTGTCTGTTTATCTGTCTGTCTTTAGACAAGAATAACGCGATAAATATGTTCTTGATTGCAGGCGAAGTGGCAGAAGCAATGAAGAGAAGAGAAGAGAATTCTCAGGCGGCTTGCTTTAAGCTTTGAAGAGCTTTGCATAATTGGATAAATACTAACCCTTTTGCTTATGTTTGACCTCATTTTGCTCAATTTCTTCCTCAGTGTGTGCAACTTTTAATGTCTAACAAAGTGAAGACATTTGATTTTTATAAATTCGCGCGGACCTTAGCTTCTAACACATCCTCTCAATCAAGTCCGTCGCCCCAGATTCCCACTGTCTTTGTGGGAGCCTTTTTGCGGTGGGAGAGAAAGGAGCCCCACATTAGTTGGGGCATGTGCCTAAGGCCCCCGACAGTTCTTAATCTGGGTTTGCTTCTCGCCCACATTTTCTGCTGGATGAATGGCTTGTTTATCCTCTGTCCTTCCTAGTAGACTTTTCAGTCTTATGACCCATTCGGAGAAACGAGGCTCTAAAATGTTAACCTTTGGGATCAAAAGTGGAGAAATCCACCTTGTCCCACTTGCTCAAGTGGGGCATGTCCCCTACCCATTTTGTGCCGACGCACTTGTCGAATGTTCCTTCGCTGACCCATTCTGCAAAAGGCAAAGTTTGACTTACTTTGGCTTCGCTTAAGTGGTGGTATCTCACATTACAATCTTTTTCCTCACCTGCTATATGATCTCCTGTGGGTTTCATATCTAAACTGTTTACACCAAAATACGGATCCCCGATGATTATCTCGTGGGTATATATTTGAACATTTACAGTAAATAGAACCTCTTGAAATGGCACAACTCGAAATTTCAGGCCTCATGCAGTGTAACTAAATGGGAGCCTATTCTACTTTATCAGACTCTGAGCAGTGCTTAACATATTCCCAGAGTTACCCTACTGGCATTTTTGGTAGCTGAGTTACCAATGATACCCTTGTTGTTCTGCCTGACCTACAAAATTCAGAGGCGTATCATGAAACGGCATTCACATGACGTTTCCTTATAAGGAACACGACTTTTCTTATCAATTCTCTCTGCCTTCTCGCTGTGGCCTGCTTAAATCAACTGCAAGGTCACTGCTCATATCTCGTGGTCGCTTCAAGTCAAAACCGCAGTCAAAGTATAAAGATCTTTGCCAAAAACAATCAGCTTAAAACTAACGAAAGATTCTACTTGCTAATTTTGCTTGAAGATGAACTATTTTACGCAATAATTACGTTAATTAGCTTGCTTTTATAATTAATGCAGAAGATTTTGTGTAATAAACTTCGTTATATCATTACTTCGCTGTGCATTTGTACCTATGTGGATGACGTGACAGAAAGACACACAGACAAGTACATAGACAGATACGCAGGCAGACATACACACACACAAACGGAATGACACACAAAAGGACACTTAGACAGACATATAGAGAGACACATAAGCAGACAAAGAGACAGACACAAAAACTCGTTCACGTACACAAAAGTGCGCTTCTGAGTAAATATTCATATGAGGCTAAACTTGAAAAACAAAGTAAAAACCCAGCAGGCCATTTATTCATTTTCGAGTGGGCTCTAATTTTAAAGTTTCTATGCTAATCACTTCTACATGTAGAAACTGTCCTGGGATAAATATGCCAAGATTTTCCAGCTTTCAAATTCAAAATCATCGTAAATGTTTTATTGTAGCTTCAAAACTTTAGGCCGCGTAGGGAACTACTCTCCGAACCAACAACACACTACGGTTTCATAGTTACCACAGTTTAGTCGATGATTCGAAAACTAAAGTGTGGCCAGAAATTCATCCTCTATCATAAATTGTCTGGTAACAATGACTGCATTCTTGGCAATGCACATCCACCTATTTGTCTGATCGCTAAACATGTAAGGCACGGTGGTCTATCGGTAATGCGTTAGGGCAAGTTCTTTGCGCACACTGTGCCTCTGTCTCCAAAACGTATATAATTCGGTACCGGCGCAAGCTGGGAAGTAAATGTTAAGTCCTGCGATGCACCACCTTTTCCGTCTTAGTTTAGGGGAGGGACGTATAGCTACGCTCTTACAACATTTAAATTCATTAAGTATGTTGTCAATTTAAATATAAGTCAAGTATGCTGTAAAATGTAAATCTGTTTTAAGTACGTTGCATAGAAGGAGGCGGTTATGACCTTGTTCCTTCGCTGATCCAGATGTGTTGAAAATGTTAAACGGTTACAAATACATTGTAAACACAAAGGTAAAGTATGCTGTTAATTTTAAAAAAATTAGTGCGTCATAGCAAGAGTTGACTATTTTGGCACGAAGTTTGGTTTCTCTATGACATGTACGCGATACGAAATATACTGAGATTAAAAATAATAAGGTGAGGACTGGTTTTACTTCACTTCCCAAACGAGGACTGGTTTACTTCGCCTCGATTGGGAGGTGAAATAAAACCAGTTCCTGCCCTACCACTGATATACCTATAATACAAATTAAAACAAGACTAAAAGGAGCTCAAAAGTATGATGAGTCTAGACAGTGTAAATATTATTGGAGTCGGTCCTGAGTTTTAGTGATACGTCGCTGGCAGGCTCAGTAAGTTAAGCAATAGGTGTTGGGTTAGTATTTGAATGGTTAACAGTCGCGGAATACCACTCTGAGTTCTGCACTTGATCCGAATAATTAAACTAAATCTAAGCTGAGTTTAAATTTAAGACGCATCTTTCTAGTCCTGCAGCTGTATTTCAGAGCCTTTGCCAAAGTAAAGACGCATCATAAATTAGCACAAAGAGGCAATATATATTATCATAAAGACGCTATAGAAATGCTGAAAAATAAACAGGAATGACGCGATTAATATGTTCTTGATTACAGAAAAAGAGGCAGCAACAATGAAGAGAAGAGAACTTGATCTCAGACGGCTAGCTTCAAGCTATGAAGAGCTTTGAAAACACAGAATCGGATAATCACTTAACGCTTTTCTTATGACCGATTGTTATTCTGCTCAATTTCTTGCTTAATATGTGTAATTTTTAACGTCTAGCTAAACAAACAACTTCGGTTTTCTTAAATTCGTGACAAACAATAGCTTCTAAACCATCATCTCAACCAAGGCCGTCGACACGATTTTGAGATATTAGGGTTTATGTCGCCAGAAGGTTTTTCCGACTTTTTTGCAGTCGGTCTCCAAAACATTTGAAGACCTTTCCTGGTCGTAACGGCTTTTATGGTGTATTCAGTCTATAACTGACATGCCCGGATTATCCAATAGGCGAACGTTACAGCTGCCATGAGACCCTGCAGCAGGAGACACCCAATCCAATCCAACCCATTTTTTTGCAGTATTCATTACCATGTTTTGGGAGTTTAATTTTTAATTTGGTCCCTGGAGAGTTCAGATTAGCGCGTAAGTGTGCGGAAAGCTTTGGAGGATGTGGCTTCACCCCGTACCCCGTATGGTGTACCCAACACGCACCAGATTCCCTTTGCCTTTGTCGGAGCCTTTTTGCGGTGGGAGAGGGAAGAGCCCCACATTAGGTGGAGCGTGTCCCTAGGGGCCACAACAGTTCTCAATCCGAGATTGCTTTTCGCCCACATTTTCTGCCTATTCTCTTTTCTTCCTAGTAGACTTTTCAGTCTTATGACCCATTCGGAGAAACTAGGCCCCAAAATTGTTAACCTTTAGAATCAAAAGTGGGGAAAACCACTTTGCCCCACTTACTCAAGTGGGGCATGTCCCCTACCATTTTGTGCCGACGCCCTTGTTCTCGAATGTTCCTTGACCCCTGACGCTATAGACAAAGTTTGATTTATTGTAGATTCGGTTAAGTGGTGATATCACACAGGACAATCTCATGCCTCTCCTGTAGTATGATCTCAAATGGATTTCATATCTAAACTGTTTACATCAAAATACGGATCCACTATTATTATCTCGTAGATAAATACTTGAATATTTATACAGAACCACTTGAAATGCCACAACTTCAAATTTCAGGCCTAATGCAGTGTAATTAAATGGGAGCCTGTTCATAATGTATCAATGATGCCCTTGCTGTTCTACCAGACCTACAAAATACAGAGGCTTATCATAAGACAGCAATCACATGACGTTACCTTATAAGGAACACGACTTCTCTTATCTATTCTCTCTGCCGTCTCGCTATAACCTGCTTAAATCAAGTGGAAGGTCACTGCTAATATCTCATTAGGAGCCAAATTGCTCTACAATAGATTACGACCGATTCAATCACTATGTATTGGATAAACACTTCACGATGCACTCTGATCTAAGCCTTCGTACCAGCAACTAGGACTCAAATACGTGACAGGGCCTGTCGGGTCGTTAGCAAACGTGCGTGGAACAGCCTACGAGCATTTATTCAGGTCCGAAAATGTTCAAGCGTTCAAAAACAACTGAAATTCTATCTATTTTGTAACTCATAGCACATGCGCTGATAAACTGACATCGTAAAGAATCCGACAAGTCGCTCCCAACCTACGATGTTGTATAAACTGTAGTCATTTCAGTTGCTATTACGATGGCTTTAAGAAGGCACTTATTTCGAAAACGACGGCCTTCGACGTTACGCAGGGTTTCACATTACACGGTATGTCGATATCACGCGACGGACATGGGTTTCGAACACAGATCGCAGAGTTGAAAAGTCGCCGAATTAAATGCTGGGCCACCATGAAAACTATACGTGATGCACTGTTTGGAAGAGCGCTTTTCTAGTTTAATCTAATGGCTTCTGTAGCGCCGTTATCATAAAGCCCAAGACATTATTCGATTGTGGCTTCAAGTCAAAATCACAGTGAATGTTTAAAGATCTTTACCAAAACCAATTATTTTAAATTCGCGATAGAATCTACCTACAGATCTGTTCTCAGCTGGACTATTTTAGCTAATTCCGCCACTGCTTTGAAAGCAGAAAGCTAGAAACGCTGAAGTAATCACAGCTATGCAACTACACCCTATAACAGAAAAGAATCTATGGTTTCCAAGTTACCACAGTTTAATAGTTGATTTCAAAACAAAATTGTGGCCAGAAATTCATCCTCTTCATCATTAGTTGTCTGGTAATAGTGCACTCTTGGCGCTGCACATCCACATATTTGTCTGATCACTGAAATATGGAAAAATCTCCGCATTATTAAGCCGAGTGTTAACAATCTGCACGTTAAAGGTTCCCCCACTGAAGGTGCTCAGTCAGAAAAAATCGGTGAGACACGTATTGTCAGAAGCGTCCGTTGGCCTTGAATTACAAAATGTCAAAACGAAGACGCGTCTTTTAGTTTGAGTTTCCTTCGTCAACGGTTGATAACAGGAAGTTCTCTTGCACACCTCGAGCTAACACTACACTTGGCAGCAGGGATTTTTCTATTGCTGGCCTTAGGTTCTGGAATGTACTTCTACAACTTCTTCGTTCTGCTGTATCCTTGGTACCTTACCGTTCCCGCCTTAAGCCGTTTTTCTTTCTGCCGGCTTATCCTCCTTAGATTGTCTTTCTGTGTCACAGGACCTACCTTTGAAATTGACCGGATTGCGGTTCTGTTTTGCAGTGCCTTCGATTGATGTTTAGTGCATCATTATAACGGCGCTATGGAAGTTCTACGATCAGATTAGGTTAAATAGCAGTAGGCCTATTATACCCCTATTTTTAGTCTTTGAGACGTTGTGACTAAGGTTATTGTATTGCGACATCATATTTCCATTGTGTTCACAAGTTGACCACACACGTTCAAATATCGTAGTAATGACGGGTACGTCATTGAACGCCGCTGTTCAAGAGATGCACACATGATATCAGCTCAAACACTCATGTCCAACCTACTTGACTTACAAATGTTATTAATTCAAAGTACAAGGTTATGCATGCCTGCTTGTTATTAGCGAACATTTATTATTTTTCTCAGTCCTATGCTTAAGTGTCACACGTCGATTTTGATCGTGACATAACGCCATTTTCATTGTATAACAGTCTTCTGACTTGATTTCGATAAATCGATAATATGCTTCACAAAATGAATCCTATGCCTGGCATGCAGCTTTTTGGCGTTGTAGTTTGAGAATATTTTAAATTCATGGGTGTACATACAGAGTCTGTTCTCTGTAACTTGAACACTTGTTATACAGCGTTAATACCAGCGTTTAAATAACACACATGTTAACATATCTGTATAGCCGTGGTAATTAATAGAACGCCTAAATGCGCTGCCGGATGCGTCCGGCGTTCGCAGGATTTACAGGGCGATTAATATGCTCTTGGACTGGATGTTGGATAAAGGAATAAGAAGGGGCTACAAAAAAATTAAGGAAATGGAACAGAACACAGAAGAGGGGGTCTTTGGATTCTTGGCCTGCTAAAGGCATAACACTGAAGAACAGTGCGATTGGTTGATGCCAGTGTTATTGTCGTGTACTTCCATACATGTTATATGTGTGAGCGTCTTAACCACAATAATAGCTTCAGTCTGCACAAATTTATATAAGCTTCCTTGAAGTAGATTCGTGATTTTTATTGCGCACTTCAGTTTACTTTCGAAAATTTGACGGTAGTGAGAGGTTGGATTTACATATGAGGAAGACAATTTATGGCCTCAATTGACTTTTGATCAGAATGAACCGGTACGAACAGGTACAAACATTAACAATTATTTATTGTGTGCATATTGCGTCTTTTGTGAATATTTTTCGAATCGCCGGATACATAGCTGTTGTAGGGAAAGGCAGTTTCAAATAATATACGAAGACAGGCAATTTAAATTAAATAAATAAAAACCGCATTTTAGAAAGTGCATACGTGTATCTGTGTACAGATGATAAGTAGCTGCATACTAAAAACCTAGGCCTGTTGCTTCTCGCGTTCGAGTAATGTATCAAACAGCGCGAAATCTGTGCTAAAAGCTAAAATGTAAAGGTATACACGATTAAACTTAATATTTTCGACGACGTAGAAGCATTACATTGGTCGAGAAAACACTTGGAACGTCCGTTGAAGCTTTATTAGCATACTGGTACAAACTAGAAAATTTTCATTCACAGTAAATGCCATAGTGGGAGAATTTAAATTCTTTAGCTAAACGGATTAGTAGCTTTACGGTCAGATTAACTTGGACTAAGTCTAAATAGTGTTGCGAAGAGACGCAAACTTGTTACTGATAATTTTTGTCGTAAATATTCAAGGTTAAAAGCTACAAGTATACTTCACTTTTAATATGCGATATCACCCGCTCAGGTTATCTAGCCTAAACCTTGTGAAAAACGAATTGAATCTGTTCGCTGAGGTAGATCACGCCACATGCTTCCAAATTTCAGCTTTGATATCACGTGAACTGAGACCGCCCATAAAACTGGTCAGAAGGCTGGACATACATACGATAAACATTTTCAAAGAACCACATTTCGTAACCATCTCTATTTTTGGTCTCCTTTTTAATAATCCCTTATCTCTGGTGACATAAATAGTTAAGGGACAGGTCTGCTTTGTCAGTTTCTTAGGGGGTATCGTTAAGTTCGTACAAAACAGCTTTTCGTAAGGCGGTATTTGTTTCTTCACAATGTCTGACAAGTAAGATCATGTTTGTTGTTTTTAAATTTGCCCCGAAAACTTGTAGCCAATCTGAAACCTTTTGAAATTATTCAATTTTTAGCTGAAAGAAAGTTTGCATTGATCTTCCAGGAAAGATTGGTCAAGTAAAAGCTGAAAGCAACAATACACTTATTTACGCGTCTCTATACCAACTCCTCTGAAGCGTACATGTGAAGGTAACACTCGTTTACGCGTCTCCATAGCAACTCCTCTGAAGCGTACATGCAAAGGTAACACTCGTAACACTCGTTTACGAGTCCCTATATATTACTAACTCCTCGGAAGCTCAAGGTCTCTACACAGTGACCGACTTTAGGGAGGAGGTTGAACCAGTGTTTTCTGCGTTTTAAGCCGAGCGCTCTATCCATTCTGCCACCGTATCCCATTATAATGATGATGATGTTGATGATGATTATGATGATGATGAAAACAAAGAAGTAGAAGAGGAGGAGGAGGAGAAAGAAGAAGAAGAAGAATTCTACTATTACAACTATTCGAACCAGCAAGCGCATAATCATTGACCAAAGGCGTTACCGATAAGTCACCGTGCCACACATATATGGATTTGTCCAATCAAATTTCGTAAAAGGGTCATAAGTAGGCGACTATATCCTTCAATCTGTGCATGTGACATCAGGCCAATAGAACAGTAATCGGCTTAGCTTAGGCCTACGATCTTTTTCGCTATGCATATATGTGCTATCACGTTGGTTAGTGTAAGAGGAAACAGACCCAATATGTTAAAATATAGTATTAATCTGTACACTATAAGTTTTAAATGAAAAGCCATAATATCCATTAGAACCTAATACCAGTCTGGTTTTAAGTTGTAAAGCAACTCATTTCCCAGTTGTTCGGCCTTTGAACCAGTATAACGCGAAATTGGTCCGGGGCGAAAACAGTTCAGATTCTGCCCATTTTGGTGCCAAGCCACGACATAAGCGATTTTTCAAATATCCTATGGTAATGGTAGTGAAATTTGTTATAAAACAATATCTGAGTTGATTTGGTGGATAAATAGGAGCCAAAGCATTCAAACAAGCAGGCTGGACATGTGCAGTCGTGTTTAGGACAAAACATTATTTGGCAAACTGCTACGTGACGTCATCGGTCACGTGAACCAATCATAATGAATGAATGAATATATTAAGAGATTAACGTGCCAGACATAAAAAAATAATTTGAATCAGAGGCAATACTTTTCGGAACTGTTTTCGCCCTGGAACCGATGTCGCATCACACCGGTAATCGACGAATCCAAGGGGCCCATGCTCTGAAGGTCTTGTCGTTTACTTCCAAGCTTACGCCTCTACTACCAATGCAACTGCTTGGCAACAGAGACAGTTGTGTACGAACAACGTGTCCAGGTTCCTTACACGGAGCCCAAAAGCAGGCTCTAACCCGTAACCATTCAGTTACAGAACCAGAACGCAAACCGAATAAAACACGGCGTCACCATTATTCTGGTACAGCTGTTCACCTCAATGGTTCCTTCTGCTTCTGCGGTTGATGCACCCCGATTCTACTGAACAAAACTATTACAAGATTATTATTCTTATTTTCTGTGGTTTTTTAGGTAGCAAATTACAATTCAATCTTGCATAACAGTCCCACAAATCGAAATAGATGCGTCTTAATCAAATATAATTCAAATTGCCCATAGATCTATATAGGCCTGGCGTCCCACGAAAACTCCATCAAGGAGATCAGCTAATTCCCGGCGCCTAGTCGAACAAAATCCGCAAGATACAGGTTGTTGCCTGTTTCAATGCCATCGTCAAAGTCGAGAGGTCTCTCTCTTTAAACTAAAGTAAATTATCTCATATCCAACAAGTGAGACGCAGGGGAGGCGCTACGAATACTCCACTAACTCAGTAACCTGTGGTCAAAACTGTTGATAACATCATCAAAAACATGATGTCACATTAACGTGATAATTATGATAGCACCAGCACCACCACCACATGTTGGTCATGATAACCATGATGACAGTGACGAGGTTGACGCTGACGTCGACGATGGTGATGACATCATCACCATTAGGGCAATTATTATCATTGTCTTTTCATCATCGTCATCATCATCGTCATCTTTATCATCATCATCGTTATGATTGTTAAGCTAGTGGTGTTGCCCGTTCTCGAATTTCATGTTTAATTTCTATATTCATAATAGATTAAGCGCGACATCGTCTGTTTTCGTTCAAGCGAATGGTAAACCTGTGTAAGCGGCTTTTTGTTCAACTGTGCACTGTGTGCTATAAGACAATTTCATTTACTCATTTTCCATTGACTGCATGCTTGCGTGCATGTATGCATGTTTGTAACCTTTGTCTTTTTTATATTAATTTTCATGTCAAATTCTATTGAATTTATGTTCACTGCTGTACTCGTTCGGTGACAGTCCCAAGCCTGGAAAAGGGGGAGTGCTAAGTAAACGACCTTTGGTGCCATAAGATGTCGTTAAACTGTTGGAATCCATCCATCCAAAACGCAGACATTTGGGCTAAATTTTGGGTCAAGGGGTTAGGAAAGTTCGGCGTTGCATTTAGAAGTCCAAGCGGTTCGCGATGGAAGGGGTTTGCGAAAGACGTTTTGCATATGCTTAAGCTAACCCTGCAGTTTGATCTTCCCTCAGACAGTGTACATTCAGTGTAGGTTATTTATTTTACGGTTACAGTTCCCTGTGAGCTCATGTTGAGCAGAAGCGTTCTTCTGGTCAGATAGGAATTTGAACCCCGATCCCACGGATGATAGTCCAACACGATAACCACTTGATTATGCGCCGAGATCGGTTCCGCCAAAACGGTTCCGACTCCGCCCACTTTTGTTGCCAATGCGTTGAATCGACTATAGAACTCCACTGCTGTCTTTAGCAGGGCGGTGACAGTACTAAGCCTGGATAAAGTAGTAGTAGTAGTAGTGGTAGTAGTGGTAGTTATTGTTGTTGTTGTTGATATTGTAAGAGTAGTAGTAAAATGTGAATGTAAATTTACATGTTTTTCTTTTGCGACAAAGCAGTAATAACACCATCAATAATATAGACATGGTTAGCTACATTGGTTAACGAGTACGTCAAGGGGTCTCTGTGCGTGAGGATGCCGGTTCGAATGGCGGCCGTGGCTTATCTCAGAGATTTGAATCTGGGGCTACACGGTTCGTACACGGGGGCCTTAATTGGCGTGGCGCCCATTCATACGGACAGCGGTGGTGAAGGACCTCACCCCGATTAATTCATTGGAAAATGAGGAGGGTCGAGGCCATACAGCCGCCAGAGAGTGTATTTTTACATTAATCATTGTTTTTGCTGGACAGACTATACAACAGCTGAGTAAGTACTCTGTTTTCAAAACTGTTGACAACATCATCAACAACACAATATCACATATACTTGATAATTTTATGACAGCATCATCACCACCACCACATGTTGGTCAGTTGTAAGCCTGAATAATAGCCTGATGAGAGTGCAAGACAATTTCACTGACTCATACTGCATTGAATGCATGTATGTATGTATGCATGACAGTATGAATGTATGTATGTATGTTTATACGTACGTGGGTATGTATGTATCTGGCTATTTACATAACGCCTTTTTAGGTATATAACAAACGCGCAACAATGGCTAAATAATAGTTCTAAAAAGTTGCGATTTTATGACTTGAAAATGTTTCTAAAGCTGTTTGTAAAGACTGGCTTAATAGTTTTTTCAAACTTTTTTGCATTTTTATTTTTCTAAACTTATTACAGGAAACCAAAGCCTTGTGCATAAGTGTCATCTAAACCCGATCTGTTACTATAAGCAAATTTGATTTGATCAATCTCAGTAAGGACGATGTATAAATATCAGGTTTACATCAAGTTGATAGTTAATCCATAACATAATTAAGAGTCGAGATTGGATGATCACTTAAACACTTACTTAGTCTTACTTTCAGTAAGTAATCTAATGTAATCAACTCTCAGCGCCGTTAACATGACATGAACAAGGATTCATTTGATGGACGTTTAAATGAAAATTGTAGTGTATGGGAGAAGCCACGCCGAAATCAGATAGGTCAGAGAACCAGAAGTCAAGCTACGATGAGTAAGGGAATCGAAACGGACGAGTCTTAAATTTAGACCTACAATGACATCCGCAAAGTTTCCTTACGCTAACGGCGACGAACACGATTAAACGTAATGTTATCAGGTACTGCTCGAATGGTTGACTACTGTACATTGGTTAACGCACCTCTGTGCGTGAGGATGCCGGTTCGAATCCCGGCGGTGGCTTATCTCAGAGATTTTAATCTGGGGGTAGCTCTGTCCGTACACGGGGGTCTTAATTGGCGTGGCGCCCATTCATGCGGGCAGCGGTGGTGAAGGACTTCACCCCGATTAATACATTGGAAAATCAGCAGGGTGGAAGCCATACAGCCGCCAGAGATTAACGTGTATTTTTACACTATTCATTGTTTTTGCAGGACACCCAATCCAGAATATGAGTAAGTACTCTGTGGTCAAAACTGTTGACAACATCATCAGCAACACAATATCACAAGTACTTGATCATTTTATGACAGCATCATCACCACCACCACATGTTGGTCATGATAAGCATGATGAGAGTGCAATAAGACTATTTCACTCATTCATACTGCATTGAATGCATGCATGCATGCATGTATGCATGTACGTATGTCTGTCCCTGTGTGTTTGCTTATCTGGCTATTTATACGGCGCCTTTTAGGTACCGAACAAACGCGCTAAAACATGACTATTTGACAGTTCTTAAAAGGTGCGAATTTATTTGAGTTGAAATGTTCCTCAAACTGTTTCTAATGACTGGCTAAATAGATTTTAAAGGAGTTTTGACTTTTTCATTTGCTGAACTTATTAAAGGAAACTAGAGGAAACACTACCCGAACATGAGCCAAAATCGCAACCTAAAACTGTGTCGTTAGTATTTGCAAACTTGATTTGATCGATCTTCGTAAGGGCGCTCTTTAAATATCGGGTTCATCTCCAGCTGATAGTTTAATCAAGACTCGAGCCATGCTCAGAGCTTAGAAAGTGAGATACTCTCCTTTCAGTACCTAATATAATCTAATCAACTCTACAGCCCGTCAACATGGCATTCACAAGGATCCATTGGATGGTCGTTTAAATTAGACCGACGTGAAAATCGTAGTGTTTGGGAGAAGCCCCGTCGAAATCAGATAGGTCAGAGAACCAGAAGTCAAGCTACGATGAGTAAGGGAATCGAAACGGACGAGTCTTAAATTTAGACCTACAATGACATCCGCAAAGTTTCCTTACGCTAGCGGCGACGAACACGATTAAACGTAATGTTATCAGGAACTGCTCGAATGGTTGACTACTGTACATTGGTTAACGCACCTCTGTGCGTGAGGATGCCGGTTCGAATCCCGGCCGTGGCTTATCTCAGAGATTTTAATCTGGGGGTAGCTCTGTCCGTACACTGGGACCTTAATTGGCGTGGCGCCCATTCATGCGGGCAGCGGTGGTGAAGGACTTCACCCCGATTAATACATTGGAAAATCAGCAGGGTGGAAGCCATACAGCCGCCAGAGATTAACGTGTATTTTTACGCTATTCATTGTTTTTGCAGGACACCCACTCCAAAACCTCCGTAAGTACTCTGTGGTCAAAACTGTTGACAACATCATCAGCAACACAATATCACAAGTACTTGATCATTTTATGACAGCATCATCACCACCACCACATGTTGGTCATGATAAGCATGATGAGAGTGCAATAAGACTATTTCACTCATTCATACTGCATTGAATGCATGCATGCATGCATGTATGCATGTATGTATGTCTGTCCCTGTGTGTTTGCTTATCTGGCTATTTATACGGCGCCTTTTAAGTACCGAACAAACGCGCTAAAACATGACTATTTGACAGTTCTTAAAAGGTGCGAATTTATTTGAGTTGAAATGTTCCTTAAACTGTTTCTAATGACTGGCTAAATAGATTTTAAAGGAGTTTTGACTTTTTCATTTGCTGAACTTATTAAAGGAAACTAGAGGAAACACTACCCGAACATAAGCCAAAATCGCAACCTAAAACTGTGTCGTTAGTATTTGCAAACTTGATTTGATCGATCTTCGTAAGGGCTCTCTTTAAATATCGGGTTCATCTCCAGCTGATAGTTTAATCAAGACTCGAGCCATGCTCAGAGCTTAGAAAGTGAGATACTCTCCTTTCGGTACCTAATATAATCTAATCAACTCTACAGCCCGTCAACATGGCATTCACAAGGATCCATTGGATGGTCGTTTAAATTAGACCGACGTGAAAATCGTAGTGTTTGGGAGAAGCCCCGTCGAAATCAGATAGGTCAGAGAACCAGAAGTCAAGCTACGATGAGTAAGAGAATCGAAACGGACGAGTCTTAAATTTAGACCTACAATGACATCCGCAAAGTTTCCTTACGCTAACGGCGACGAACACGATTAAACGTAATGTTATCAGGTACTGCTCGAATGGTTGACTACTGTACATTGGTTAACGCACCTCTGTGCGTGAGGATGCCGGTTCGAATCCCGGCCGTGGCTTATCTCAGAGATTTTAATCTGGGGGTAGCTCTGTCCGTACACGGGGGCCTTAATTGGCGTGGCGCCCATTCATGCGGGCAGCGGTGGTGAAGGACTTCACCCCGATTAATACATTGGAAAATCAGCAGGGTGGAAGCCATACAGCCGCCAGAGATTAACGTGTATTTTTACACTATTCATTGTTTTTGCAGGACACCCAATCCAGAATATGAGTAAGTACTCTGTGGTCAAAACTGTTGACAACATCATCAGCAACACAATATCACAAGTACTTGATCATTTTATGACAGCATCATCACCACCACCACATGTTGGTCATGATAAGCATGATGAGAGTGCAATAAGACTATTTCACTCATTCATACTGCATTGAATGCATGCATGCATGCATGTATGCATGTATGTATGTCTGTCCCTGTGTGTTTGCTTATCTGGCTATTTATACGGCGCCTTTTAAGTACCGAACAAACGCGCTAAAACATGACTATTTGACAGTTCTTAAAAGGTGCGAATTTATTTGAGTTGAAATGTTCCTTAAACTGTTTCTAATGACTGGCTAAATAGATTTTAAAGGAGTTTTGACTTTTTCATTTGCTGAACTTATTAAAGGAAACTAGAGGAAACACTACCCTAACATGAGCCAAAATCGCAACCTAAAACTGTGTCGTTAGTATTTGCAAACTTGATTTGATCGATCTTCGTAAGGGCTCTCTTTAAATATCGGGTTCATCTCCAGCTGATAGTTTAATCAAGACTCGAGCCATGCTCAGAGCTTAGAAAGTGAGATACTCTCCTTTCAGTACCTAATATAATCTAATCAACTCTACAGCCCGTCAACATGGCATTCACAAGGATCCATTGGATGGTCGTTTAAATTAGACCGACGTGAAAATCGTAGTGTTTGGGAGAAGCCCCGTCGAAATCAGATAGGTCAGAGAACCAGAAGTCAAGCTACGATGAGTAAGGGAATCGAAACGGACGAGTCTTAAATTTAGACCTACAATGACATCCGCAAAGTTTCCTTACGCTAACGGCGACGAACACGATTAAACGTAATGTTATCAGGTACTGCTCGAATGGTTGACTACTGTACATTGGTTAACGCACCTCTGTGCGTGAGGATGCCGGTTCGAATCCCGCCGTGGCTTATCTCAGAGATTTGAATCTGGGGCTAGCACGGTCCGTACACGGAGACCTCAAATGGGGTGGCACCGATTCAAACGGGCAGCGGTGGTGAAGGATCTCACACTAATTGTTCATTGAAAAATGAGCAGGATCGAGGCCATATGGTCGCTAAAGAAACGCGAGTACATTTGCACTTATTTATCATTGTTTTGTGATCGCTTGTAAGCAAAACCGCATTCCAAAACCACAATTCAATGGATAGAACCAGTCGAGATCCGTGATGCCCGGAGACCAGAAGACAGTTTACGCACGACAAGCACTTATCATTTAGGTTGATAATGAGCACTTCAAAAGGTTCCCACAAGGCGCCATATAAATGTTCTTTAACATTAAAGACCAATATCTTGAAGTCACTTTAAGGCCCTCCAATTGCTAATCAGTAAATTCAAATTGCTAATTGCAGGTGAGCGATAGTCTAGTGATTAGTGATTAGAAAAGTGATAGTGATTAGAAAATAATTGAATTACGCATAGGTCCTTAATTTCCTGTTGCTGATATACTAGAGCATTGTATGAGCTTTCTATTTTATAAAATGATTATGCTGTTTGTAAATGATGATTGCAAATAACCAGGGGCAAATATTCTATGCTTGTATGTATTTATGTATGTATGCAAATGGGTATTTATATAGCACATTTAAATGACTTAACAATCACGCTAAAACATGGCTACCTAACAGTTCCTTAACCTCTTCGCTGCGGATGACGAGAACCTCTCGTCATAAAATTGTAATCCCATACGCGGATGACGAGTATGTCTCGTCATAACTACAGTTCACGCCCCTGTGTTATAAATGTTGCTCAGCGTGTTGGAATACAATGTCATCGCGTATTGGAATGATGAAAAATAATAAATAAAAAATGAAAATAACATTTCATGCGGTAGATGGCGTAAATATTTTTTATGAATTCATTGGTCTGACGTTATAGGTACAACCTCAAAGTCGTCCGTGAAGCGTCTGTTGCAGAAGAAGAAAAAGAATAAGAACGTAAGATCAATATGAAGAAGAACGCCAAGAAGAAGAGGAGCAGGGTGATGATGAAGAACGCGAGAACTAGACGAGGGACAAAAGATGCAGAGAAAGAAGTAGAAGACGATGATGATGATGACGAACGCGAAGAATAACTGGAATAATAATTTGGAAATCAACCATCCATACATCCACGCAGAATGCAGACTTTTGGGCTAAGTTTTCGGTCGAGAGGTGAGGCGAATTGACGTCGCATTTAGCAGTCACTGTGGTTCCCCAATGGAAGGGGTTTGCGAAAGACTTTTCAACTGCTTAAGCTAATCCTGCCGCTTGATCTTCTCTCCAGCAGCGTACAGTCAGTGTAGGTTGTTTTTTTATGGCTACAATAGTTTAGGAGCGCAAGTTGAATTGGCAGGAATTCGAACCCCGAATCCTGAGTTGAAAGTGCAACACGATAACCACTAGAATATGGCCCAGCGTAAAATGTCTGATAATTAGGTTTCTATGGAGTATATACGAGCTCGACATAATCTTTTATTCATCTTAAACTGTTTATTATTGTAGAAAAGAGCCTGAGCCTCCAGTAGGCCGTGGCCAGTGATGAGACGCGTCCAATCTGGCATCAGCGTAAGCAAACTTGGTTTGATCTCTCAGAAAGGGCCTTATAAAAACATCAGGTTGTGTTACTCTTTACTGTAAGTTTGGTAAGGTATTGTAATCTCCCGATTTCTTTGGCGCCCAGTAGAAGCTAATTTGTGGAAACCAGCTTATGAACACAGGCTCTGAAATAAAATCGTGAGACTGCTAGAAATGGTCAAGTTCGGTTCTGAGTTCAGAACCATAGGTCAGGCAGCTAGACAGGCTGCGGCGGATGGTGTTGGCGATAATTAGCATTGAAACTGAGAGAAAGATCGAGGCAAGGTGGATTTAGGATATGATTTCTTGAAAAGAACATCATTAGATACCTCTACATCGCAGGGAAAGGAGGAAGGTGACGCTCAGCGTCTTCGTTTTGACGCAGCTTTGTTAATAATATTAATAATTAGGAACTTCTACTGCGCCGGTGTCTAATGCACAAGGAATCAACCGATGGCATACCAAAGCATGCTACAACCAGGTCAATATCTAGAAGGTCACTACCATGAAGATGGAGTGAGAGACGGACGGTCCACAAGACAGAGAAGCAGCCTTCGGTGGATAAGCAATTTGAAACAGGTAAGTTTTAAGTTGAGAAACCACAATCGACAACACTGGCCAACACATAATTTGTTGCCTCAAATGTTAGAACTGTTTCTGGGTATTTTTGACCTGCTGATTCCAGAAAAGGCACCAGTTTTCTCCCAGCAGGTCTAGTTTTCGAGATATAGAACATTATGCTATATACCAGTCCTTGCCTCTGCTCGCCCATAAAACATAAGGCTATAGCTATAATTATGTAGTGCTCAATTTATTATGTGATACACTAAATAAACATAATAATACAAATACTTAAAAGAAAATGGTAGTACCTGAAACTGTACTTATATGATACCAAACAGAACAAGTTTGTTATAAAAATTTCAAGTCATTCGACACCGAAGAAGCTCCTTTTGTACGATTTCCGAGTGTGGCATCTGCCGGAACAATCGCGCATAATATTCCAGCAATAGTCTGCCATCATGTGTGCATCCCATCTTCCTTGATATCGATTTTCCATTGTTTTGATGTCTTGGTGAAATCTTTCACCTTGCTCTTCGCTGAAGTCACCAAGATTCTCTGGAAAGCGATCTAAGTGACTGTGGAGATAATGGACTTTAATGCTCATGTTGCAGCCAAGCTTGTTGAAATGAAGAAGCATATCCTCTACTAGTTGTGCATAATTGTCTGCCTTCTTGTTGCCAAGAAAATTTTTAGTTACAAGAACAAAGGAAGACCAGGCACAAGTTTCGATTTCATTCATTGATGGTATGAAAAGTGGGTCATTCATAAGTTGCCTGATCTGTGGACCATCGAAGATTCCAGCCTTCAATTTTTCCATTGTAATTCCTGGTAACTTGTGTACTATGTATTCGAAGCATGAACCTTCTTTATTCAAAGCCCTGACAAATTGTTTCATCAGGCCTAGCTTTATATGTAGTGGTGGCAGTATGATCCTATCTCGTGCCACCAAAGATTCTTTGATTACATTTTGAGCTCCAACCACCATGTCTTTCCTCGAAGGCCAATCTTTTCTTGTCCAATGTTCATGCTTGGCTCTACTGTCCCAAAGACACAAAAAGCAGGGATAATTTGTGTAGCCACTTTGTTGACCAAGGAGGAAATTTACCATCTTCAAGTCTACACAAATTACCCATTGATGTTCTTTGTATTTTATCTTTTCCAGTACTAAAGAGATGGCATTGTACTCTTCTTTCATCCTGGTGGAGTGACCGATTGGAATAGAACCAAATTTGTTGTCGTTATTTAAAAGCACACATTTCAGACTACGTTTTGAACTGTCGATAAAAAGACGCCACTCATCTGGGCTGTAATCCGACAGACCGATTTTCTTCAATAAGTTGCTGATGTCATTACAGAATACTAGGTTGTTGTCTTCGGTAAAGAATGGCAGCAAATCCTTTTCTCTGTTTCTATAAATTGTAATTTTCGTTCCAGGCTGAAGTGCATTCTTTTCCTTTAGTCTGGACGCAAGCAATTCAGAGGACTCTTTGGAAAGATTTAAGTCCCTGATCAGATCACTCAACTCTTTTTGGTCAAAACGTTCACTGTGTGAAGTTGATTGGAAATCACTGTCACTGCCCCCACTTTCTTCACTTTCGTCATCTTGTCCGATATTGGACATGCAAGTGTCATCGTCTGAGAGCTGTGGTAGTTCGCGAAAAGGTGGAACTGGTACAATATCCGAATGCGGACCAGGTCTCCTGGCTGAAGGTATATCAGGGTAAGACAACTTGTGACGATTATTTCGATTGATGCCTATGATATTAACCATACAAAAGTAACAGTCGTCGAAGTGGTTTATCTGTTCCCTCCAAACCATGGGTACACCAAATTTCAGGCAGCTTCTCTTTCCAATTGTCCAGTGGCGCAATTGTTCAATACAAGTTTTGCATACTCTATGAGGAGCCCATTGCTTATCTTGATCTCCAAGTTTGACACCAAAATAACCTACATATGCTCTTTTTACAAACTCAGAAATCGGTTTCCTGTTTGCTTTTAGTGTGTATTCCCCACAAATGTAGCAGAATATGTCTGGATGGTTAATGCAGCTCCGTCTGGAAGTAGCCATAACCTTAAGGATGTTCGCATCTGAGGAATTAAATGACTAACCTAAAAAATAGTAAGAACATGTAGTTATTTAATGCTCACATTCACAGATTGTTCTTGCGACCAACTCTTAATATGCCCTAAGACGACTGCGGCTGCTCTAGCTTTAAGGAGGCGGTTTATATAGGCTATAAATGCTGACTTCAGCATAATCTATTTACATAGTTCGAAACCATGAAACGCTGTATAAGCACAAATAAATTCTAAATGAGGCCATGAATTTAGTGCTGAGTAAGCTGTAGGCTACGGAATAGTTATTTCGTTGAATCAGCAATATCTCAGCACGCGGCAAGATATGCTGATTTTACATTATAAGGATGTAGGCATTATATGAATCAGCAAGAATTATAATTAGCCATAAATAAAGCTTATTATGACATTTTAGTTTTGCCAAAGACATCGTTTAAAGAGTGGACTGGGTTTTCTTTACAAAATCGACGATATCTCAGAAACTAGACCTGATGCACTCAATCCAATGACATTTTCTGAATCAGCGCCCAAAATTACCCCAAGAACAGGTCTAAAACCGAAGGCAACAAGAAAATTTTTTTTTTCTGTTGGGCAGTGCAATAGCTTATGTGGACAAATCATGCAAGATTAGGTCGACGTTGCGACAAGATGTCGCTACACTGGTCAATGTCCTGCTGTCTTTAAACATCTTTAAAAGGCTCCCGACCAACGCTGTATATGTTGTAGCTGCGTATAATCTGTTTTAAAACTCCTCCACTGCCATGTTTGGAGGTAGTGCTAGTCCCAAGCCTGTATAAAGGAGGAGGGCGACGGCACCGGCCTTTGATGCCATAAGCTGTCGTTAAACTGAGGAACTACTACTATCTGTTTAACTTTTAACCTTGCACGTTTATTTCCAAACTGGGGATATTCAGTAAAATGAGTCAAGGTAAGGTCAGCGTAGCGGTCCTGGCAGCCACAAGATGACTCTAAACGCATGGTAGCAACAAATAGGGATAAATGTAACCACGATGTGACAGATTTAGTTGAATGCATTATTTTAGCTATGGGTCATGGCTTGCTTCAAGGAGTGTAAGTGAAAACGACGTTTTTTGTTGTAGCTGAAGCAATGAAGAATGAGAGATATAAATGATCACTTCCAAAGTTTCAAGAACTTAAACTTTTTCTATATTACAGAAATTTAATAATTATAATAGTGATCTTGTATTACTGTGCTGATTTTAGACCTAGACTCTGGCGTAACTTCTTTTTCAGTCTGTGAACACTGGCTGATTTAGATTTGACAGGGGTGGGCTAGCAAAATTACCATCATGATCTTTTTCAGTCTTTTGAGGACCTAAGACTACTTCAAAATGCAAGTATCCAAAAGCTGAATGACTGTTTTCAAAGCATTGAGCTTTTCGAACGGGTTTTCAAATCCTTGAAAACAGTTACTCATTTCGGTTAGTCATCAGCTGTATTCCTAGTTCTTTTGGTTCACTTAATCTTGCTCTCGTTACTTTTGGTTTCTAGGGTTAAAGGTCCTTTTTCTGCTTTACAAATGTTTCCAACTTTTCTCTTTAGTTTCTTGGATTGTTTAAGATTTGTCTACTTCCGTAGTTCTGTCATGTTTCCCCATTAATGACGGCCATGGCCCCACTCCACCTTTGTCCCGAGTAACTGGGAGCATATCGCTTCCGAAGAATTCATCTTCGCAACTTCAAGATGAAATTTCCCCCAGTTTTGTACGGTCTAAAATGTTCAAACGCGAATTTGATTGTAGATAATCATTTACTGCGATTGTGTGATAGTGAGAAGGACAATTTCTGAGGAAAAATAAATAATTTACGTTCCGCATAATAACAGTAAATTCCTAATTTTACCGGGGTCACAACAAATGTTTGCGGGCGACTCACGATGAGAAGTTACGCCAAAGTATTAATCGTAGGCAATATATTAGCCTTTTCTATTTAAGTGAGCATATTTAATTGTTTAATTAAAGTAGACCTATTAATGCTTTTTGCATATAGACACGAATTACTTAGAAACAACCATCGATTAAAAACTCGTCAAATGACACTAAAAGAAACGTTTAGATTAGTTTCTATATAGCATCTAACCATAGCTTTGTCTTTGTTAGTTTATGCAAAAAAGGCGCTAACGATGTTTATTCAGCTACATGTATCTGCTTAAGTTCTTGGAATGCTTTTCATTATAGCGGTTTTAAACTTGCAGAAAAACTTTATATTTTACTAACTATATATTACACAATTTTGAATATTTGGACCTACACCTACTGTCTGCCTGCAGTTACCTTTCATAAGCCTGATCTACAATTCAAACTAGATGTAGGCCTGCTAAGAACAAATAGCAAAACTGAATATAAATCGCCATAAGATAATCGTATAAATAAGATTTTAATATAAATACTAATTACTTACATAAAGCTTGCTTTCAGTGTTGCATTAAAATTTGTAACGCCGTTGATTTTAATAGTCAGTGTTTATGCATGCGACAGACATACATAACGCCACTGAACCTTTTGTACGTAACATCCTGAAAAATGTCCACCAAGGCAAAAATTTCACACTTTTTTCAGAATTTTAAGCCTTTAGGCTCATAATTCTGAACTAAACGACAGTATAGCTTCAATTTTCACATTATTACTTTCTCACTGTAAGCTGGTGTGTAAGCCACAGGCTGTACTGAAATAACCGTATGCTTCAAATTTAGATGCAGACGTTCGCATTGGTCTTAAATCCCTACCTTTCTTCCCATTGGGATGCTTGGTGGTGTAGTGGTTAGCATGCTGGATTATCACTTGGAAGGTCAGAGGTTCAAATCCCCGCCAGGGCAGAACTTTAATTGTAATTGCTTAGAGATTTTGGCTCAATTTGCTCCCCTTAGCCAACTCAACTTAATGAATACGCTGACCTTTCATTGTCATTGGGAAGATCAGGCAATGAGGGAGAGGACGGGCGACCCAATTCATAAGCCAAGGCTAAGAAAAACTAAGTCACTGACATTTCATACCCAAAGCTGCCTCAGTGATAGCTAAAGAGACAGTTATTATGCTTGCCCGCATTTGGGCGATTAATCCCTGTGGACATACTTATTGGAAATTTCTTATTGAATATTTATTAATTCCTTAATCTATAAGGACAGATAGTATACAACAAAAGACAAGATGAAACAACAGCTATCTTTAAAACGAAATCCTCTATTCATAAATAAGTCTCAATTGCCTACTCACCTCAGACACCAGTCGTATTCTGATTTGAATTAATCAACATCTACATACTATAAGCAAGGCTTCTATCTTAGTTTTTCAAAGTTTTCAAAAAGGGGTTAATCTCCTCTTAATTAACATCAACATGTACTGTCAACCCAACTAAACCCCAACTACAACTGAATCCATGGACAACGTTGTAGCGCAGGAGAAATATCGCTTCACAAAGAACACTACGTTTCAGCCATCTAAAGAATTAACAATCAAGCTTTAACGTTTGTCCTTTTGACCTTAACTACAAAATATTCATAATCTTTGTTGATTGCTATGACTTTTGTAATAATCAGAAAACAGTGTTTTGCTGAGGATCTGTCAATCAAAAATATTTTAAATTTAACTTCACTAGCTTTTATCCATACTCTACTGCGATGCACTCTAATCGCTGCTGAACATTCAAATACAAGCCACGCTGTTATTCAAATCTGCTTCCGCTGTTATATTCTTTATAAAATTGAACGTAACTTGGACAGAAGATTACTCAGTTGTTCCCAGTTCCAAAATTTGGCAACAAATCTTCAGAGACTTATGCAAAATATCGTCTTATCAACAGGTGACCATTCCTAGGAAACTACTGGTCAGTCCCCTTCGGTCCGTCTCTCACTGTGACCTTCTGATCTTCAACTGAAAGTGTGCGGTCAATGAACTCATTTGATGAATGAGTTCGCTAGGCGGCGCCAATTGATCTTGAAACGTATTTCTACTCTGCGCTTAGCATTTAAGTAGCCCTTTACAAATTTTGAGTTTATGATTACGATCTTGATGCACGCATTTTCTTCCACCGGGGTCGACTATAGCAATGCCATTTATGCAGAACTTACACCCTTTCCCGCATAAACCAACGGCGATCTATATTAAACGTTGCGGCTCCGATGATTTGCAGTCTACCTTGGTTTAGGTATGGTATTTCATGCGAGAGGAACTGCATTTTTTGTCATTTTGAAAAAGCATTGAGCTAGAGATTTTAATGTTTATGGGTAACGGGATACTGAAAATAACAGAATAGCGCGTCCAATTTGATTTAGACAACATTTCAAACTGGCCACAACTATGGTCAGTTTGTGGAACTGCCTCAGAGGAAGGTTCGAATGTTAAACCATTCAGCCACTTCATGATGTACATAGTGATGATGATGATGGTGGTGATTATGATTATTATGATTATGACTATGACGATGACGGTGTCGATGACGACGATGAAGAAGAAGAAGCTGCTGATGATGCTGATGCTGAAGACGACGAGGAGGAGAAGGAGGAAGAAGGGAGTAAAGGCATATACATTTTCCAATATTTTGATCATGCTAGATTCAGCGAGAGAAGTGAGAATTGTAATAATGCTAAAGGCAATAGTCGAAGGTCGCTGATAACCAACAACGGGGTGCATGCCAAATTCTAGGGTGAATCCAGTCGAAAGCCAAGAGCGAAATCCGAGAAGACAAGAAAACACTCTAAGAGTGGTGCATAGTTACTTGCATATTACAAGCACTTGATATATCGATGTAAAGTGTTTCATATCTCACAAATGAGACGTAGGGGAGGCGCTCATTTCCTTTTCTTTCGACCATTGAGCCGGCACTGGACGAATCCGAAAGGCTTGGACAAGGGGTCAGTGCATCAGAGGACTTGCCGTTTACTTCCCAGCTTACGCCGGCACCAAATTATACTCAATGGTGACAGAGGCACAGTGTGGGCAGGGTCGTTACACGGAGTCGAACCCTCAACCGCATGATCATTGACCAAACACGTTACCGATAGCCCACTGTGCCGTACATATATAGACGGTCCAAACAAATATCGTAAAGACGTCATACATGGACCGATATATCTCTTTGTCTTTGCATGTGACATCAGGCCAGCACAACAGCATTTGGCTTACCAAATGATCTTTTGTTTTCGTTATGGATGCACGTGCGATCATCTGGCTAAGTGAAAGAGGAAACAGATCTAATAATCATATTAATGTCATTTTTAGTTAATTATTAAGTAATCAATCTTCTACATCTGAGCCCCATACGTTTTTTAATTGACCATTAGCAACTTAACACCAGTTAAGTTCTAAAGCAGTTCATTTCCTTGTTGTTCGGCCTTTGACCCGGTGTGATGGGAAATTGGTTCTGACGCGAAAACAGTTCCGACTCCGCCCACTACCGTTGCCAGGCACGACGCAGTGAAGCGAATTTTTAAATAGCTTGTAGTTTTAAGAGTAAATGTGATGTAAACAATATCTGAGTAGGTGGATAAATAGGAACCCAAGCATTCACCCAAGCAGTCTGTACTTATGCAGTCGTATTTTGGACAAAATATTGTTTTGACGAAGAAAACGGCAGCAAACAGCTTCGTGACGTCATCGGTTACGTCAACCAATCATAATACTTTTCGAAACTGCATTCGCCCAGGAACCGACTTAGCATCACATCGGCAGTCGACGAATCCTAAGGTCCTGGACACGGGGTGCTAGCATCGCAGGATTTCCAGTTAGTTTCTCAGCTTACGTTTTGTTGATGGCTTAAAAAGTGAGATACGCCTCTACCAATTCTGCTGCTTGGCTACAGAGACAGTTGTGCGTGTTCTTTACACGAAGTCCACACAGCAGGTTCGAACCCATCACCATTCGATTACAGATCCAGTGCGCTAACATAATTCTACTGCAGTTGTTCACCTCAGTGGATCCTTCTGGTTCTGCGGTTCATGATTCTCCGATTCTATTAAACAAAACTATTACTAGAAGATTATTAATCACATTATTTTGTGGTTGTTATAGGTAGTAAGTTAGAATTCATTCTTGCATAACAGTCCCACATATCGAAATAGGCGGGCCTCAGTAAAAAAATAACGCAAATTGCCAATACATCTACATGGCGTCCCAATGAAGCTGCCTCAGGGAGATCAACTAATTAACCGGAGCATATAGTCAAAATAAATCCGTAAGAAACACGCTGCTGGTTGTTTCACTGTCATCATCGAAGTCCAGAGGTCTTTTTCCTTAAAGTAAAGTATCCCATATTCCATAACTAAGATTTAGGGGAGGCACATATTTCCTTTTCTTTCAGCCCTTGAGCCGACAATGGACGAACCCAAGGTGCTCGACACAGGGCCGGTGCATCGCACAACTTACCCTTTACTTCCCAGCTTATACCTCTTCCAAATTATATTGCTTGGTGACAGAGGCACGGTGTTTGAAAACAACTTGCCCTGGGTCGTTACTCGGAGTCGAACCTGCACCCACATGATCATTGATCTAACGCGTTACCCCATGACCACCGTGTTGCACACTGTCTCCTTGCTCTTAAAGTTATCCTGAAAGATAGTGAAACTTGAGCTGTGACGGGGAAAAGTAAGCTTACGTAGTATTGGGGGCTAATGACACATGATGTGTCATAAAAATTAATGACACATGATGTGTCATAAAAATTAACAGAGGAAGTAATAAAAATACATTTTAGTGCGTGAGAATAAAAAATCGAAGGCAAAATTTCAAAAGTACAACTTGTCGTAGATATAAAAAATAAAACGAAGACGATAAAATATGCAATTAGTCACAAGTGATAAAAATAAATCTTCATAAACTTAATGAATTTTCAGTTTCGATGCTAAAAAAACAACTACAGGCGCCTTTTAATGTAATAGCACCAAGTAAACTCAGTTAACTGCGTTTAAAAATAATTCAATTACGCATAGATCCTTAATTTCCTGTTGCTGATATACTAGCGCATTGTATAAGCTTTCTATTTTATAAAATGCTTATGCTGTTTGTAAATGATGATTGCAAATAACCAGGGGCAAATATTGTATGCATGTATGTATTTATGTATGTACGCAAATGGGTATTTATATAGCACCTTTAAATGACTTAACAATCACACTAAAACATGGCTATCTAACAGTTCCTTAAAGGTGCGATTTATTGAGTTGAGGTGTTTCTTGTGCTGTTTCTAATGACTGTCAAAATAGTCTTTTAAAACCTTTTTAACTTTTTGATGTTGATTCCTTAACCAAGACTCAGGTTTTGTTGATAGCTTAGAAAGTGAGATAGCTTTCTTTTCATTATCTAATCTAATCAAATCACTTCTACGACGCCGTTATCATGGTACGCACAAAGCTTC
The DNA here is from genome assembly GCA_964023275.1 of Norana najaformis. Classification (NCBI taxonomy): domain Eukaryota; kingdom Metazoa; phylum Annelida; class Clitellata; order Crassiclitellata; family Hormogastridae; genus Norana; species Norana najaformis. The sequence goes on along the minus strand of OZ029916.1, from coordinate 2,487,386 downwards.
AATCGTCAGACTGTCGTTAAAATAATGACAGAAGCCCCATCGAAATCAGAAAAGTCAGTGAAACCACACGGTAGAAGTCAGGCTACGATGGGTAAGGAAGTCTAAAAATCCATCTCCGTCTTAGTTTATGGGAGAAACGAGTCCATGTAGTTACGCTCTTACATTACACTTAAAATCATTAAGTACTGTATGTTGACGATATAAATATAATTATTTTCAAGTATGCGATAAAATGTAAATCTGCTTTAAGCACGTTGCAGAGAATGAGGCAGTTGTTGCTCCACTGCCCCTTCTGTGCCGACGACTTGTTCCTTCGCTGACCCAGATGAGTTGAAAATGTTAAACGGTTGTAACCATAAATGTAAATATAAGTATAGAGTACGTTGTATCTTTCTAGATCCTGCAGCTGTGTTTAGCGCATCCTCAGAAAAAGACGCTATATAAATGATTAAGAATGAGTTAGTGGCCTGTTATCTATTAACTTTTATTTTCAATTTAAGTCTCATATAAATATTTTACTCAGAAGCGAACTTTTTTGAACGAGAAACAGTCTGTGTGTCGGTCTCTTTGTCTGTTTACCTGGTTGTGTGTAGACAGGAATAACTCGATAAATATGTTATTGATTGCAGGTGAAGTAGCAGAAACAATGAAGAGCAGAGAAGAAAATTCTCAGACGGCTAGCTTTAAGCTTTGAAGAGCTTTGAAGAACACATATTCGGATAATTACTGAACCCTTTTTGCTTATGTTTGACTTTTCATTTTGCTCAATTTCTTCCTCAGTGTGTGTTACTTTTAATGTCTAGCCAAACTTTTGGAGGGCCCCAGGCCCATCCCCACTTAATGTGGGGCTCTTCCGCCTCCACCGCGAACAGGCTCCTACAAATGCTAAGCGCTTTTCTATTCTAATCTATTATCTTCTATAGCTTCGTTATCATAATACTCAGGACATCAGCTGATGGTCGCTTCAAGAAAAAATCGCAGTCAAAATTAAAAGATCTTTGTCAAAAACAATCAGTTTAAAACTCGTGAAAAAATCTACCTACTTATCTGCTCCATGATAAACTATTTCGCGCGATAGTTACCTGAATTACCTTGCTTTATAAAGAAAATGTTTTGCAAAGATTTTTGTAAAAAACTTCGTACATCATTACTTCGTGGTGAATATGTTCGTATGTGAATGACGTCACAGACGGACCTAAAGACAGGTACACAGACAGACACGCAGGGAAACTACAGACAAACAAATTGAAAGACCCTCATAAAGACACTTAGGCAGACATATAGAGAGACACATAAACAGACAAAGAGACAGACATAGACTCTCACTTTCATAAAAGTCCGTTTCTGACTACATATTTATAAGAGGCTAAAGTTGAAAATCAAATTAAAACCTAGCAGGCCATTAATTAATTTTCACAGACGCAAAGACTCTCAAGTTCTCAAAAATGGGTTTCTGAGTAAATATTTTTATGAGGTTAAAACTGAAAGTCAAAGTTAAAACTATCAGGCCAGTAACTGAGTGGTTGTAATATCAGTTGTTTCTTTTTCTTGATGTTCTATAAACGGTTATTATTTCTTTCTTTCCTCTAATTCATTTTTCAAATCGGCTCCAACCTTAAAGCTTTTATGATAATCATTTTTAGAAACTGCCCTGGAATAAATAGGCCTACGTCAAGAATTTCCAGCTTTCAGATTCAAAACCATCGCAAACGTTTAATTTTCGCTTGAAATTGTTATGCGTCATAGCGAACGCTCAATATTAATTACGGGTCAACAGCAATCAAGTACAGTTATTAGCAACAACAAGTTACAGTCTCCAAGTTGCAACAGCTTAATCGTTGATTCCAAAACAAAAAGTCCGGCCAGAAAATCATCTTTTGTCAAAAATTGTCCGGTAAGAGAGTGCACACTTGACGCTGTACATCCATATTTTTGTATGAACACTAAATATGGTCATATTTCCGATTGGCTGATGCCATTGCAATTGTCTAGTACTTTCATACAATAACTCCCTTGAAGTCGAAAGATAATTTTTATTGCGCACTTCAGTTTATCAACGAAAATCTGACGGTATTTCCATCATGAAGTATTCGGAATCAATAAGAAAAGGGTTGAAAAAGGTACTGAAACCAGGTAGGCTTATTTGCCATGTGTTTATACCTGGATTTTTGCCTGGAGAAGAAGACAATTTGTTGGCAAAATTGACTGTTAACTAGGATTCAACTTGTATGAACGTGTATGAATGTCAACAATCGTGTTTTATGTGCATAAAACACTTCTCGTGTTTATTTATGAAGCGCTAGATTTATAGCTGTTGTACAGAAAGGCTATTTCAGATACAAAAAGTAAAAAACAATTTAAATTACATAAACGAAATCCGCATTTGAGAAAGCGTATGCGTGTATCTGATGACATGTAGCTGTACAACCACTCACAAAGTGTTTTCTAAAACCTTTTCCTCTTGCTTCTCGCGTTCGCCAAGAACCAGATAGCGCGAACGCTGTGTTAAAAGCAAAACGTAAAGGTAAACACGATTTAACTTCAATATTCTGACGACATAGAAGCATTACATTCGTCGCGTGAAAACTTGTAACGCCCGGCAAAGCTTCGTTAGGATTTTGGTACAAACTAGGAAATTTTCCCTTATGGTAAATACCATAGGGGTGGGACTTAAATTCCTTAGGGGAGCGGATCAGTAGCTTTATGGTCAGACTAATTGGAATATGTCGAAAAGAGTGTTGCCAAGAGACGCAAACTTGTTATTCATTACTTTGGTCGTAAATATTCAAGATTAAAAGCTACTGGTAGATATCACTTTTAACCTGATATCTCATCGGATTATTTAGCCTAAATCTTATCAGCAACGGCTTTATTCAGTTCGCTGAGGAAGATCACGTCACCTCTTTCCAAGGTCCAGCTTTGGTATATCACTTCAACTGCAGACCCTACTCGAAAACTGACCAGAAGCCTCTAGACATACATATGAATAACTATTTTCAAATAACCACATTTCACAACCACCTCTATTTTTAGTATCCTATTTAATAATCGCTTGTCTCTGGTGACATAAATAGTGAAGGGAGAGGTCGACTTTGTCAGTTTCTCCGGCAGCAGGGTTGCTTCCTAATATAAAGCTTCGATTAAGTTCGTACAAAGCAGCTTTTCATAAAGCGGAATTTGTTTCTTCACGATGTCTGCCACGTGAGATCATCTTCGTTTTTTTAAAATTTGCCCCGAAAACTTGTAGCCAATCTGAAATCTTTCAAAAACAGTCAATTTTTGGTTACGTTGAATGAAAGTTTGCATCGATCTTGAACAAAAGATCGCTTAAGTAAAAGCTAAACGCAATACACTTATTTACGCGTCATGACAGAAACTCCTCTGAAGCGTACATGTAAAGGTAACACTTCTTGTAAGCGCCTCTATACCAACTCATCGGAAGAGTATTTGTGACGGTAACACTCGTTTACGCGTCCCTATATACTAACTCTTCAGAAAAATTGTCTCAATATCGAACGTGCAGACATGATCATATCAATACGACGACGGGTTATCTTTTTAACATCCAGAGTCAAAATTTTGTTGATACTCATTTATTGTTCCAAAAGAAAGGATGAAGGGCTGCGTTGCCACCAGCCATCGTCTTATTCCACGAGTAGTCATCCATTCCATGTACTTACCGTGATCAATTGTGTTTAACCCAAAGCCAGCATTACCTAACTTTAACAAAGTAAGCAAGATCGCAGGTAGAGGGTAGTACGCTTTAACTTTTCCTCTTAATGACTTGTGGTTATTATTATATAGCACTTACTACTCTAAGAACAAGGATAGCTCAATGTGATTGTCATTTTTCTTTTCCTGGTCCTGGATTTTGGAACTCTCTTCTGGCAATTGTTCCCTTTGAAGAAACTGTGTCGGTTTTTATATCTCCAATAAACACTCATCTTTTCTTGAACTAATTTCTTCAATGTGTTTCTTCGTGTCATTTCGTATTTTCCTCTTGGAAGATGTATATTCAACAATAAATTGCACCCATAAGCGAGAAATGTTCTTCTGCTCTGACAAGAATTTGAACCCCGATCCCTGGTTAGACAGTCCAACACGATAGCCACTAGATTATGGCCCACCGTAAAATGTCTGATAATCAAATTTCCTTGGAGTAGATACTAGATATAACTGTTTTATTGATTGTTAAACTGTTTACTACAGCGCACAATCCCTCCTTCGTCACGGATTCGTTCTCTGGTAAGTGAGACTTGTATCGAATATGGCATTAGCGTAAGCAAACTTGCTTTGATCTCTCAGAAACGGCGCTATAGAAACATCAGGCTGTGTAACCTTATGCTGTTATTTTACTGAGGCATTGCAATCTCCAGATTTCTTCAGTGCCTAGTAACAGCTAAACTGTGGGAACTAGCTTACGAATCCAGGCTCTCAAATAAAAGCAAAATAGATGAGGCAGCAAGGCATGTTGAATTTCGGTTCCCAGTTCAGATCCAAAGGCCAAGCTGCCTGTGTAGTTCGAGATCGGTTCCGGGCGAAACGTTTCCGACTCCGCAATCTTCATTCTTCCATAACAGTCCTACATATCTAAATAGGCGCACCCTAATAAAATATAACGCAAATTTTCGATACATCTATGTAGCTTCCCACGGAAGCTGCGTCAGGTCGATCAACAAATTCACCAGCGTCTAGTCAAGCTAAGTCCGCAAGATAGGGGTTGCTGGCTGTTTTATTGTCATCGCAAGTCCTGCAGAGGTCTGTCTCCTTAAAGTTAAGTATTCCATATCGCATAAGTGAGACGTAGGGGAAACACTCATCTCCTTTTCTAGGCCCTTGAGCCGGGAATGGACGAATCTCAAGCTGCTAGTCACAGGGCCAGTGGATCGCACAACTTGCCATTTACTTCCCAGGTTATGCCGGTACCAAATTCTGCTGCTTGGTGACAGCGGCACGGTGTGAGTAAACAACTCTCGCAGGGTCGTTACACAGAGTCGAACCTGCGCTCGTATGATCACATCCCAAACGCGTTACCGACAGACCACCTTTCTGCACGCTGTCACCTTGCTCTTAAAGTAATCTTGAAAAGATAATCAAACTTGATCTGTGACGGGGAAACGTAAGCTTATTTAGGAGTGGGGGCTAGTGATGCACGATGTGTCATAAAAATTAACAGAAGAAATAATAAGTCGGCGAGAAAAAATCGGAGGCAAAATTCCAAGGTGCATCTTGTCGTAGATATTGATAATAAAACGAGGACGATAAAAGTTGTGAATATTCATTAATAAACTTTAATTAACTTCATGGATTTTCGGTTTCAGTGCTAAAACAAACACGAGCCTTTTAATGTTGTCGCCGTGTTTGTAGGAGCACCAAGTCGTAAACTCAGTTAACTGCGTTTAAAAATAATTCAGTTATGCATAGATCCAGGATTTCCTGTTGCTGATATAATAGCGCATTGTCTAAGCTTTTTATTTTATAGATTTCTGATGTTGATTGTAAATGCTGATTGTAAACAATCATGTTTCTCAAGGAGTAGATAATCTATGTATGTATGTATATATGAATGTACGTAAGTATCTGGCTAATACATAGCGCCTTATAAGAACCTAACAAACACGCCAAAACATGGCTATCTAACAGTTCTAATAAGGTGTGATTTAGTGAGTTGAAATGTTTCTTTTGCTGTTTCTAATGACTGGCTTAAGAGAATTTTAAATTTTTTAAAACTATTTCAAGTTGATAGCTTAACCAAAACTCAGGTTTTGTTGATAGCCTATAAAGTGAGATAGTCTTCTTTCCGTATCTAATCTAAGTTAATCTAATCTAATCACTTCTACAATGCCGTTATCCTGGTATTAAGGAGGCTTCAATCGTCAGACCGTCGTTAAAATCGTAAGAGAAGCCCTGTCGAAATCAGATAAGTCAGAGAAATCAGAAGTCAGGTTACGATGGGTAAGGAAGTCGAAACAGATGAATCTTAAATTAAGACCTGAATGACAATTGCAAAGTTTCCTTACGCTGATGGGGCCGAATACGATTAAAGTGATGTTATCAGGTGCTGCTCGACGGTTTAGCTATATTGATTACCGCGTTCGTGAAATCGCCTCTATGAGTGAGGATTCCGGTTCACATACCGATCGTGATTTATTTAAGAGATTTGAATTTCGGGCTAGCACGGTCTGTATATACGGGGACCTTAAATGACGTGTCACCCATTCAAACGGGCAGCTAAATTCTGCATGAATTAAATTCTTTAGCACAGTAACAGTCTTTAAATGTCTAGTTGCTGCTTTTTGACTAGTTTAGTAATTGTTGTAAATGTTTATATTGTAGTTCATGTGTTGGTAAGACAGCTACTGTCAGGCGCAGTATATGTATTGCGTGTAAAACCAAATATCCTAATGGAACTGCCAAATGTACTGATAAAGAGTGTGGGTAAGTGAGCGCTTTGTCTTCTTAGACCAGCAATGAATTGTGCTCTAAGGGAATAATAAAAAATAATAATCAGCAACTTCTAAACCACCGATGTCTAATGCACAAGGAATGAACCAATGAAGCGCCAAAGCCAAACAGTAATTAGTTCAATACCAAGAAAGTCAGTCTACAGTCCCGAAAAATTCATTGAAATATGAGTAGAGCTAATGTGATATCATACGATAGTAATATATAAACCCGTGTCCCTTTACATTTACATTTCACCACCAAAATTTGTGAATCAATTTCTAAGTCCTACGATTTCTCGCGATTATTGACTCGTGACCGTACGCTGTAAGTTGGAAGATCAAGCTAATAAAATACCAAAATGTAGCTATACAAAACCGTGCACGTTTACATTTGCATTTATGAATCAATTTCTGAAGCCTACGATTTCTCGCGATTATTTAATCGCAGAAAACCTCATCTGTTTATTGTTAAAAATCGCAGGATGAACGGAGCTTCGGCACCCAAAATTTCTTCATAGTCACTTGTGCGCATCAAAAACTTCTGCTGTTTCCAAGATGGCGTTAAATATTCTGTCGAAATTCTGCATGGATTAAAATCTTTAGCGCAGTAACAGTCTTTAAATGTCTATTTGCGGCATTTTTGACTAGTCTAGTAAATGTTGCAAATGTTTAAATTGTAGTGGTAAAACTGTCTCGTGCAATGTATGTACAGAGTGTGGGTAAGTCCGCTTTTGTCTTCTTAGACCAGCACTTAATGTGCATTAATGGGAATAATTAACAAAAATAATAATTAGCAACTTCTAAAGCACCGGTGTCCAATGCACAAGGAATGAACTAATGGTGTGCCATTGAAGCCAAGCTGTAACCATGTCAATACGTATCGTTTGCCCAGTTGTATGTAAATAATTGTTAATCAAGATCTTTGTGTTGTAAAATAGGCTGAGCGTAGGATACGCGAGCTAGTTCTGATGTTTGGGTATTATGACTTGCTTAAGCTGAGAAATTTTGGAGATTTATATTACATTACATACTACAATAAAGGGCGTCTCCAACCATGTCTGTCTGTCTCTCTCTCTCTCTGTCTCTCTCCTTCGCTATTTCTCTATCTGTCTGTCTTGTGTCTAGCTGTTTTTCTGTCTCTTTGTCTCTCTGTCTCTGTCTCTCTTCTGTGCGTCTCTGTCTGTTCATGCCTCTCTGCCTGTCTCCCTTGTTTCTCTCTTTCTTTCTCTGTCTGTCTCTGTCATTCCTTCTCTGTCTGTCTCTGTAATTCCCGCTCTGTCTGTCACTGTCTATCTCTCTTGAATCTGTCTGTCGCTTTATCTCTCATTGTCTCTGTCTCTTTTCCTGTTTCTTTCTCTCTCTCTTCCTCAGTCTCCATCTCTATGTGAATTTTCAGTATTCCACGTCATGTTGTCTCCTCAAGACGCTACAATAGTTCAAACAGTAATTCATCGTTCGTAATTGTTTTGTAGAAATCCACAAATGTAAGCTTCATTTTACGATTCATATCTTAACAACACAATTATTTTGTTCTTACTGTATATTATAAATTGTAAATTGGCTGTCGAATAGTTAACTGGCATTTTACAGCTATTAAAACCGGCTTCCTGTCCTTACCTCTTGTCTCTCTATCTCTCTTTGTATCTGTCTCTGTCTGTCTGTCTCTCTTGTCTCTACTGCCTGTTTTTCGCTCTCTACCTCTCTGTGTTTCTCCGTCTATTTCTCTTTCTCCTTCCCTCTGTGTATGTCTCTGTGTGTCTCTCTTGTCTCTCATTCTCTGTCTGTGTCTCATTCTCCGTGTCTCTCTGTCTCTGTCTTTCTCTATGTCTCTCTCTGTGTGGTGATGGTACATTAAGAGACGTGTGAAACCAGATCAGTAGCCTCATCTATCATCGTTTGAATCAGTTATAAAATCAAAATAACTCACTAAAAAGTGGTCGGTTAGCCGTTCCAGATGATGATTTTAATGACGGTATTTCATTCTAAGAGTAGAGTAGAGCAGCAGCAACAACAACAACATAAACTACAACAGCAACGGCATCAACAACAGAAGCAAGACAGTTTCATTACTGAATCCGTTCAGTAAGCATCTATGTCAACCACTTATATGCTAATGACACAATCCATTACACAGACAGACATTCATCTGAACCACAAATACAGATTTTCTAAGTCCTTTAAAAAACAAATAAATGAAATGTCGTTCTTTAAAATGGTTTTTTGAAGCAATCCCCAAAAGAAAAAAATGTTATCATTCATCCGAGGAACTATGATGAGAAATATGGTGAAGTGACATTTATTATTTTATTGTTTAAAATGCCTGTAAATCTGGAATTTGAATCCTGAATCTTGGGTTGACCGTCCAACACGATAAACACTCGATTATGGGCCACCGTAAAACGTCTGATTATCGGGTTTCCTAAGAGTAGAACTAGCTTGACAGAATTGTTTTATTAATTTCAAAATGTTTATTGATGCAGAAAGAACCTTGAATAATCATGGGCCTCTAGAAGGTGACACCTGCATCGAATCTGGCATTAGCGTAAGAAAACTTGCTTTGATCTCTCAGAAAGGGCGCTCTAGAAATATCAGGTTATGTTACTGTTTACTGTAATTTCAGTGAGGCATTGTAATCTGCAGATTTCTTCAGCGCCCAATAAAAGCTAAATTGTGGGAAACGGATTACGAACACAGGCTCTCAAATAAAAACGAAATCAGTGAGGCAGCTTGGTAGGGTCAAGTTCGTTTCAAGTGCAAAGGTCATGCTGCCGGTGGAGAGCGAGATCGGTTCCGGGCAAAACGGTTCCGATTCCGCCCATTTTTGTTGCCAGCGCGTTGCATCGACTATAGAACTCCACCGCTGTCTTTAGCAGGGCGGTGACAGTCGTAAGCCTAGATAAAGTGGTAGTTGTAGTAGTAGTTATTGACATGTTGTTGCTATTGTGTAACAGTGGTAGTAAAATGTGAATGTAAATGTACATGTTTTTCTATAGCGTGTTCACACCATCAACAGTATACGCTTGGATAGCTAAATTGGTTAACGCGTACGTCAATGCGCCTCTGTGCGATAGGATGCTGGTACGACGCTAATGTGTGCTTGGTGAAGTTCACTAATCCGATTAACTGAGAAGGAAAGATTTGCTAAAAGTCTCTACGCAGGACGCAGTAATCTGATCTAATCACTTCTAACGTAATCGTAATCGTAAACTTGAGATTTCAACAGCGTCCAAAGAAAGCTTAGGCACGGTCACCAGTTTATTCACAGGCCCTTAATCAAAACGTCTCTGTCTGTCTCTCTCTTGTTTCTCATTCTCTGTCTCTCCTTCTCCGTGCTCTCTGTCTATCTCTATGTCTCGCTATGTCTCTCTCTGTCTCTGCCTCTGTCTTTCGCTCTGATGCATTAAGGTAATCTGAAAACCAGAACAGTAGTATCAGTTATCATCTTCTGAATCAGTAATGAAATCGAAATAATCCACCAAAATAGTCGTTTACACGTTCCAGCTGATGATTTTAATCAACGGATATTTTAATCCTCATGGATTATTTTGATCAAAGAGGAAACTAGAGCAGCAGCAGCAATAGCAGCAACAGCAACGTTAACAGCAGCAACAACAGCAACGACAAGAATAACAACAACAACAACAGCAATAAGACAGTTTGTTTACTAATTCCGTTTAATGAGCACCTATATCAATCACTTATATGATAATGGCAGAATCTATTACACAGACAGACAGTCATCTGAGCCGCAAATACAGATTCGCTGGCCTCAAGCAAATAATAAGTCCTTCAAAAAAAATATGTCGTTCCGTTCTTATAATTGGTTTTTCGGAGCAATCTCCAAAACAAAAAATGCTGTTCATCCGAGTTATCAAATTACTACGATGAGAAGCATGATGAAGTGACATTTATTATTAATTTGTTTAAAATTTGTTTATTAAACATACTGATCGCTCAATGACAGTAAACTTGAATCTGAAGCGCGAGTTAATTGTGAGCGAACACCTTGTCCATGGTCGTAACATGGAGTCCACTCGGCAGGTTCGAACCCGTAATCGTTGGATTAAAGATCCAGCGTGCTATCATATCGCACATTTTTCTTCATCTCCTCGACGCCACATCTTCCTGTACCTTAACTCCTTCTTCTTATCTTGAGATCACTTATAGGTATCTTACTCCTAATCTAATCTAATGTAATGTCAGTGAATCTAATCTGGAAACTTATATACCGCCCTTATCGTCATTCAAAAAAGCATCAATCGATGGTCGTTTGTACGCAAAACCACATTCCAAAACCACAATTTAATGGACAGAACCAGCCGAGAATCGTGAGGCCCTGAGACCAGAAGACAGTCTACGCAGGATAAGCACTTATCATTTAGGTTCGAAGATGAGCACCTTCGAAGGCTCCTCCAAGGCGCAATAGAAATGTTCGTTAACATTCTTTTAAATATCAGTATCCTTAAGTTATCTGTAGGTCCTCTCAAGTGCTAATTGCTAATTGACGTTGAGCGATAATCTAATAATTAGCGTGCTGGACTGTCAACCCAGAGATCGGGGCGAATTTTTGCAGTAGTCTAAGCTAATCCTGCCGTTTGATCTTCCATCTGACAGTGTACGGTCAGTGTAGGCGGTTTATTTCATGGCTACAGTTCTCTAGCAGCGCATGTTGACCAGAAATGTTCTTCTCCTCTAACAGGAATTTGAACCTCCGATCTCTGGGCTGACCGTCCAACACGATAACCACTCGATTATGTGCCACCGTAAAACGTCTACCCGGTGTAGAGCTAGATCGGTTTCCTTGGAGTAGAAATACAGTAGCTTGACATAATTGCTTTATTAATTTTAAACTGTTTATTGATGCAGAAAGAACCTTGAAAAATAATGAGCCTCTGGAAGGTGACACTTGCATCGAATCTGGCATTAGCGTAAGCAAACTTGCTTTGATCTCTCAGAAAGAGCGCTATAGAAATATCAGGTTATGTTAATGTTTACTATAATTTCAGTGAGGCATTGTAATATTCAGATTTCTTCAGCGCCCAATAAAAGCTAATTCATGGGAAACCGCTCACGAACACAGGCTCTCAAATAAAAACGAAATCAATGAGGCAGCTTGGTAGGGTCAAGTTCGTTTCAGGAACTCAAGTGCAAAGGTCATGCTGCCGGTGTAGAGCGAGATCGGTTCCAGACAAAACGTTTCCGACCCCCCCCCCCCCATTTTTGTTGCCTGTGCTTTTAATCGACAATAGAGTTCCACCGCTGTCTTTAGCAGGGCGGTGACAGTCCTAAGCCTAGATAAAGTGGTAGTTGTAGTAGTAGTTATTGACATGTTGTTGCTATTGTAGCAGTTGTAGTAAAATGTGAATGTAACTGTACATGTTTTTCTATATCGACCGTAGCGGTAGTCGTGTTCACACCATCAACAGTATACGCTTGGATAGCTACATTGGTTAACGCGTACGTCAATGCGCCTCTGTGCGATAGGATGCTGGTACCCATACTATCGACGCTAATCTGTGCTTGGTGAAGTTCACTGATTAATCCGATTAACTGAGCAGGAAAGATTTGCTAAAAGTCCATGTATACGCAGGACGCAGTAATCTCATCTAATCACTTCTAACGTAATCGTAATCGTAAACTCGAGATTTCAACCGCGTCCAAAGAAAGCTTAGGCACGGCAACCAGCTTATTCACAGGCCCTTAATCAAAACAAATGGATAGGCAGGAAAAGTTCGGTTACAGGTCAAGATCCAAGAGTCAAGAAGGCAGACGGTCAGACGGCTACGGTGGATGGTGTTTGGAAATGAACCGAAAAGTCAGACAAGGGGAACAGAGACGTTACCATGATATGCATGAAGCTTCAATAGTCTTTGAAATCATGGGAGAAGCCTCGTCGAAGTAAGATATACCAGAGAAACCAGAAGTCAAGCTACAATCGGTAAGGAGTTGAAACAGATGAATCTTAAATTTAGACCTGAATGACACTTGCAAAGTTTCCTTACGCTGACAGTGACGAATACAATGATTTAAACGCGATGGTATCATTTTCTAAATTTACACCATCCGCCGTAGCCTTCCGACTGTCTGACTGCCTGAATCTTGGATCTTGACCTGGAACCGAACCATTTTGCCTATCGTTTTGCTTTGACTGAGCACCTGTGAATAAGCTAGTTCCCGCGACTTAGCTCTCGTTGGGCGCTGTAGAAATCTCAAGATTACGATGACGATTTATTATTGGCCTGGTTATCTGCACTGGTTAACGCCTATTTTCAGTGTGAACGTGACGATGTCGGTTCGAGTCCAGACAGGCTACCCGCTACGGTGGATGGTGTTTAATTAGCATTGAAATGGCGAGATAGATAAATAGACGAGGTGGAATCAGGAAAGGATTTCTTGCAAAGAACGTCATAAGATACTTCTACATCGCCATCGACCGACGCTATATTCAGCAAGCGCCTTAAATCGACTACAGAATCCTGTCATTGCCTTGTTCGGGTGGCGCCTGTCCGAAGCCTAGAGAAAGAAGGAGGGCGACGATCATCGTCTTCGTTATGACGCGGTGTCGTTAATAATAATTGGCAACTTTTAATGCGTCCGTGTCTAATGCACAAGGCGTCAACCGATGGCGCACCAAAGCCAAGCCACAATCAGGTCAATATCCAGAAGGTCACTACCGCGGATATCGAGTGAGAGAGTGTCCACAAGATAGATAGGCAGCCAACATTAGATAAGCAATTTGAAACAGGTAAGTTTTATGTTGAGAAACCACAATCGCTTTTGTGCACAACTCATGCAAGGTAGGGTCGACGTAAACGGCCCTGGCTGCCACAACATTTCGCTAAACACTTCATACTTCAACCTGTCACTGTTGTAATCAACGAGCACTTTTAAGATAAGGTAAGATCGATGACATTATTACTATTATTTCTGCATTTATTAAGCGCCACTATCTATTGAATAAGCATCACTCGATGGCGCTGAGCAATTGTGAGTGAAGAACTTGCTCAATATCCCTAAACAGTAACCGTCTTAGTAGAGGTTTGACCCTGCACTCTCCTCGTTACAAGGCCAGCACTCTAGCCAATTGGCTACCGCACCCCCACAAACATTGGTCATGGCAGCCACAGGTTGTCGTTGTAAGCACAGAACACCACGCCTAGTGGTAGTGGTGGCATTTAAGTGTTAATACTAGCAAGACCCAAGTAGAGACTAATTTAATCACGATGTGACAGGTGTAGTTGAATTCATTATTTTAGCTATGGGTTATGGCTTGCTTCATGAACAGTTAGTGAAAATGACGTTTATTTGTTGTAGCTCTAGCGATGAAGATTGAAGGACAAAGTTTCAAGAACTTCATCTTTTTCTATATTACAGAAATATAATAATAATAATTGTGAACTTGTATTACTGTGCTAATTTTAGACCAGATTGATTCTCGACTCTGGCGTAACTTCTTTTAAAACCTGTAAACACCGGCTGATTTAGATTTGACAGGTGTGGGATAGCAAAATTTTTTCCGGTCTTTTGAGGACCTAAGTCTACTTCAAAATTCAAGCATCCAAAAGCTGAATGACTGTTTTCAAGGCATTGAGATTTTCGAACAGGTTTTGAAGTCCTCGAAAACTGTTACTCATTTTGTTATTCATCAGCTGTATTACTAGTTCTTTTGCGTCACTTAATCTTGCTTTCGTTACTCTTGATTTCTAGGGTCAAAGGTCCTTTTTTTGCTTTACAAATGTTTCCGACCTTTTCTTCTTAGGTGAAATATTTACGGACTGCATTATAATATTAATTTCCTAATTTTACCGGCGTCACAACAAATGTTTGCGGCGACTCACGATGAGAAGTTACGCCAAAGTATTAATCGTAGGCACTATATTAACCTATTTAATTGTTTAATTCAAGTAGACATATTTATTCCTTCTGCATAGAGACAAGAATTACTTAGAAACAACCATCGATTAAAAACTCGCCAATTGACGCTATAAGACATGTTTAGCTTAGTTTCTTTATAGCATATAACCATAGCTGTGTCTTTGTTAGGTTGTGCATGAAAGGCGCTAACGATATTTATTCAGCTACATGTAATCTGCTTAAGTTTTTGGAATGTTCTTCGTTATAGCAGTTTTAAACTTGCATAAAAACTTTAATTAATTTTTACTAACTACATATTACATAATTTTTAATATTTGGACCTACACTTACTGTCTGCCTGCAGTTACCTTTCATAAGCCTGGTCTACAATTCAAACAAGACGTAGGCCTACTAAGAACAAATAACAAAATTGAATATAAATCGCCATAAGATAATCGTATAAATAAGATTTTAATATAGATACTAATTATTGACATAAAGCTTGCTTTCAGTGTTGCAATAAAATTTGTAACGCCGTTGATTTTAATAGTCAGTGTTTATGCATGCGACAGACATACAGAACACCACTAAACCTTTTGTACGTAACATCCTGAGAAGCGTCCACCACGTCAAAAATTTCCACACTTTTTTCAGAATTTTAAGGCTTTAGGCTCATAATTCTGACCTAAACTATAGTATAGCTTTGATTTCCACATTAATATTTTCTCACTATAAGCTGGTGTGTAAGCAACAGGCTGTACTGAAATAACTGTATACTCCAAATTTAGATGGAGACGTTCGCATTGGGCTTAAATCCCTCCCTTTCTTCCCACTGGGGTGCTTGGTGGTGTAATGGTTAGCATGCTGGATTGTCATTTGGAAGGTCAGAGGTTCAAATCCCCGCCAGGGCAGAAATTTAATTGTAATTGCTTAGAGATTTTGGCTCAATTTGCTCCCCCTGGCCAACTCAACTTCATGAATACGCTGACATTTCTTTGTCATTGGGAAGATCAGACAATGAGGGAGAGGACTGGCGACCCACATTCATAAGCCAATGCTAAGAAAAACTAAGTCACTGACATTTCATACCCAAAGCTGCCTCAGTGCAGGCTTAAAGGACAGTTATTCTTCTTGTCAGCATTTGGGCGACTAATCCCTGTGGACATACTTATTGGAAACTGCTTATTGATTAATTATTAATTCCTTAATCTATTAGGACAGATAGTATACAATAAAAGACAAGATGAAACAACAGCTATCTTTAAAACGAAAGCCTCTATTCATAAATAAGTCTCAATTGCCTACTAACCTCAGACACCAGTCGTATTCTGATTTGAATTAATCAACATCTACATACTATAAGCAAGGCTTCTATCTTAGTTTTTCAAAGTTTTCAAAAAGGGGCTAGTCTCCTCTTAATTAACATCAACAATGTGCTGTCAACTCCACCAAACCCCAACTACAGCTGAATCCATGGGCAACGTTGTAGCGCAGCAGAAATATCGCTTCACAAAGAACACTACGTTTCAACTATCTAAAGAATTAACATTCAAGCTTTAACGTTTGTCCCTTTTGACCTTAACTACAAAATATTCATAATCTTTGTCGATTGCTATGACTTTTGTAATAATCAGAAAACAGTGTTTTGCTGAGGATCTGTCAATCAAAAATATTTTAAATTTAACTTCACAAGCTTTTATCCATACTCTACTACGATGCACTCTAATCACTGCTGAACATTCTAATACAAGCCACGCTGTTATTCAAATCTGCTTCCGCTGATATATTCTTTATAAAATTGAACGTAACTTGGAGAGAAGATTACTCAGTTGTTCCCAGTTCCAAAATTTGGCAACAAATCTTCAGAGACTTATGCAAAATATCGTCTTATCAACAGGTGACCATTCCTAGGAAACTACTGGCCAGTCCCCTTCGGTCCGTCTCTCACTGTGATCTTCTGATCTTCAACTGAAAGTGTGCGGTCAGTGACCTCATTTTATGAATGAGTTCGCTAGGCGGCGCCAATTGATCTTGAAACTTATTTCTACCCTGCGCTTAGCATTTAAGTAGCGCTTAACAAATTTCGAGTTTACGATTACGATCTTGATGCACGCATTTACGTCCACCGGGGTCGACTATGGCAATGGCTTTTATGCAGAACTTACACCCTTTCCCGCAGTAACCAACGGCGATCTATATTAAACGTTGTGGCTCCGATGATTTGCAGTCTACCTTGGTTTAGGCATGGTATTTCATGCGAGAGGAACTGCTTTTTTTGTCATTTTGAAAAAGCATTGAGCTAGAGATTTTAATGTTTATGAATAACGGGATACTGAAAATAACAGAATAGCGCGTCCACTTTGATTTAGACAACATTTCAAACTGGCCACAACTATGGTCAATTTGTGGAACTGCCTCAGAGGAAGGTCCGAATGTTAAACCATTCAGCCACCTCATGATGTAGTGATGATGATGATTATGGTGGTGATTATTATGATTATGACTATGACGGTGACGATGACGACGATGAAGAAGAAGAAGATGCTGATGATGCTGATGCTGAAGACGACGAGGAGGAGAAGGAGGAAGAAGGGAGCAAAGGCATATACATTTTTCTAACGTTTTGATGATGCTAGATTCAGCGAGAGAAGTGAGAATTGTAATAATGCTAAAGGCAATAGTCGAAGGTCGCTGATAACCAACGACGGTGAGCATGCCAAATTCTAGGGTGAATCCAGTCGAAAGCCAAGAGCGAAATCCGAGAAGACAAGAAAACACCCTAAGAGTGGTGCATAGTTACTTGCATATTACAAGCATTTGATATATCGATCTAAAGTGTCCCATATCCCACAAATGAGACGTAGGGGAGGCGCTCATCTCCTTTTCTTTACACTCTCGAACCGGCACTGGAAGAATTCAAAGATTCTGGACACGAGGCCAGTGCATCGGAGGACTTGCCTTTTACTTACCAGTTCACGCCGGCACCAAATTATATTGCTTGGTGACAGAGGCACAGTGTGGGCAGGGTCGTTACACGGAGTCGAACCCTCAACCGCATGATCATTTGCCAAAATCATTATTGATAGCCCGCTGTGCCGCACATATATAGACGGTCCAAACAAATATCGTAAAGACGTCATACATTGGCGAATACATCCTCATGTCTGTGCATGTGACATCAGGCCGACACAACAGCATTCGTCATAGCCTATTATCATTTGTTTTCGCTTTGGATGCACATGCGATCATCTCGCTAAGTGAAAGAGGAAACAGATCTAATAATCATATTAATATCATTTTTAGTTAATTATTAAGTAATCAATCTTCTACATCTGAGCCCCATAAGTTTTAAAACTGCCCATTAATAGCAACTTGACACCAGTTAAGTTCTAAAGCAGTTCATTTCCTTGTTGTTCGGCCTTTGACCCGGTGTGATGGGAAATTGGTTCCGACGCGAAAACAGTTCCGACACCGCCCACCTCCATTGCCAGGCACAACATAGTAAAGCGAATTTTTAAATATCTTGTTGTGTTAAGTGTATATGTGATGTAAAACAATATCTGAGTAGGTGGATAAATCGGAGCTCAAACATTCACCCAAGCAGTCTGTTCTTATGTAATCGTATTTAGGACAAAACATTATTTTGACGAAGGAAACGGCAGCAAACAGCTACGTGACGTCTCGGTTACGTCAACTAATCATAATACTTTTCGGAACTGTTTTCGCCCCGGAACCGACTTAGCATCACACCGGCAATCGACGAATCCTAAGGTCCTGGACACGGGGTGCTAGCATCGAAGGATTTGCAGTTAACTTCCCCGCTTACGCCCCTACCAATTCTGCTGCTTGGTTACAGAGACAGTTGTGCGGGTTCTTTACAAGAAGTCCATACAGCAGGCTCGAACCCATCACCATTCGATTACAGATCCAGTGCGCTAGCATCATTCTGCTACAGCTATTCCCCTCAACGGTTCCTTCTGGTTCTGCGGTTCATGATTCTCCGATTCTATTGCACAAAACTAATACTAGAAGATTATTAATCTCATTATTTTGTGACTACTATAGGTAGTAAATTAGAATTCGTTCTTGCATAACAGTCCCACACATCGAAATAGGCAGGCCTGATTTTAAAAAATAACGCAAATTGCCGATACATCTCAGTAGCGTCCCACGTAAGTCGCGTCAGGGAGATCAACTACTTAACCGGAGCCTATAGTCAAAATAAATCCGTAAGAAACAGGTTCCTGGCTGTTTCACTGTCATCGTCGAAGTCCAGAGGTCTTTTTCCTTAAAGTAAAGTATCCCATATTCCATAAGTAAGATTTAGAGGAGGCGCATATTTCCTTTTCTTTCGGCTCTTGAGCCAGAAATGGACGAACCCAAGGTGCTAGACGCAGAGCCAGTGCATCGCACAACTTACTCTTTACTTCCCAGCTTATACATCTTCCAAATTATATTGCTTAGTGACAGATGTAGTGTTTGAAAACAACTTGCTTTGGGTCGTTACTCGGAGTCGAACCTGCACCCACATGAATATTGGTCTAACGCGTTACCCCAGACCACCGTGCTGCACGCTGTCTCCTTGCTCTTAAAGTTATCGCGAAGAGATAGTGAAATTTGAGCTGTGACGGGGAAAGTAAGCTTACACAGGAGTGGGGGTTAATGACACATGATGTGTCATAAGAATTAACAGAGGTAGTAATGAAATGCATTTTAGTTGGCGAGAATAAAAAATCGAAGGCAAAATTTCAAAAATGCAACTTGTCGTAGATATAAAAAAATAAAACGAAGACGATAAAATCTGTAATTAGTCACAAGCAATAAAAAAATAAATCTTCATAAACTTAATGAATTTTCAGTTGCGATGCTAAAAAACAATTACAGGTGCCTTTTGATGTAATAGCACCAAGTAGTTAACTGCGTTTAAAAATAATTCAATTACGCATAGATCCCTAATTTCCTGTTGCTGATATAATAGCGCATTGTATAAACTTTCTATTTTATAAATTGCTTATGCTGTTTGTAAATGCTGATTGCAAATAACAAGGAGCAAATATTGTATGTATGTATGTATTTATGTATGGATGCAAATGGGTATTTATATAGCACCTTTACATGACTTAACAATCACTCTAAAACATGGCTATCTAACAATTCCTTAAAGTTGCGATTTATTGAGTTGAGGTTTCTTGTGCTGTTTCTAATGACTGTCAAAATAGTCCTTTAAAACTTTTTTAACTTTTTGAAGTTGATTCCTTAACCAAGACTCCGGTTTTGTTGATTGCTTAGAAAGTGAGATAACCTCCTTTTCATTATCCAATCTAATCTAATCAAATCACTTCTACAACGCCGTTCTCATGGTACGCACAAAGCTTCAATCGTCAGACTGTCGTTAAAATAATGAGAGAAGCCCAATCGAAATCAGATAGGTCAGTGAAACCACACGGTAGAAGTCAGGCTACGATGGGTAAGGAAGTCTAAAATCCATCTCCGTCTTAGTTTATGGGAGGGACATGTCCATGCAGTTACGCTCTTACATTACACTTAAAATCATTAAGTATGTTGTCGATATAAATATAATTATTTTAAAGTATGCGATAAAATGTAAATCTGCTTCAAGCACGTTGCAGAAAATGAGGCAGTTGTGATCCACTTCCCCTTCTGTGCCGACGACTTGTTCCTTCGCTGACCCAGATGAGTTGAAAATGTTAAACAGTTGTAACCATAAATGTAAATATACTGTAAGTATAGAGTACGTTGTATCTTTCTAGATCCTGCAGCTGTGTGTTTCAGCGCATTTGTCAGAAAAAGACTCTATATAAATGATTCAGAATGAGTTAGAGGCCTGTTATCTATTAACTTTGATTTTCAATTTAAGTCTCACATAAATATTTTACTCAGAAGCGAACTTTTTTGAACGGAAAAAAGTCTGTGTGTCGGTCTCTCTGTCTGTTTATCTGACTGTCTATAGACAGTAATAACTCGATAAATATGTTATTGATTGCAGATGAAGTGGTAGAAACCATGAAGAGAAGAGAAGGAAATTCTCAGACGGCTAGCTTCAAGCTTTGAAGAGCTTTGAAAAACACATATTCGGGTAGTTACTGAACCCTTTTTGCTTATGTTTGACTTTTCATTTTGCTCAATTTCTTCCTTAGTGTGTGTAACTTTTAATGTCTAGCCAAATTTTTCTTCGATTTTGGGGCCCCAGTCCCATCCCCACTTAATGTGGAGCTCTTCCGTCTCCCACTGCGAACAGGCTCCTACAAAGGCTAAGCGCTTTTCTAATCTAACCTATTTTCTATAGCGTCGTTATCATAATACTCAGAACATGAGTCGATGGTCGCTTCAAGTAAAAATCGCAGTCAAAATTTAAAGATCTTTGTCAAAAGCAGTCAGTTTAAAACTCGTGAAAGAATCTACCTACTTATCTGCTCCATGATTAACTAGTTCGCGCGATAGTTACCTGAATTACCTTGCTTTATATAGAAAAAGTTTTGCAGAAGATTTTTGTATAAACTTCGTACATCATTACTTTGCGATGCATATGTTCCTATCTGGATGACGAGACAGTAAGACATACAGGCAGGTACATACACAGACACGCAGGGAGAATACAGAAAAACAAATTCAAAAACACTCATAAAGACACTTAGACAGACATATAAAGAGACACATAAACAGACAAAGAGACAGACATAGACTCTTTCACTTTCATAAAAGTGCGTTTCTGACTAAATATTTATATGAGGCTAAAATTGAAAATCACATTAAAACCTAGCAGGCCATTAATTCATTTTCACAGAAACAAAGACTTTCAAGTTCTCAAAAATGGGTTTCTGTGTAAATGTTTATATGAGGCTACAACTGAAAATCAAAGTTAAACCTATCAGGCCAGTAATTGAGTGACTGCAATATCAATTGTTTCACTTTCTTGGTGGTCGATAAACGTCTGTTGTTTCTTTATTTCCTCTAATTCATTTTTCATATCGGCTCCAATTTCAAAGCTCTTGTGCTAATCATTTTTAGAAACTGCCCTGGGATAAATACGGCAAGAATTTCCAGCTTTCAGATTCAAAACCATCGCAAACGTTTAATTTTCGCTTGAAATTGTTACGCGGCATAGCGAACGCTCAATATTAATTACGGGTCAACAGCAATCAAGTACAGTTATTAACAACAAGAAGCTACGGTTTCCAAGTTACAACAGCTTAATCGTTGATTCCAAAACAAAAAGTGTGGCCAGAAAATCATCTTCTATCATAAATTGTCTGGTAAGAGAGTGCACACTTGACTTTGCACATCCATATATTCGTCTGAACACTAAAAATGGTCATATTTCCCATTGGTTGATGGTAGTGCTATTGTCTAGTACTTTCAGACATTTTATATGTGCGAGCGTCTCACCCACACTATTATTTTCAGACTGAAGTCATTGATATTAACTCCTTTGAAGTGGAACGATAATTTTTATTGCGCATTTCAGTTTATCCACAAAAATTTCACGGTAATTCCGTCATCAAATTTTCGGAATCAATAAGTGAAGGCTTGAAAACGGTGACTGAAACCAGGTAGGCTTTTGTGCCATGGGTTTATCCTGGATATAAACCTGGAGAAGACAATTTCTTGGCCGCAATTGACTATTAACTAGGTTTCAACTTGTATGAACGTGCATGAATGTTAAAAATCGTGTTTTATGTGCATACAACACCTCTCGTGATTATTTGTAAAGCGCTGGATTTATAGCGTCTGCACAGAAAGGTTATTTCAGATACTAAAAGTAGAAAAACAATTTAAATTACATAAACAAAAACCGCATTTGAGAAAGTGTAAGCTTGCATCTGGGTACATATAATACGTAGCTGTACACTCATGAAGTGTATTCTAAAACCTTTGTGTTTTGCTCCTCGCGTTCGCTTAGAACCAGGCGGTGCGAAAGCTGTGTTTAAAGCTAAAACGTAAAGGTAAACACGATTTAACTTCAATTTTCCGACAATATAGTAGCATTACATTCGTCGCGTGAAAACTTGTAACGCCCGGCGAAGCTTCGATAGCATTTTGGTACAAACTAGGAAATTTTCTTTCACGGTAAATACCACAGCGGTGGGATTTAAATTCCTTAGAGGAGCGGATTAGTAGCTTTTCGGTCATAATTGGAATAAGTCAAAAATAGTGTTGCGAGGAGACGCAACCTTGTTATTAATTACTTTGTTCGTAAATACTCAAGGTTAAGAGCTACTGGTAGATATCAGTTTTAACCTGATATCTCATACGATCAAATCATTTAACCTAAATGCTATTAACAACGGCTTTTTCAGGTTCCAGCGGTAGATCACGTCATCTCTTTCGAAAGTTCATCTTTGGTATCACGTGAACTGCAGACCGTACTCGAAAACTGACCAGAAGGCTGGACATACATACGATTAACTATTCTCAAATAACCACATTTCACAACCACCTCTATTTTTAGTCTCCTATTTAATAAACGCTTGTCTCTGATGACATAAATAGTGGAGGGACAGGTCTGCTTCATCAGTTTCTCCGGCAGCAGCGTTGCTTCCGAATATAAAGCTTCGATTAAGTTCGTACAAAGCAGTTTTCGCCAGGCGGTATTTGTTTCTTCACGATGCCTAAGTAAGATCATCTTTGTTTTTTAAATTTGTCTCGAAAACTTGTAGCCAATCTGAAATCTTTCGAAAACAGTCAGTTTTTAGTTATGCTGAAAGTTTGCATCGATCTTTGACAAAAGATTGCTTAAGGAAAAGCTAAAGGCAATACGTTTATTTACGCGTCTCTATAGAAACTCTTCGGAAGCGTATTTGTAACGGTAACACTCGTTCAAGCTTACATGTGAAGGTGACACTCCTTTACGCGTCCCTGTATACTAACATCAGAAACATGGTCTCGATATCGAAAGTGCAACCATGACCATATCAATATGACGACAGGTTATCTTTTTAAAATCCCTAGTCAAGATGTTGTTGGCACTCATTTATTGTTCCAAAAGAAAGGATGAAGGGTTGCGTTGATACCAACCCGCGTGATATTCCACGAACGGTATTCCATTCCAAATACTTACCGTGGTCAACTGTGTTTAACTTCAACAACATCCCGAAGACAGCGTTATCTGACTGTAGCAAATTTTAAGCAATGTCGTGGGCTGAAGGATGTGAAGTCTAACCTTTCCTGTTAATGAATAATGGTTCTTACTATCGTGCATTTACTACATTAAGAACAAACACAGCTCATGGTGATTGCGACATTTTCGTTGCTGGTTCCGGACTATGAAACTCTTCCGGCAATCGTTCCTCTGAAAAAACTCTCTTAGTCTTTAAATCTCGACTAAAGACACATTTTTTCTTGAACTCATTTCTTCAGTGGACCTTTTTCGTGTCTTCTCGTATTTTCTCTTGGAAGATATCTGATTAATGATGGCGCTAAGCACCTGAGATGAAAAATTTGTTAAAGGTCCCAACACAGTAACCGACTTAGGGTACGAGGTTGAACCAGTGTTCTCGGCGTTAGAAGTCGAGCGCTCTATCCAATCTGCCACCATACCACCAATATAATGATGATATGAATGCTAATGCTAACGCTAATGCTAATGCTAATAATAATAATAATAATAATAATAATAATAATAATAATGAGAAGAAGAAGGAGAAGTAGAAGCAGAAGAAGGAGAAGCAGAAGAAGAAGAACAACAAAAACAAAAACAAGAAAAAGAAGTAGAACAAGAAAAAGATGATTATGATGATGATGATTATGATTATGATGATGATGATGATGATGACGACGATGATGATGACGATGACGATGAACAAGAACAAGAATAACAAGAAGAAGACGAATAATAATTTTAAAAATGATTCTACTACTACAACTACTCGAACCTGTAATGGCATAATCATTGACCAAACGCGTTACCGATAGATCACCGTATCGCACAACATCTGTCTTCCGCCTCTGATTCGCATTCGACGTCGTCGTCGGATTTAGCAGTCCATGTGGATCGCCAACTGAAGGGGTTGGCGAAAGACATTTTGCAGCTACTCTGACAAGGATTTGAACGCCGATCCCTGGGTTGACAGCCTAACACTTGATTTTGGCCCACCGCAAAACGTCAGATAATCAGGTTTTTTGGTTTAAATACTAGCTCGACATAACTGTTTTATTAATTTCAAATTGTTTTTTTACTGCAGCAACTGTACTTGGTAAGTGATACTTGCATCGAATCGAGCCTTAGCGTAAGTAAACTTGCGCTATTGAAAGGGCGCCATTGAAATATCAGGCTGTGTTATTGTTTACTATAATTTCAGTGAGTAATACTAATACTCACTGAGTATTGTAATCTCGCGATTTCTTCAGCGCCCAATAAAAGGTAATTCATGGGAATCAGCTTACGAACACAGGCTCTCAAATAAAAAAAAATTGAGGCCTTTTCAACTTTAAGACGGATTTACACGAAGAAGTAGGTCAGCCCATGGTGACTGCAACTTTTCCATTGCTGATCCCGGATTCTGGAACTCTCTTCCAGCAATTATTCCCTCAGAAGAGGCTGTGTTGATCTTCAGTTCTCGGGTAAAGACTCATCCTTTCTTGGACTCATTCTTTCACATGGCTTTTTCATCTCTTCTCGTATTTTCGTCGTGGCTTGTCACCCAGATCACCGTGGAATTTGACATGCAGCGGAAATCATTCTCCTAAATTTTCCAAGAGCAACTGCACCAAGACTATCCAACGGCCGCCTTAAAACCATAGTCAGAAAAGGCGGTATGTATAATTTATTTATTTAAAATCAAAACTATAGGCAATCATGATCCCATACTCTCGACGCTAATCTTTTCCTGGTAAAGTTTATTGATTACACCGCGCAGGAAGATATCTGATTAATGATTAATGATGGCGCTAAGAAGCTGAGAGTGAGAGATTTGCTCAAGATCCATACATAATAATCTAATAAACTTAAAGGAGGAGGTTGAACCCGTGCTATCGGCGTTACAAGCCCAGCGTTCTATCCAAGCTGCCATAGTACACTATTATAATGATGACATCAATACTACAACAGCAACAACTACTACTACTACTAATAATAATAAAAATAATAATTACAACAAAAAGAAGAAAATGACGAAGAAGAAGAAAAAAGAAGAAGAAGAAGAAGAGGAAGAAGAAGAAGAAGAAGAAGAAGAAGAATAAAACGAAAACCAAGAAGACCAATAATAACACAAAAAGACGAATAATGACACAAAAATAATGCTGCTATAACAACTACTCGAACCCGCAAGCGCATGATCATTGACCAAACGCGTTACCGATAGATCACCGTATACGACAACATCTGTCTTTCGCCTCAAACTCGCATTTGACGTCGACATCGAATTAGCAATCAATGTGGTTCGCCAATGGTAGGGGTTTGCGAAAGACATTTTGCATCTGTGGAAGCTAACCCTGCCCCTTGATCTTCCCTCTGACAGTGTACGGTAAGGGTTGGTAATTTTATGGACACAGTTCTCGGGTAGCGCATGTTAACCAAAATGTTATTCAGCTCAGACAAGAATTTGAACGCCGATCCTTGTGTTGACAGTCCAACACGTAACCACTTGATTACGGCCCACTGTAAAATGTGTGATTAATCAGGTTTTCTTGAAGTAGATACTAGTGTAATAACATAATTGTTTAACTGATTTTAAAACTGTTTATTACAGCGAAGACACTGATGATGATGGATTATGGTAAGTGAGACTTGCATCGAATCCGGCATCAGTGTAAGCAAACTCGCTTTGATCTCTCAGAAAGGACGCTATAGAAATATCAGTTTGCTTTACTGTTTGCTGTAATTTTTGTGAGTTATTGTAATCTCCAGATTTTTCAGCGCCCAATAACAAATAAATTGTGGGAAGCATCTTACGAAAACAGGCTTTCAATCAATGAGGCAGCTTGGTGGGGTCAAATTCGGTTCAGGGACTCAAGTCCAAAGGTCAGGCTGGTTGTATAGTGCGAGATCGGGTCCAGGCGAAACGGTTCCGATTCCGCGCTCTTTAGTTGCTAAGGCACGACTAATAGTGAAGTTAGTTTTAAAGTATTCTGTCATTAGATTAGATTAGATTAGATTAGATTAGAAAACAGTTCCGACTCATCCCACTTTCGTTGCAAGGAACGACACAGTGAAGTGAATTTTTGAATATCCTGAAGTGCTGATAGTAAAATGTGATGTAAAACAATACCTCAATTGGTGAATATGAGGAGCTCAAACATTATGCAGTCATATTTAGGATAAAACATTATTTTGACGAACGAACCAACTGCAGCAAAGTGCTAAGTGACGTCACCGGTTAAGTGAACTAATCTAATCTAATCTAATGTCTTCTACATAGCGCCGTTGACACAATGCTCAAGGTATCAATCGATGGTCGCTTCGAGTCAAAATCGCAGTCAAAAATAATATGCGGTTAGAGAAGCGGGATCGACTTCCAATGGGTCAGAGAAACCAGAAGCAAGGCTACGGTGGGTAAGCGAGTTGAAAGATGTGTCTTTAGCTTAGACATGAATGACATCACAAAAGTGACCGAACGATCAGAACTTGGCAACGAATTCTAAAGCCATGGACCTGCAACCGAGGACGCCCTGGAACACAACATTGTCCAGGTACGAGGAACAACAAGAGTTCTAGTGTCCATTGATTGAGTGCAATAATTGCTTGTATGACGGTTGAGCATGGAACAGAGTAGGTCGGCTGACTGAGATGGAGTATTTTGAGAACTTTAACAGAATTTAAACTGCTAAGTTTCCTTACATACAATGCATATATACATACATACATACATACATACATACATACATACATAAATAAGTACATAGATATACATAAATACATGAATGCATACATACGTACGTACGTGAATACATATAAACATATATCGTACATACATACACTGGGCCAGTGCATCGCAGGACTTGCCGTTTACTTCCAAATTTACGCCGGTACCAAATTATACTGCTTAGTGACTGAGGCACGTTGCGCAAACAACTTGCCCAGGGTCGTTACACGGAGTCGAACCCGCAACCGAAAGCGAGATAGTCTTCTTTTCAGTATCGAATCTAATCTAGTCGCTTCTGCAACGCTGTTATCATGGTATGCGCGAAGCTTCAATCGTCAGACCGTCGTTAAAAGCACGGGAAAAGCCTCGTCGGAATAAAACAGGTTAGAGAAACCAGAAGTCAAGCTACGATGGGTAAGAAAGTCGAAACAGATGAGTCTTAAATTTCTATGACAATTGCAAAGTTTCCTTACGTTGATGGCGTCGAATACGATTAAACGTGATGTTATCATTTACTGCTCGAATGGTTAGCTACATTGGTTAAAGCGTACGTCAAGGCTTCTCTGTGCGTGAGGATGCTGGTTTGCATACCAATCGTGGCTTATTTAGAGATTTGAATTTCGGGCTAGCACGGTCTGTTTACACGGGAACCTTAAATGGCGCGGCACCCACTCATGCGAAATTCTGCATGGATTTGCACAGATTCTTTATCGCCGTTACAGTCTTTAAATGTCAATTTGCTGCTTTATTACTTGTCTAGTAATTGTTGTAAATGTTTAATTTGTAGTGAATGTCGAAAATGTCCAGTTGATGAACAGAAGAAAACATGTGCTGGTTGTGGAGCCAAATATGCTGGTAAAACTGCCTGTGCTCGGTGTGGGTAAGTCAGCGCTTTGTCTTTTTAGACCAGCACTTAATTGTGTCCTTATGGAAATAATAACAAATAATAATAATAATAATAATTAACTACTTCTATAGCGCCGGTATCTAACGCACAAAGAATTAACCAGTAGAGCGCCAATGCCAAGCTCTAATCAGGTCAAAACCCAGAAACTCAGTCCACAGTCCAGAGAAATTCATTGAACTATTATCAGAGCTAATAAGATATCATACGTTATCGATATATAAAACCGTGTAAGTTTACATTTACATTTAACCATGAAAATGTATGAATCAAATTCTAAAGCCTACGATTTCTCGCGATTATTTAATCGCGGAAAACCTCAGCTGTTTATTATCAGTCGGAGAATGAGTGGAACATATAGCTTCGCCTAACCCAAATTTCTGCACAGTCATTTTGTGCGCATCGCAACTCCTGCTGTTTCCAAGATGGCGTTCAACAGTCGGTGGAAATTCTGCACGGATTAAACTCTTTTGTGCAGTAACAGTCTTTAAGTGTCTATGTGGTGTTTTTTGACTAGTCTAGTACTTGCTGTAAATGTTTAAATTGTAGTCCAACTGTCTGGCTCAAAGAATGTAAAACGTGCAGGTAAGTCAGCGCTTTGTCTGCTTAGACCACCACTTAATTTTGCTCTGAAGGGAATAATTATCAAAAATAATAATTAGAACTTCTATACCAGCGGTGTATAATGCACAGGGAATGAACCAATGGTGCGCTAAAGTCAAGCTGTAATCAGGTCAATACCAAGAAAGTCAGTCCACACACTCTTTATTAACCAATTCCAACTATCAACATCATCGTCATCATCATCGTCATCATGTAGTGTGCTTCTCTCTGGAGAGTAGCCGTTTCGACTTTATTTGGAGCCAGCCGTCTCTATTCTGGGCGCGGCGTTATTGATTGACAGGTGCCCGGTTGAATGTAAATATTTGTTAATAAGGAACTTTCTGTTGTATAAGGGGCGGAGCGGAGGGTTCGCGGCGCTTGTTGATTGGTTGTGATGTATGGGCGTGGTGAACCAAGGAGACAGAGTGTTTATGTTACATTAAGCTGAGAAATTTCTGAGATTTAAAGCGCATTACATATTACAATAAAAGAGCATCTTCAAGCCATATCTCTCAGCCTCTCTCTGTCTCTGTGTCTCTATCTGTCTCTATTGTCTCTCGCTGTCTGTCTTTCTCTTTTCTTCTGTTTCTGTTTCTTTTTCTCTCTGTCTCTGTTCTTGTCTCTTTGCCTGGGTCTATTGTCTCTCTTTCTTTCTTTCTCTCTCTCTCTCTCTCTTCCTCAGTCTACCTCTCTTTTTGAATTTACAGTATTCAAAGCCATGTGGTCTCCTGAAGACACTCCAATATTTTAAACAGTAACTCATCGTTCGTAATTATTTTGTAGAAGACCTCGAGCACGGTAAATTCATTTTACGACTAATATCTGGACAATATAATGATTTCTTTATTAATTATCTGTTGTAATTTGGCTGTTAATTGGTGTCAGCCGACATTTTTAAAGCAATCATAAACGATTGTCTCTCTTTCTCTCCTATCTCTTTTTCTGTCATTATACCTCTCTGTGTCTCGGACTGTCTGTCTCCGTTGTCTCTACTGCCTGTCCTTCGGTCTCTGTCTGTCTGTCTTTCTCTGTCTTTGTCTCTTTCTCTCTCTTTCCCTCTCTCCGTCTCTCTTGTCTCTGTCTGTCTGTCTCTCATTCATCGTGCCTCTCTCTGTCTCTCTATGTTTCTGTCTCTCTGTCTCTCTGTGTGTATGTGATGTGATGTGATGGTACATTGAGTCGTGTGAAAACCAGAACAGCAGTCTCAGTTGTCATCTTTTGAATCAGTAATGAAATCGAAATAACCCACTAAAACAAGCTAGTCGTTTACACCTTCCAGTTGATGATTTTAATCAACGGATATTTTAAATCCTAACGGATAATTTTAATCCAAGAGGAAACTAGAGCAGCAACAACAACAACAGCAACAACAACAGCAACAACAGCAATAGCGACTACAAAAACAACAGAAGCAAGACAGTTTCATTACTGAATCAGTTTAGTAATCATCTATGTCAACCACTTATATGCTAATGACACAATCCATTACACAGACAGACATTCGTTTGAACCGTAAATACTGTACAGATTTTCTAAGTCCTTTAAAAACCAAATAAATAAAATGTCGTTCTTTAAAATGGTTTTTTGGAGCAATCCCCAAAAGGAAAAAATTTTATCATTCATCCGAGGAACTATGATGAGAAATATGATGAAGTGACATTTATTATTTTATTGTTTAAAATGCCTGTAAATCTGAATCTGAAGCGCGAGTTAAGTGTGAGCGTAACATACAGTCCACTCAGCAGGTTCGAACTCGCAATCGTTGGATGACAGGTCCAGCGTTTAACCGGATAGACGACCTTGTCACACATATCTCTTCACCTTCTCTACGCCACATCTTCCTGAACCTCACTCCTTCTTCGTATCTTGAAGTCACTCCTAGGTACGTTACCCCTTATCTAATGTAATGTAATGTATTTGAATTTAATCTGGAAACTTATGTAGCGCTCTTATCGTCATGCAAAAGGCATCAATCGCTGGCCGCTTGTACACAAAAGCACATTCTAAAACCACAATCCAATGAACAGAACCAGTCAAAATTCGTGAGGCCTTAAGACCGGAAGACAGTCAACGCAGGATAAGCACTTATCATTTAGGTTGAAGATAAGCGCCTTCGAGGACTCCCCCAAGGCGCAGTTTAAATGTTCTTTAACATACTTCTGAAGGCAATATCCTTATCTCATTTGTAGGCCCTCTCAAATACTAATTGCTAATTGCGGGTGAACGATAATCTAATGAGCAGCGTTCTGGACTGTCAACCCACAGATCGGGTTGAAATCTTCGCCAGGGCAGAAAGATATTATTAGATTTCTGTTGCACTTGCGCCACCTAGCGAATTCCCCTATTAAACGAGTACATTCGGGAAAGATCAGGCGGCGAAGGAGAGGACTGGCCACCCACCTTTATATGTTGAGGTTAAGAAAATGAATTCGCTAACACTTCATATCCAAGGCTGCCTCCCGGCAATAGCTTAAGGAACTGTTCTTTTTCAATACATTTAGGCACCTACTGACTATATAATTGCATTGCAAATCGCCATTGAAAAATAATTCTCCAATCAACGTCAACGGCCTTTGATGCCACAAGATGTTGAACTGTTGGAATTCATCCGTTCATTCAGAACGCAGCTTTTGGAGTAACTTTTGGGTCGAGAATTAAGGCAAGTTCGACGTCGCATTTGGCAATCTACTGTACGTGGTTCGCCAATGCAAGGGGTTTACGAAAGTCTTTTTGCAACTGCCTAAGGTAATCCTGCCGTTTGATCTTCCATCCGACAGTGTACGGTCATTGTAAGCGGTTTATTTTATGTCTACAGTTCTGTAGGAGCGCATGTTGACCAGAAATGTTCTTCTGCTCTGACAGGAATTTGAACCTCCGATCCCTGGGCTGACCGTCCAACACGATAACCACTCGATTATGGGCAACCGTAAAACGTCTGATTATCAGGTTTCCTTGGAGTATAAATAGCTTGACAGAATTGTTTTATTAATTTTTAAACTGTTTATTGATGCAGAAAGAACCTTTAATAATCATGGACCTCTGGAAGGTGACACTTGCATCGAATCTGGCATTAGCGTAAGCAAACTTGCTTTGATCTCTCAGAAAGGGCGCTAGAGAAATATCAGGTTATGTTACTGTTTACTGTAATTTCAGTGAGGCATTGTAATCTCCAGATTTCTTCAGTGCCCAATGAAAGCTAATTCATGGGAAACAGCTCACGAATGGCTCTCAAATAAAAATGAAATCAATGAGGCAGCTTGGTAGGGTCAAGTTCGTTTCAGGAACTCAAGTTCAAAGGTCATGCTGCCGGTGTAGAGCGAGATCGGTTCCGGACAAAACGTTTCCGACCCACCCATTTTTGTTGCCTGTGCTTTGAATCGACAACAGAGTTCCACCGCTGTCTTTAGCAGGGCGGTGACAGTCCTAAGCCTAGATAAAGTGGTAGTTGTAGTAGTAGTTATTGACATGTTTTTGCTATTGTAGCAGTTGTAGTAAAATGTGAATGTAACTGTACATGTTTTTCTATATCGACCGTAGCGGTAGTCGTGTTCACACCATCAACAGTATACGCTTCGATAGCTACATTGGTTAACGCGTACGTCAATGCGCCTCTGTGCGATAGGATGCTGGTACCCATACTATCGACGCTAATCTGTGCTTGGTGAAGTTCACTGATTAATCCGATTAACTGAGAAGGAAAGATTTGCTAAAAGTCCTTACGCAGGACGCAGTAATCTGATCTAATCCTTCTAACGTAATCGTAATCGTAAACTCGAGATTTCAACAGCGTCCAAAGAAAGCTTAGGCACGGTAACCAGCTTATTCACAGGCCCTTAATCAAAACAAATGGATAGGCAGGAAAGGTTCGGTTACAGGTCAAGATCCAATAGTCAAGCAGGCAGACGTTCAGACGGCTACGGTGGATGGTGTTTGGAAATGAACCGAAAAGTCAGATAAGGGGAACAGAGCCGTTACCATGATATGCATGAAGCTTCAATAGTCTTTGAAATCATGGGAGAAGCCTCGTCGAAGTAAGATATACCAGAGAAACCAGAAGTCAAGCTACAATCGGTAAGGAGTTGAAACAGATGAATCTTAAATTTAGACCTGAATGACACTTGCAAAGTTTCCTTACGCTGACAGTGACGAATACAATGATTTAAACGCGATGGTATCATTTTCTAAATTTACACCATCCGCCGTAGCCTTCCGACTGTCTGACTGCCTGAATCTTGGATCTTGACCTGGAACCGAACCATTTTGCCTATCGTTTTGCTTTGACTGAGCACCTGTGAATAAGCTAGTTCCCGCGACTTAGCTCTCGTTGGGCGCTGTAGAAATCTCAAGATTACGATGACGATTTATTATTGGCCTGGTTATCTGCACTGGTTAACGCCTATTTTCAGTGTGAACGTGACGATGTCGGTTCGAGTCCAGACAGGCTACCCGCTACGGTGGATGGTGTTTAATTAGCATTGAAATGGCGAGATAGATAAATAGACGAGGTGGAATCAGGAAAGGATTTCTTGCAAAGAACGTCATTAGATACTTCTACATCGCCATCGACCGACGCTATATTCAGCAAGCGCCTTAAATCGACTACAGAATCCTGTCATTGCCTTGTTCGGGTGGCGCCTGTCCGAAGCCTAGAGAAAGAAGGAGGGCGACGATCATCGTCTTCGTTATGACGCGGTGTCGTTAATAATAATTGGCAACTTTTAATGCGTCCGTGTCTAATGTACAAGGCGTCAACCGATGGCGCACCAAAGCCAAGCCGCAATCAGGTCAATATCCAGAAGGTCACTACCGCGGATATGGAGTGAGAAAGTGTCCACAAGATAGAGAGGCAGCCAACATTAGATAAGCAATTTGAAACAGGTAAGTTTTATATTGAGAAACCACAATCGCTTTTGTGCACAAATCATGCAAAGTAGGGTCGACGTAAACGGCCCTGGCTGCCACAACATGTTGCTAAACACTTCTTACTACAACCTATCGCTGTAGTAATCAACGAGCACTTTTAAGATAAGGTAAGGTCAATGACATTATTATTATTTCTGCATTTATTAAGCGCCACTATCTATTGAATAAGCATCACTCGATGGCGCTCAGCAAATGTGAGTGAAGGACTTGCTCAATATCCCTAAACAGTAACCGTCTTAGTAGAGGTTTGACCCTGCACTCTCCTCTTTACAAGGCAAGCACTCTAGCCAATTGGCTACCGCACCCCCACAAACAGTGACCATGGCAGCCACAGGTTGTCGTTGTAAGCACAGAACACCACGCCTAGTGGTAGTGGTGGCATTTAAGTATTAATAGTAGCAAGACCCAAGTAGAGCCTAATTTAACCACGATGTGACAGATGTAGTTGAATTCATTATTTTAGCTATGGGTCATGGCTTGCTTCATGAACGGTTAGTGAAAATGACGTTTATTTGTTGTAGCTCTAGCGATGAAGATTGAAGGACAAAGTTTCAAGAACTTAATCTTTTTCTATATTACAGAAATATAATAATAATAATGGTCTTTATTACTGTGCTAATTTTAGACCAGATTGATTCCCGACTCTGGCGTAACTTCTTTTAAAACCTGTAAACACCGGCTGATTTAGATTTGACAGGTGTGGGATAGCAGAATTACCATCATGATCTTTTTCAGTCTTTTGAGGACCTAAGTCTACTTAAAAATTCAAGCATCCAAAGCTCAATGACTGTTTTCAAGGCATTGAGCTTTTCGAACAGGTTTTCAAGTCCTGGAAAACTGTTACTCATTTTGTTAGTCATCAGCTGTATTCCTAGTTCTTTTGCGTCACTTAATCTTGCTCCCGTTACTCTTGGTTTCTAGGGTTAAAGGTCCTTTTTTGCTTTACAAAAGTTTCCGACCTTTTCTTCTTAGGTTATCAGTTTGTTTTTAAAATTTGTTTACTTTTGTAATTCTGTCGTGTTTCTCCATTTCCCCAACCCACATCTGTCCCGAGTAACGGGCTCATATAGGGTTCCGAAGAATTGATCTTCGCAACTTCAAGATGAACCCCTACCCAGTTTTGTACGGTCTGAAATATTCAAGCGCGACTTTGATCGTAGTTAATCCTTTACTGCGGTTGTATGACATTGAGAAGGACAATTTCTGAGGAAAAATAAATACTTACGGACTGCATAATAATATTAACTTCCTTATTTTACCGGGGCACAACAAATGTTTGCCGCGACTCACGATGAGAAGTTACGCCAAAGTATTAATCGTAGGCACTATATTAGCCTATTTAATTGTTTAATTCAAGTAGACATATTTATGCCTTCTGCATAGAGACACGAATTACTTAGAAACAACCACCGATTAAAACCTCGCCAAATGGAGCTATAAGACATGTTTAGCTTAGTTTCTATATAGCATGTAACCATAGCTGTGTCTTTGTTAGGTTATGCATGATAGGCGCTAACGATGCTTATTCAGCTACATGTATCTGCTTAAGTTTTGGGAATGTTCTTCGTTATAGCAGTTTTAAACTTGCAGAAAAACTTTAATTAAATTTTACTAACTATATATTACACAATTTTGAATATTTGGACCTACAACTACTGTCTGCCTGCAGTTACCTTTCATAATTCTATTCTAGAATTCAAACTAGATGTAGGCCTACTACGAACAAATAACAAAATTGAATATAAATCGCCATAAAATAATCGTATAAATAAGATTTTAATATAAATACTAATTATAGACATAAAGCTTGATTTCAGTTTTGCATTAAAATTTGTAACGCCGTTGATTTTAATAGTCAGTGTTTATGCATGCGACAGACATACAGAACGCCACTGAACCTATTGTAGGCCTACGTAACATCCTGAGAAACGTCCACCACGGCAAAAATGTCAAACTTTTTCAGAATTTTAAGGCTTTAGGCTCATAATTCTGACCTAAACTACAGTATAGCTTTAATTTTCACATTATTACTTTCTCACTATAAACTGGTGTGTAAGCCACAGGCTGTAATGAAATAACTGTATGCTTCAAATTTAGATCCAGACGTTCGCATTGGGCTTAAATCCCTCCCTTTCTTCCCAGTGGGGTGCTTGGTGGTGTAGTGGTTAGCATGCTGGATTGTCACTTGGAAGGTCAGAGGTTCAAATCCCCGCCAGGGCAGAAATTTGATTGTAATTGCTTAGAGATTTTGGCTCAATTTGCTCCTCTGGCCAACTCAACTTAATGAATACGCTGACCTTTCTTTGTCATTGGGAAGATCAGGCAATGAGGGAGAGGACGGGCGACCCAATTCATAAGCCAAGGCTAAGAAAAACTGTCACTGACATTTCATACCCAAAACTGTCTCAGTGATAGCTTAAGAGGCAGTTATTCTGCTTGTCCGCATTTGGGCGATTAATCCCTGTGGACATACTTATTGGAAATTTCTTATTGATTAATTATTAATTCCTTAATCTATTAGGACAGATTGTATACAACAAATGACAAAATGAAACAACAGCTATCTTTAAAACGAAAGCCTCTATTCATAAATAAGTCTCAATTGTCTACTCATCTCAGACACCAGTCGTATTCTGATTTGAATTAATCAACATCTACATACTATAAGCAAGGCTTCTATCTTAGTTTTCAAAGTTTTTAAAAAGGGGTTAGTCTCCTCTTAATTAACATCAACCCCACCAAACCCCAACTACAGCTGAATCCATGGGCAACGTTTATAGCGCAGCAGAAATATCGCTTCACAAAGAACACTACGTTTCGGCCACCTAAAGAATTAACATTCAAGCTTTAACGTTTGTCCCTTTTGACCTTAACTACAAAATATTCATAATCTTTGCCGATTGCTGTGACTTTTGAAATAATCAGAAAACAGTGTTTTGCTGACGATCTGTCAACCAAAAAATATTTTAAATTTAATTTCACTAGCTCTTTCCTCACACTCTACCATGATGCACTCTAATCACTGCTGAACATTCAAATACAAGCCACTCTTTTATTCAATTCTGCATCCAGTGATACACTCTTTACAAACTTAACATAACTTGGAGAGAATAGGCCTATTACCCAGTTGTTCCCAGTTCCAAAATTTGGCAACAAATCTTCTGGCACTTATGCAAAATACCGTCTTATCAACAGCTGACAATTCTTAGGAAACTATTTTTCAAGTACTCTCCTTCGCATGTTGAGCTTCAACCGAATGTGTGAGGTCAGTGATCTCATTTTATGAATGAGCTCGCTAGACGGCGCAAGTTGATCTTGAAACGAATTTCTACTCTGCGCTTAGCATTAAGTAGCGCTTTGTAAATTTCGAATTTACGATTACGATCTTGATGCATGCATCGATGTGCACCGGGGTCGATTATTGCAATGCATTTTGTGCAGACCTTATGCCTTTCCCGCATTAACCAACTGCGATCTATATTAAATGCTGCTTTCCGGCTGATTTTGCGGCATA
Source organism: Norana najaformis (assembly GCA_964023275.1). Classification (NCBI taxonomy): domain Eukaryota; kingdom Metazoa; phylum Annelida; class Clitellata; order Crassiclitellata; family Hormogastridae; genus Norana; species Norana najaformis. The sequence continues at coordinate 2,450,321 of OZ029916.1, read as the reverse complement.
CGTAGGTTTGTTTGGGTATGGTGCTTCATGCGAGAAGAACCGCATCTTCAGTTTAAGGAGGAGAAATGGAGTAAGCAAGCGTCTCAAATATCCTCTGCTGCTCAATTGCCCACCACGCCACCTTCACGAGGTCCCCCTGTTTATACGGAGTGCGTGGTGGACGACCGAGTCCTCGCCGGTATATGCTAGTGCCCAAGGGCGAAGAGCCTGAAGGACGGACGCTGGAATTCATCGACGCATGGAGATGGTGTCTCGTTAAAAACACCGGGAGGAAGGCAACGGGAGACCACCTCCCTAATTATCCCGAGTTAAACATTTTGTGCAGACCTTATGCCTTTCCCGCATTAACCAACTGCGGTCTATATTAAATGCTGCTTTCCGGCTGATTTTGCGGTATACGTAGGTTTGTTTGGGTATGGTACTTCATGCGAGAAGAACCGCATTGGTTGTCAATTCAAAAACGCACTGAGTTAGAGATCTTAACGCTTATGCGTACTGGGAGACTGAAAATGAGAGAATAACGCGTCCACTTTGATTTAGACTACGTTTCATGCTGGCCAAACTTAGGGGCAATTTGTGCAACTACCTCAGAGGAAGGTGCGAATGTTAAACCATTCAGCCATCTCGTAATGTACGTGGTAATGATGATGATGATGATGATGATGATGATGATAACGATAACGATGATGATTATGATTATGATGATGACGACGATGGAGAAGAAACAAGATGCTTATGATGCTGCTGATGATGATGATGACGAAGAGGAGAAGGAGTAGGAGAAGGGGAGGAGGATGAGAAGGAGGAAGAAGAGACAAGTATAGGTATATGCATTTTCTAGTGATGCGATAATGCTAGAATCAGCGAAAGAAGTGAGAATTGTAATAATGCTAAAGGCGAAAAGTCGATGGTCGCTGAAAACCAACATCGGTGTGCATGACAACTTCTAGGGTAAATCCAGTCGAAAGTCAAGAGCGAAATCCGAGCTGACAAGAAAACACCCGAAGAAGGAAATAAGTGACTTGAATATCACAAGCATTTTATATATAGATGTAAAATATCCCATATTCCACAAATAAGACGTAGGGGAAGCTCTCGTTTCCTTTCTTCAGACCCTTGAGCCGGCACTGGACTAATCCGAAAGGCTTGGACAAGGGGGCCAGTACATCGGGGGACTTGCCCTTTACTTACCTCCTTACACCGGCACCAAATTATACTCAATGGTGACAGAGGCACAGTGTGGGCAGGGTCGTTACACGGAATCGAACCCTCAACCGCATGATCAATGAACAAAGCGTTACCGATAGCCCACTGTGCCGCACATATATAGACGGTCAAAACAAATATCGTAAAGACGTCATACATTGGCGAATATAAATCATCCTTATATCTGTGCATGTGATATCAGGGCAAAACAACAGCATTCGGCTTAGTCTATTATCTTTTGTTTTCGCTATGGATGCATGTGCGATCATCTCGCTAAGTGAAAGAGGAAACAGACCTGATTATTATATTAATTATTATTTAATCAATCTTCTATACCTGTGCACCATACATTTTTTTAAAATTATAGGTCTTGGATCCTCTTCCTTCTCCCATCTTTAGTGTGTCCTAAATGCTGCAGCTCGCTTGATTGCCGGCATTCCAAAGTTTGGCCATACCTCCTTATTCATGCTGGAAAAACTTCACTGGCTTCCAATCCGAGAACGCATCCAGTTTAAAATTCTGGCCCTTGTGCGCAGCTGCCTTGTTGGCAGTGCACCTATTTTTCTAAGGGAACTCTGTGTCCCTGTTTCTTCTGTCCCTGGCCGCCGACTGCTGCGATCGGCAGTCCAGGGAGACCTGGTAGTTCCTATGGCTCCCACTACTACTGCACAGCGCCGCAGCTTCGCCGCCCTGCCTCATGGAACAACCTGCCTGGCGACCTTAGGCGGGAATTCCTCTCTCTTCCTCCCTCTCTTTTCCGCAAGCGTTTGAAGACCGTATTATTCCCCATTAGTCATGGGAAATTGGGCCGGGAGCGCCTCTGATGAGTTTCATCTTGAAGTGGCGCTTTATAAGTTTTTGATTACGATTACGATTCATTAGCAACTTAACACCAATTAAGTTCTAAAGTGTTACGCCGATACCAAATTCTCCTTCATGGTGCGCAAACAACTTGCCCATGGTCGTTACACGGAGTCTAACTTGCAACCGGATGATTATTGGCCTAACGCGTTACCGATGGACCACCGTGCTGCATGATGTCTCCTTGCTCTTAAAGTAATTTTAAAGAGCAAGTGAAACTTGACCTGTGACGGGGAAAATAAATATGAGTGGGATTTCACGGATTTTCGGTTTGGATAATACGAAACAATTACACGTGCCTTTTCACTTTGTCACCATATATGTAGGAGCACCAAGTCGTAAACTCAGTTAACTGCGTTTAAAATAACTCAATTATACAAAGAAGCCAAATATCTAATCTAATGACTTCTATAACGCCGTTATAATAATGCCTAAGGCATCAGCCGATAGTCGCTTCAATCAAAATCGCAATCCAAAATCATAACCCGTTTGAGAAGCCGGGTCGAGTTAAGGGTAACCCGATAATTCGTCGCACAATTCGGCACCGATTATTCGACTCACAGACAATTAAGCGAAAGTCAATTCGGCGCAGGACAAATCAGCGTCTTTACTGATTGATTTGAAATTAAACAAAAGAATATTTTCCACTTCATTCGCAACAAGATGCTCTTCAATTTAGGCCGGTTATAAGCCTATAAGTTAATGTTGTGGCTACAGGAACAAAACAGCGTCTTTACCGATTCTGAAAATATGGAAGATGGAATAAAAGTCGGAGGAAGACTTGTGAAGGCGCTGAGATTTGCAGACGACCAGGCAAAGCTGGCAAATAGATAAGAAGGTCTACATTTGTCATTTACTGCTGGCCTGGTCAGCTACATTGGTTAACGCGTACGTCAAAACGCCTCTGAGCATGAGGATGCCGATACACACCCTGGTAGTGGCTAGCACGGTCCGTACACAGGGACCTGAAATGGCATGGTACCCATTCAAACAGGCAGCGGTGGTGAAGGATCTCACCCCATAAATTCATGGCAAAATGAGCAGGGTCGAGGCCATACGGTCGACATAAGAAAAGTGTACATATTTATATTTATTAATCATTGTTTTTGAAGGACATCCACTCCACCAACTGAGTAATCTGTGGACAAAACTGCTGATAACATCATCAAAAACACATCATATCAGATTAATGCGATAATTACGTTAGCAAAGTTGTCTCGAATTTCATGTTTTACTTTTACGTTCATAAAAGATAACGCGCGACATTGTCTGTTTTTGTAGAGGCAAGGATCAAACGAAAACTACGCCTCCGTAAGCGGTTTTTAATTTTCAGCTGTGCACTGCGTGCAACAAGACAATTTCACTGACTCATTTTGCATCGAATGCATGCATGCGTGCAAGTAAGTATGCACGTATGTATGTGTGTATGTGTATGTATGTATGTATGCATGTATGTATGTGTGTATGTATGTAAGTATGTATGTATGTATGGATGGATGGATGAATGTATGGATGTATGTATGGGTGATTGTGTGTATGTGTAGGTATGAATGTCTGAAGAAACTTAAAGAATTGTCCATACGTTAACTTATTCTCTATGATAAATTATGCCAGCGTCAACGGTCTTTATAGCCAAAAGATGGCGTTAAACACTCTATACTACTACATCGAATGCAAAGCCGTCGAAGAGACCTTTCAAATGAGTCCAATCTTTACTATATATTGATCTACTGTAAGTCAGATATGCGTTGTCGTGATTTGTGGGTCGTCGACTCTGTGTGAGTTAGAATAAAGTTGACGTTGACGCCTCAAGGGAACCACAGGATGTCGCTAAATATTAGATAATGTGCTGCTCTTAGTTGACACTTTTACAATGCGAGCCACAGACGCTATATATTTATCAGCTGCGTTTAAACCTAGTCAACTGCCCTTAATGGGGTAGCGCCATTCCCAAGCCTGGATTAAGGAGGAGGGCGACGTCAACGGCCTTTAATGTCATAAGAAGTTGTTAAACATTGGAACTACCACTAAACGCTAGTCAACCAATTGCGATCTTAGAGGTAATTTAAGGTCGACGTTAACGGTCCTTGTCATCTCCTCTACGCCACATCTTACTGAACCTAGTTCTTCTTCGTATCTTGAAGTCACTTATAGGTCCCTTACACCTTCTAATGTAATCTAAGGTATACATGCATATAATCTGAAAACTTCTGTAGCGCCCTTATCGTAATGCACAAGGCATCAATCGATGGTCACTTATAAGCAAAACCGCATTTCACACGGGTAATCCACTGGAAACAACCAGTCTAGATCTGTGAGGCCCTGAGACCCTAAGTCAGTCTGCGCATGATAAGCACTTATCATTTAGGTTGAAAATGAGCACTCCAAAGGTTCCCACAAGGCGCAATATAAATATTCTTTAATATATTTTATAACCAATATCTTTATGTCACTTATTGGCCGTCTAATTGCTAATCAGTAAATGCAAATTGCTAAATGCGTGGGAGCGATAGATAGTCTAGTGATTAGCGGGGTGGATTGTCAACCCTAAGGTTGGGGTAAAGCTTCGCCAAGGCAGAAAAATATTTTGAGATTTCTCTTCTACTTCCGCCACTAGCGGACTCGCCTATAAAATGAGTACTCTGAGCGAACACTGTCATTTGTAAGATCATTCGGCGAAGGAGAGGACTGGTCACCCGCTTTACATCTAAAGCAAAGAAAAATAAAGTCGCTAACACTTCCTACCCGTGGCTGCCTTCCGGCAATAGCTTAAGGAACTGCTCTATTTCACTTCTTCGGCTGCTCTTGTAACTGGGCATATTCCACATAATTCTGGGCTCTGTGTCAATATGCGACGCCATAAATAGTTGCCTGTTGAACATGTCAGGACATACTTGCATTGCATCTAATTGCATTTACACGTGCAACATGCCTACATTCACATTTACAGTTTGTTTGCTTTCAAAGTACATTTACAGTATACTGCAATCACAATTACATTCATTTCTTTGCATTTACGTTTTTATTTATATTTCAATCTTATTTGAATTCACAACATACTTCATTCACATTTATATTTACAAAATACTCCCAATACATTTAGGAATAAACTGACAACATACTTGCCTTGCAAATCGGCAGTGTCTCCTATTTCTCACTATACAGCAGAAAAGCCACGGATCCACCAAATACCTAACCAGGTTAATCAACAGACCGTTACCTCGACTGGTAAGCAGGCCTTATTTCTATCTCCGCCATATCTGGCATCTCGGGCCAGTAATTGTAATTGTAATCGCAAATTTATATAGCGCCACATAAAAACCTCTTCAGCTCGGCAAAGAATAGCCAAGGAACTCAATTGGTAGATTTTTGTTCCATGATCCATGGCCTGCATTTCCCTCTCCGTCTAAGTTTAGGGGAGGGACGTGGCCATGTAGCTATGCTCTTACAATATACATAAAATCAATAAGTATGTTGTCGATACAAATAAAATTATTTTCAAGTATGCTGTAAAATGTAAATTTGTTTTAAGTACGTTGTGGGAGAAGGAGGCGCTTGTGGCCCACTGCCCCTTCTGTGCCGACGACCTTGTTCAGTCACTGACCCATATGTGCTGAAAATGTTAAACGGTTGTAAAAATAACTGTAAATATAAGTACAGAGTACTTTGTACCTTTCTAGATCCTGCAGATGTGTTTCAGCACCTTTCACAAAAAGACCCTATATAAATGCTTAAAAATAACTTAATGGCCTGTTAACTTTTAATTTTGACTTTCAATTTAAGTCTCACCTAAATATTTCACTCAGATGCGAACTTTTATGGACGTGAAAGAGTCAGTGTGTCTGTCTCTGTCTGTTTACCTGACTGTCTGTAGACAGAATTAACGCGATAAATATGTTCTTGGTTGCAGGTGAAGTGGCAGAAAGAATGAAGAGAAGAGAAGGAAATTCTCAGGCGGCTGGCTTTAAGCTTTGAAGAGCTTTGGAAAACACACAATCGCATCATTACTGAACCCTTTTTGCTTATGTTTGACTTCTCATTTTGCTCAAATTCTTCCTCAGTGAGTGTAACTTTTAATGTCTAGCAAACTGAAGACATTCGATTTTTATAAATTCGTGACAAACCTCAGCTTCTAATCTATCCTCTGAATCAAGTCCGTCGGCACGATTTTGAGGTAGGGGGATCCAGTGTTTAAAAAAGAGGGCTAGGCAAGTAAGGATTATTAGGCTTGATGTCACCAAAGGGTTTTGCCAATATCTGGGATCTCCAAAATTTATTAAGACCTTTCTTGAAGCCACTGTTTTCTGGGTGTATTCAGTCTCTTCCAGGTAGGCCCCGATTATCCAGTAGGCAAATTATGCAACTGATATGAGACCGCACAGCGGGAGAACGAAACTCAACCCAACCCAATATTTGTGTAGCATTCATTATCAGGTTTTGGGTCCTTACCTTTTAATTTGGCCTCCGGAAATCTCATGTTAGCCTTTAACTGCAAGGAAAGCATTGGCGTATGGGAGTTTACCCCAGACTCCGTATGGTGTACCCAACACGCCCCAGATTCCCACTGTCTTTGTGAAAGCCTTTTCGCGGTGGGAGAGGAAGGAGCCCCACATTAGGTGGGGCATGTGCCTAAGGCCCCCGACAGTTCTTAATCTGGGTTTGCTTCTCGCCCACATTTTCTGCTGTATGAATGGCTTGCCTATTCTCTTTTCTTCCTAGAAGACTTTTCAGTCTTATGACCCATTCGGAGAAACTAGGCTCTAAAATGTTAACCTTTGGGATCAAAAGTGGAGAAATCCACCTTGTCCCACTTGCTCAAGTGGGGCATGTCCCCTACCCATTTTGTGCCGACGCACTTGTTCTCGAATGTTCCTTTACTGACCCATTCCGCAAAAGGCAAAGTTTGACTTATTGTGGCTTCGTTTAAGTGGTGGTATCTCACATTACAATCCTTTTCCTCATCTGCTATTTGTTCTCCTGTGGATTTCATATCTAAACTGTTTACACCAAAATACGGATCCCCGATGATTATCTCGTAGGTACATATTTGAACATTTACACAGAACCTCTTTTAATGGCACAACTTCAAATTTCAGGCCTCATGCAGTGTAACTAAATGGGAGCCTATTCTACTTTATCAGACTCTGAGCAGTGCTTAACATATTCCCAGAGTTACCCTACTGGCATTTTTGGTAGCTGAGTTACCAATGATGCCCTTGCTGTTCTGCCAGACCTACAGAATTCAAAGGCGTATCATGAAACGGCATTCACATGATGTTTCCTTATAAGGAACACGACTTTTCTTGTCAATTCTCTCTGCCTTCTCGCTGTGGCCTGCTTAAATCAACTGCAAGGTCACTGCTCATATCTCATGGTCGCTTCAAGTCAAAACCGCAGTCAAATTTTAAAGATCTTTGCCAAAAACAATCAGCTTAAAACTAACGAAAGATTCTACCTGCCAATTTTGCTTGAAGATGAACTATTTTACGCAATAATTACGCTAATTAGCTTGCTTTTATAAATAATGCAGAATATTTTGTTTAATAAACTTCGTTATATCATTACTTCGCTGTGAATTTGTACCTATGTGGATGACGTGACAGATAGGCACACAGACAGGTACATAGACAGATACGCAGGCAGACATACACACAGACAAACGGAATGACATACAATAGGGCACTTAGACAGACATATAGAGAGACACATAAGCAGACAAAGAGACAGACATAAAGACTCGTTCACGTACACAAAAGTGCGCTTCTGAGTAAATATTCACATGAGGCTAAACTTGAAAATCAAAGTAAAAACCTAGCAGGGCATTAATTCATTTTCGAGTCGGCTCTAATTTTAAAGTTTCTATGCTAATCACTTCTACATGTAGAAACTGTCCTGGGATAAATACGCCAAGATTTTCCAGCTTTCAAATTCAAAACCATCGTAAACGTTTTACTGTCGCTTCAAATCATTAGACCGCATAGCGATATACGCTCCGAACCAACAATCAACAACAAACTACGGTTTCCTAGTTACCACAGTTTAGTCGTTGATTCGAAAACTAAAGTGTAGCCAGAAGTTCATCCTCTATCATAAATTGTCTGGTAATAATGACTGCATTCTAGGCAGTGCACATCCACCTATTTGTCTGATCGCTTAACATGTACGGCACTGTGGCTTATTGGCAACGCGTTAGGGCAAGTTGTTTGCGGACACCGTGCCTCTGTCACCAAAACGTATATAATTTGGTACCTGCGCAAGCTGGGAAGAAAATCCTGCGATGCACCACCTTCTACGTCTTAGGGGAGGGACATATAGCTACGCTCTTACAACACTTAAATTCATTAAGTACTGTATGTTGTCAATTTAAACAACATATGTCAAGTATGCTGTAAAATGTAAATCTGTTTTAAGTACGTTGCACAGAAGGAGGCACTTATGACCTTGTTTCTTCGCTGACCTAGATGTGTTGAAAATGTTAAACGGGTGTAAAAACGTTGTAAACTCAAAGGTAAAGTATGCTGTTAATTTAAGTGTAAAGTACGATGTGAATAAAAAATTCAGTGCGTCATAGCAAGAGTTGACTATTTTGGCACGAAGTTTGGTTTCTCTAAGACAGGTACGCGATACGAAATAAACTGAGATAAAAAAATAGTAAGGTGAGGACTGGTTTCACTTAACCTCCCAAACGAGGACTGGTTTACTTCACCTCGACTGGGAGGTGAAATAAAACCAATTCCTTCCTTGCCACTAATATACCTATAATACAAATTACAAGACTAAAAGGAGCTCAAACGTATGTTGAGTCTAGACAGTGTAAATATTATTGAAGTAGTCCAGAGTTTCAGTGATACGTCGCTGGCAGGCGCCGTAAGTTAAGCAATAGGTGTTGGGTTAGTATTTGAATGGTTAACAGTCGCGGAATACTACTCTGAGTTCTACCCTTGATCCGAATAATTAAACTAATCTAATCTGAGTTTAAATTTAAGACGCATCTTTCTAGATCCTGCAGCTGTATTTTAGAGCCTTTGCCAGAGTAAAGACGCACCATAAATTATCACAAAGAGGCAATATACTATCACAAAGACGCTATAGAAATCCTGAAAAATAAACATGAATGGCGTGATTAATATTTTATAGATTACAGAAGAGGAGGCAGCAACAATGAGGAGAAGAGAACTTAATCTCAGCTTTGTAAACACAGAATCGGATAATCACTTAACGCTTTTCTTATGACTGGTTGTTATTTTGCTCAATTTCTTGCTTATTGTGTGTAATTTTCAACGTCTAGCTAAACAAACAACTTCGATTTTCTTAAATTCGTGACGAACCTTAGCTTCTAAACCATCCTCTCAACCAAGGCCGTCGACACGATTCTGAAATATAAGGCTTTATGTCGCCAGAACATTTGAAGACCTTTCCTGGTCGTCACGGTTTTTAGGGTGTATTCAGTCTATAACCGGCGTTCCCGGATTATCCATTAGGCAAACGTTACAGCTGCCATGAGACCCTGCAGCAGGAGACCCCAATCCAATCCAACCCATTTTTGTGCAGTATTCATTACCATGTTTTGGGAGTTTAATTTTTAATTTGTCCCCTGGAGAGTTCAGTTTAGCGCGTAAGTGTGCGGAAGGCTTTGGAGGATGTGGCTTCACCCCGACCCCGTATGGTTTACCCAACACGCACCAGATTCCCTTTGCCTTTGTCGGAGCCTTTTCGCGGTGGGAGAGGGAAGAGCCCCACATTAGGTGGAGCGTGTGCCTAGGGGCCACAACAGTTCTCAATCCGAGATTGCTTTTCGCCCACATTTTCTGCCTATTCTCTTTTCTTCCTAGTAGACTTTTCAGTCTTATGACCCATTCGGATAGACTAGGCTCCAAAATTGTTAACCTTTAGAATCAAAAGTGGAGAAACCACTCTGCCCCACTTACTCAAGTGGGGCATGTCCCCTACCATTTTGTGCCGACGCCCTTGTTATCGAATGTTATTTTGACCCCTGACGCTATATAGACGAAATATGACTCATTGTGGATTCGCTTAAGTGGTGATATCACACAGGACAATCTCATTCCTCTTCTGTAGTATGATTTCAAGTGGATTTCATATCTAAACTGTTTACATCATAATACGGATCCACTATTATTATCTCGTAGATAAATACTTGAATATTTATATACCACTTGAAATGCCACAACTTCAAATTTCAGGCCTTATTAAATGGGAGCCTGTTCATAATGTATCAATGATGCCCTTGCTGTTCTACCAGACCTACAAAATACAGAGGCGTATCATAAGACAGCAATCACATGATGTTACCTTATAAGGAACACGACTTCTCTTATCTATTCTCTCTGCCGTCTCGCTATAACCTGCTTAAATGAACTGAAAGGTCACTGCTAATATCTCAATAGGAGCCAAATTGCTCTACAATAGATTACGACCGATTCAATCACTATGTATTGGATAAACACTTCACGATGCACTCTGATCTAAGCCTTCGTACCAGTAACCAACTAGGACTCAAATACGTGATAGGGCCTGTCGGATCGTTAGCACACGTGCGTGGAACAGCCTACGAGCATTTATTCAGGTCCGAAAGTGTTCAAGCGTTCAAAAACAACTGAAATTCTATCTATTTTGTAACTCATAGCACATGCGCTAATAACTGACATCGTAAAGCATCCGACAAGTCGCTCCCAACCTACGATGTTGTAAAAACTGTAGTCATTTTAGTTGCAATTACGATGGCTTTAATAAGGAACTTATTTCTAAAAAGACGACCTTCGACGTTACGAAGGGTTTCACATTGCACTACATGTCTATTTCACGCGACGGACATGGGTTTCGAAAACGGATCGCATAGTTGAAAAGTCGCCGAATTAAATGCTGGGCCACCATGAAAACTATACGTAATGCAATGTTTGGAAGAGCGCTTTTCTAGTCTAATCTAATGGCTTCTGTAGCGCCGTTATCATAAAGTCCAAGACATTATTCGATTGTGGCTTCAAGTCAAAATCACAGCGAATGTTTAAAGATCTTTACCAAAACCAATTATTTTAAATTCGCGATAGAATCTACCTACAGATCTGTTCTCAGATGGACTATTTTAGCTAATTCAGCCACTGCTTTGAAAGCAGAAAGCTAGAAACGCTGAAGTAATCACAGCTATGCAACTACACCCTATAACAGAAAAGAGTCTACGGTTTCCAAGTTACCACAGTTTAATAGTTGATTTCAAAACAAAATTGTGGCCAGAAATTCATCCTCTTCATCATTAGTTGTCTGGTAATAGTGCACTCTTGGCGCTGCACATCCACATATTTGTCTGATCACTGAAATATGGAAAAATCTTCGCATTATTAAGCCGAGTGTTAACAATCTGCAGGTTAAAGGTTCCCCCACTGAAGATGCTCAGTCAGAAAAAATCGGTGAGACACGTATTGTCAGATGCGTCCGTTGGCCTTGAATTACAAAATGTCAAAACGAAGACACGCGTCTTTTAGTTTGAGTTTCCTTCGTCAACGGTTAATAACAGGAAGTTCTCTTGCACACCTCGAGCTAACACTACACTTGGCAGCAGGGATTTTTCTATTGCTGGCCTTAGGTTCTGGAATGTACTTCTACAACTTCTTCGTTCTGCTGTATCCTTGGTACCTTACCGTTCCCGCCTTAAGCCGTTTTTCTTTCGGCCTGCTTATCCTCCTTAGATTGTCTTTCTGTGTCACAGGACCTACCTTTGAAATTGACCGGATTGCGGTTCTGTTTTGCAGTGCCTTCGATTGATGTTTAGTGCATCATTATAACGGCGCTATGGAAGTTCTAAGATCAGATTAGGTTAAATAGCAGTAGGCCTATTATACCCCTATTTTTAGTCTTTGAGACGTTGTGACTAAGGTTATTGTATTGCGACATCATATTTCCATTGTGTTCACAAGTTGACCACACACGTTCAAATATCGTAGTAATGACGGGTACGTCATTGAACGCCGCTGTTCAAGAGATGCACACATGATATCAGCTCAAACAGTCATGTCCAACCTACTTGACTTACAAATGTTATTAATTCAAAGTACCAAAAGGTTATGCATGCCTGCTTGTTATTAGCGAACATTTATTATTGCTCTCAGTCCTATGCTTGTGTCACACGTCGATTTTGATCGTGACATAACGCCATTTTCATTGTATAACAGTCTTCTGACTTGATTTCGATAAATCGATAACATGCTTCACATAATGAATCCTATGCCTGGCATGCAGCTTTTTGGCGTTGTAGTTTGAGAATATTTTAAGTTCATGGGGGTACATACAGAGTCTGTTCTCTGTAACTTGAACGCTTGTTATACAGCGTTAATACCAGCGTTTAAATAACACACATGTTAACATATCTGTATACCCGTGATAATTAATAGAACGCCTGAAATGCGCTGCCGGATGCGTCCGGCGTTCGCAGGATTTACAGGGCGATTAATATGCTCTTGGACTGGATGTTGGATAAAGGAAGAAGAAAGGGCTACAAAAAAGTTAAGGAAATGGAACAGAACACAGAAGAGGGGGTCTTTGGATTCTTGGCCAGCTAAAGGCAGAACACTGAAGAACAGTGCGATTGGTTGATGCCAGTGTTATTGTCGTGTACTTCCATACATGTTATATGTGTCAGCGTCTTAACCACAATAATAGCTTCAGTCTGCACAAATTTATATAAGCTTCCTTGAAGTAGATTCGTGATTTTTATTGCGCACTTGAGTTTACTTTCGAAAATTTGACGGTAGTGAGAGGTTGGATTTACATATAAGGAAGACAATTTATGGCCTCAATTGACTTTTGATCAGAATGAACCGGTACGAACAGGTACAAACATTAACAATTATTTATTGTGTGCATATTGCGTCTTTTGTGAATATTTTTCGAATCGCCGGATACATAGCTGTTGTAGGGAAAGGCAGTTTCGAATAATATACGAAGAGAGGCAATTTAAATTAAATAAATAAAAACCGCATTTTAGAAAGTGCATACGTGCATCTGTGTACAGATGATAAGTAGCTGCATACTAAAAACCTAGGCCTGTTGCTTCTCGCGTTCGCGTAGTATCAAACAGCGCGAAATCTGCTAAAAGCTAAAATGTAAAGGTATACACGATTAAACTTAAAATTTTCGACGACGTAGAAGCATTACATTGGTCGAGAAAACACTTGGAACGTCCGTTGAAGCTTTATTAGCATACTGGTACAAACTAGAAAATTTTCATTAACAGTAAATGCCATAGGGGGAGAATTTAAATTCTTTAGCTAAACGGATTAGTAGCTTTACGGTCAGATTAACTTGGACTAAGTCTAAATAGTGTTGCGAAGAGACGCAAACTTGTTACTGATAATTTTTGTCGTAAATATTCAAGGTTAAAAGCTACAAGTATACTTCACTTTTAATATGCGATATCATCCGCTCAGGTTATCTAGCCTAAACCTTGTGAAAAACGAATTGAATCTGTTCGCTGAGGTAGATCACGCCATATGCTTCCAAATTTCAGCTTTGATATCACGTGAACTGAGACCGCCCCTAAAACTGGTCAGAAGGCTGGACATACATAGGATAAACATTTTCAAAGAACCACATTTCGTAATCATCTCTATTTTTGGTCTCCATTTTAATAATCTCTTATCTCTGGTGACATAAATAGTGAAGGGACAGGCCTGCTTTGTCAGTTTCTTAGGTGGTATCGTTAAGTTCGTACGAAACAGCTTTTCATAAGGCGGAATTTGTTTCTTCACAATGTCTGACGAGTAAGATCATGTTTGTTGTTTTAAATTTGCCCCGAAAACTTGTAGCCAATCTGAAACCTTTTGAAATTATTCAATTTTTAGCTGAAAGAAAGTTTGCATTGATCTTGCAGAAAAGATTGGTCAAGTAAAAGCTGAAGGCAACAATACACTTATTCACGCGTCTCTATACCAACTCCTCTGAAGCGTAATGTGAAGGTAACACTCGTTTACGGGTCTCCATAGCAACTCCTCTGAAGCGTACATGCAAAGATAACACTCGTTTACGAGTCCCTATATATTACTAACTCCTCGGACGCTCAAGGTCTCTACACAGTGACCGACTTAGGGGAGGAGGTTGAACCAGTGTTCTCTGCGTTTTAAGCCGAGCGCTCTATCCATTCTGGCACCGTATCCCATTATAATGATGATGACGTTGATGATAATAATGATGATGATGTGATGACGACGACGATGATGATGATGATTATGATGATGATGATGAAAACGAAGAAGAAGAAGAGGAGGAGGAGGAGAAAGAAGAAGAAGAAGAAGAAGAAGAAGAAGAAGAAGAAGAAGAAGAAGAAGAAGAAGAAGAATTCTACTATTACAACTACTCGAACCAGCAAGCGCATAATCATTGACCAAAGGCATTACCGATAAGTCACCGTGACACACATATATGGATTTGTCCAATCAAATTTCGTAAAAGGGTCATAAGTAGGCGACTATATCCTTCAATCTGTGCATGTGACATCAGGCCAATAGAACAGTAATCGGCTTAGCTTAGGCCTACGATCTTTTTCGCTATGCATGTATGTGCTATCACGTTGGTTAGTGTAAGAGGAAACAGACCCAATATGTTAAAATATAGTATTAATCTGTACACTATAAGTGTTTTCAATGAAAAGCCATAATATCCATTAGAACCTAATACCAGTCTGGTTTTAAGTTGTAAAGCAGCTCATTTCCTAGTTGTTCGGCCTTTGAACCAGTATAACGCGAAATTGGTTCCGGGGCGAAAACAGTTCAGATTCTGCCCATTTTCGTGCCAAGTCACGACATAAGCGATTTTTCAAATATCCTATGGTAATGGTAGTGAAATTTGTTATAAAACAATATCCGAGTGGATTTGGTGGATAAATAGGAGCCAAAGCATTCAAACAAGCAGGCTGGACATGTGCAGTCGTGTTTAGGACAAAACATTATTTGGCAAACTGCTACGTGACGTCATCGGTCACGTGAACCAATCATAATGAATGAATGAATATTAAGAGATTAACGTGCCAGACATAAAAAATAATTTGAATCAGAGGCAATACTTTTCGGAACTGTTTTCGCCCTGGAACCGATGTCGCATCACACCGGTAATCGACGAATCCAAGGGGCCCATGCTCTGAAGGTCTTGTCGTTTACTTCCAAGCTTACGCCTCTACTACCAATGCAACTGCTTGGCAACAGAGACAGTTGTGTACGAACAACGTGTCCAGGTTCCTTACACGGAGCCCAAAAGCAGGCTCTAACCCGTAACCATTCAGTTACAGAACCAGAACGCAAACCGAATAAACCACGGCGTCACCATTATTCTGGTACAGCTGTTCACCTCAATGGTTCCTTCTGCTTATGCGGTTGATGCACCCCGATTCTACTGAACAAAACTATTACAAGATTATTATTCTTATTTTCTGTGGTTTTCTAGGTAGCAAATTACAATTCATTCTTGCATAACAGTCCCACAAATCGAAATAGATGCGTCTTAATCAAATATAACTCAAATTGCCCATAGATCTATATAGGCCTGGCGTCCCACGAAAACTCCATCAAGGAGATCAGCTAATTCCCGGCGCCTAGTCGAACAAAATCCGCAAGATACAGGTTGTTGCCTGTTTCAATGCCATCGTCAAAGTCGAGAGGTCTCTCTCTTTAAACTAAAGTAAATTATCTCATATCCCACAAGTGAGACGCAGGGGAGGCGCTACGAATACTCCACTAACTGAGTAATCTGTGGTCAAAACTGTTGATAACATCATCAAAAACATGATGTCACATTAACGTGATAATTATGATAGCACCAGCACCACCACCACATGATGGTCATGATAACCATGATGACAGTGACGAGGTTGACGATGACGTCGAAGATGGTGATGACATCATCACCATTAGGGCAATTATTATCATTGTCTTTTCATCATCGTCATCATAATCGTCATCTTTATCATCATCATCGTTATGATTGTTAAGCTAGTGGTGTTGCCCGTTCTCGAATTTCATGTTTAATTTCTATATTCATAATAGATTAAGCGCGACATCGTCTGTTTTCGTTCAAGCGAATGGTAAACCTGTGTAAGCGGCTTTTTGTTCAACTGTGCACTGTGTGCTATAAGACAATTTCATTTACTCATTTTCCATTGACTGCATGCTTGCGTGCATGTTTGTAACCTTTGTCTTTTTTATATTAATTTTTATGTCAAATTCTATTGAATTTATGTTCACTGCTGTACTCGTTCGGTGACAGTCCCAAGCCTGGAAAAGGGGAGTGCTAAGTAAACGACCTTTGGTGCCATAAGATGTCGTTAAACTGTTGGAATCCATCCATCCAAAACGCAGACATTTGGGCTAAATTTTGGGTCAAGGGGTTAGGAAAGTTCGGCGTTGCATTTAGAAGTACAAGCGGTTCGCGATGGAAGGGGTTTGCGAAAGACGTTTCTGCAGATGCTTAAGCTAACCCTGTCACTAGGTCTTCCATCCGACAGTGTACGTTCAGTGTAGGTTATTTATTTTTACGGTTACAGTTCTCTATGAGCTCAACTTGAGCAGAAGCAGTCTTCTGGTCTGATATGAATTTGAACCCCGATCGCTCGGTTGACCACTTGATTATGTCCCACCGTAAAATGGCTGATAAACAGGATTCTTTGAGTAGGTACTACCTTGAGATAATCATTTTATTAATTTTAAACTGTTACTGCAGAAAAGACACTGTAGGTCCAAAGACAGGTGGACAGTAAGTTACACTTCGATCTAACCTGGAATTAGCGCTGGCAAATTTCCTTTGATCGTTCAGAAACGGCACTGTAGACATATCAGGATGTGTTACTGTTTACTGTCATTTTAGTGAGATATTGTAATATTCAGATTTCTTCAGCGCCCAATAACAGGTAAATTCTTGAAACGAGCTTATGAACACAGGCGAGGTGTTGCGTGAGATCGGTTTCGGGCAAAACGGTTCCGACTTCGCCCACTTTTGTTGCCAGCGCGTTGAATCGATTATAGAACTCCACGGTTGTCTTTAGCAGGGCGGCGACAGCCCTAAGCCTGGATAAACTAGTAGTAGTAGAGTAGTAGTAGTAGTAGTAGTAGTAGTGGCAGTAGTAGTAGTAGTGGGAGTAGTAGTAGGTAGTAGTGGTGGTGGTAGTAGTAGTTATTGTTGTTGTTGTTGTTGATATTGTAAGAGTAGTAGTAAAATGTGAATGTAAATTTACATGTTTTTCTTTTGCGACAAAGCAGTAATAACACCATCAATAATATAGACATGGTTAGCTACATTGGTTAACGAGTACGTCAAGGGGTCTCTGTGCGTGAGGATGCCGGTTCGAATGGCGGCCGTGGCTTATCTCAGAGATTTGAATCTGGGGCTACACGGTTCGTACACGGGGGCCTTAATTGGCGTGGCGCCCATTCATACGGACAGCGGTGGTGAAGGACCTCACCCCGATTAATTCATTGGAAAATGAGGAGGGTCGAGGCCATACAGCCGCCAGAGAGTGTATTTTTACATTAATCATTGTTTTTGCTGGACAGACTATACAACAGCTGAGTAAGTACTCTGTTTTCAAAACTGTTGACAACATCATCAACAACACAATATCACATATACTTGATAATTTTATGACAGCATCATCACCACCACCACATGTTGGTCAGTTGTAAGCCTGAATAATAGCCTGATGAGAGTGCAAGACAATTTCACTGACTCATACTGCATTGAATGCATGTATGTATGTATGCATGACAGTATGAATGTATGTATGTATGTTTATACGTACGTGGGTATGTATGTATCTGGCTATTTACATAACGCCTTTTTAGGTATATAACAAACGCGCAACAATGGCTAAATAATAGTTCTAAAAGGTTGCGATTTTATGACTTGAAAATGTTTCTTAAGCTGTATGTAAAGACTGGCTTAATAGTTTTTTCAAACTTTTTTGCATTTTTAATTTTCTAAACTTATTACAGGAAACCAAAGCCTTGTGCATAAGTGTCATCTAAACCCGATCTGTTACTATAAGCAAATTTGATTTGATCAATCTCAGTAAGGACGATGCATAAATATAAGGTTTACATCAAGTTGATAGTTAATCCATA
This sequence comes from Norana najaformis, assembly GCA_964023275.1. Classification (NCBI taxonomy): domain Eukaryota; kingdom Metazoa; phylum Annelida; class Clitellata; order Crassiclitellata; family Hormogastridae; genus Norana; species Norana najaformis. The sequence continues at coordinate 2,432,136 of OZ029916.1, read as the reverse complement.
ACATAATTAAGAGTCGAGATTGGATGATCACTTAAACACTTACTTAGTCTTACTTTCAGTAAGTAATCTAATGTAATCAACTCTCAGCGCCGTTAACATGACATGAACAAGGATTCATTTGATGGACGTTTAAATGAAAATTGTAGTGTATGGGAGAAGCCACGCCGAAATCAGATAGGTCAGAGAACCAGAAGTCAAGCTACGATGAGTAAGGGAATCGAAACGGACGAGTCTTAAATTTAGACCTACAATGACATCCGCAAAGTTTCCTTACGCTAACGGCGACGAACACGATTAAACGTAATGTTATCAGGTACTGCTCGAATGGTTGACTACTGTACATTGGTTAACGCACCTCTGTGCGTCAGAATGCCGGTTCGAATCCCGGCCGTGGCTTATCTCAGAGATTTTAATCTGGGGGTAGCTCTGTCCGTACACGGGGGCCTTAATTGGCGTGGCGCCCATTCATGCGGCCAGCGGTGGTGAAGGACTTCACCCCGATTAATACATTGGAAAATGAGCAGGGTGGAAGCCATACAGCCGCCAGAGATTAACGTGTATTTTTACACTATTCATTGGTTTTGCAGGGCACCCGATCCAGAACCTCCGTAAGTACTCTGTGGTCAAAACTGTTGACAACATCATCAGCAACACAATATCACAAGTACTTGATCATTTTATGACAGCATCATCACCACCACCACATGTTGGTCATGATAAGCATGATGAGAGTGCAATAAGACTATTTCACTCATTCATACTGCATTGAATGCATGCATGCATGCATGTATGCATGTATGTATGTCTGTCCCTGTGTGTTTGCTTATCTGGCTATTTATACGGCGCCTTTTAAGTACCGAACAAACGCGCTAAAACATGACTATTTGACAGTTCTTAAAAGGTGCGAATTTATTTGAGTTGAAATGTTCCTTAAACTGTTTCTAATGACTGGCTAAATAGATTTTAAAGGAGTTTTGACTTTTTCATTTGCTGAACTTATTAAAGGAAACTAGAGGAAACACTACCCGAACATGAGCCAAAATCGCAACCTAAAACTGTGTCGTTAGTATTTGCAAACTTGATTTGATCGATCTTCGTAAGGGCGCTCTTTAAATATCGGGTTCAGCTCCAGCTGATAGTTTAATCAAGACTCGAGCCATGCTCAGAGCTTAGAAAGTGAGATACTCTCCTTTCAGTACCTAATATAATCTAATCAACTCTACAGCCCGTCAACATGGCATTCACAAGGATCCATTGGATGGTCGTTTAAATTAGACCGACGTGAAAATCGTAGTGTTTGGGAGAAGCCCCGTCGAAATCAGATAGGTCAGAGAACCAGAAGTCAAGCTACGATGAGTAAGGGAATCGAAACGGACGAGTCTTAAATTTAGACCTACAATGACATCCGCAAAGTTTCCTTACGCTAACGGCGACGAACACGATTAAACGTAATGTTATCAGGTACTGCTCGAATGGTTGACTACTGTACATTGGTTAACGCACCTCTGTGCGTCAGAATGCCGGTTCGAATCCCGGCCGTGGCTTATCTCAGAGATTTTAATCTGGGGGTAGCTCTGTCCGTACACGGGGGCCTTAATTGGCGTGGCGCCCATTCATGCGGCCAGCGGTGGTGAAGGACTTCACCCCGATTAATACATTGGAAAATGAGCAGGGTGGAAGCCATACAGCCGCCAGAGATTAACGTGTATTTTTACACTATTCATTGTTTTTGCAGGGCACCCGATCCAGAACCTCCGTAAGTACTCTGTGGTCAAAACTGTTGACAACATCATCAGCAACACAATATCACAAGTACTTGATCATTTTATGACAGCATCATCACCACCACCACATGTTGGTCATGATAAGCATGATGAGAGTGCAATAAGACTATTTCACTCATTCATACTGCATTGAATGCATGCATGCATGCATGTATGCATGTATGTATGTCTGTCCCTGTGTGTTTGCTTATCTGGCTATTTATACGGCGCCTTTTAAGTACCGAACAAACGCGCTAAAACATGACTATTTGACAGTTCTTAAAAGGTGCGAATTTATTTGAGTTGAAATGTTCCTTAAACTGTTTCTAATGACTGGCTAAATAGATTTTAAAGGAGTTTTGACTTTTTCATTTGCTGAACTTATTAAAGGAAACACTACCCGAACATGAGCCAAAATCGCAACCTAAAACTGTGTCGTTAGTATTTGCAAACTTGATTTGATCGATCTTCGTAAGGGCGCTCTTTAAATATCGGGTTCAGCTCCAGCTGATAGTTTAATCAAGACTCGAGCCATGCTCAGAGCTTAGAAAGTGAGATACTCTCCTTTCAGTACCTAATATAATCTAATCAACTCTACAGCCCGTCAACATGGCATTCACAAGGATCCATTGGATGGTCGTTTAAATTAGACCGACGTGAAAATCGTAGTGTTTGGGAGAAGCCCCGTCGAAATCAGATAGGTCAGAGAACCAGAAGTCAAGCTACGATGAGTAAAAGAATCGAAACGGACGAGTCTTAAATTTAGACCTACAATGACATCCGCAAAGTTTCCTTACGCTAACGGCGACGAACACGATTAAACGTAATGTTATCAGGTACTGCTCGAATGGTTGACTACTGTATATTGGTTAACGCACCTCTGTGCGTCAGAATGCCGGTTCGAATCCCGGCCGTGGCTTATCTCAGAGATTTTAATCTGGGGGTAGCTCTGTCCGTACACGGGGGCCTTAATTGGCGTGGCGCCCATTCATGCGGCCAGCGGTGGTGAAGGACTTCACCCCGATTAATACATTGGAAAATGAGCAGGGTGGAAGCCATACAGCCGCCAGAGATTAACGTGTATTTTTACACTATTCATTGTTTTTGCAGGGCACCCGATCCAGAACCTCCGTAAGTACTCTGTGGTCAAAACTGTTGACAACATCATCAGCAACACAATATCACAAGTACTTGATCATTTTATGACAGCATCATCACCACCACCACATGTTGGTCATGATAAGCATGATGAGAGTGCAATAAGACTATTTCACTCATTCATACTGCATTGAATGCAGGCATGCATGCATGTATGCATGTATGTATGTATGTCCCTGTGTGTTTGCTTATCTGGCTATTTATACGGCGCCTTTTAAGTACCGAACAAACGCGCTAAAACATGACTATTTGACAGTTCTTAAAAGGTGCGAATTTATTTGAGTTGAAATGTTCCTTAAACTGTTTCTAATGACTGGCTAAATAGATTTTAAAGGAGTTTTGACTTTTTCATTTGCTGAACTTATTAAAGGAAACTAGAGGAAACACTACCCGAACATGAGCCAAAATCGCAACCTAAAACTGTGTCGTTAGTATTTGCAAACTTGATTTGATCGATCTTCGTAAGGGCGCTCTTTAAATATCGGGTTCAGCTCCAGCTGATAGTTTAATCAAGACTCGAGCCATGCTCAGAGCTTAGAAAGTGAGATACTCTCCTTTCAGTACCTAATATAATCTAATCAACTCTACAGCCCGTCAACATGGCATTCACAAGGATCCATTGGATGGTCGTTTAAATTAGACCGACGTGAAAATCGTAGTGTTTGGGAGAAGCCCCGTCGAAATCAGATAGGTCAGAGAACCAGAAGTCAAGCTACGATGAGTAAAAGAATCGAAACGGACGAGTCTTAAATTTAGACCTACAATGACATCCGCAAAGTTTCCTTACGCTAACGGCGACGAACACGATTAAACGTAATGTTATCAGGTACTGCTCGAATGGTTGACTACTGTATATTGGTTAACGCACCTCTGTGCGTCAGAATGCCGGTTCGAATCCCGGCCGTGGCTTATCTCAGAGATTTTAATCTGGGGGTAGCTCTGTCCGTACACGGGGGCCTTAATTGGCGTGGCGCCCATTCATGCGGGCAGCGGTGGTGAAGGACTTCACCCCGATTAATACATTGGAAAATGAGCAGGGTGGAAGCCATACAGCCGCCAGAGATTAACGTGTATTTTTACACTATTCATTGTTTTTGCAGGGCACCCGATCCAGAACCTCCGTAAGTACTCTGTGGTCAAAACTGTTGACAACATCATCAGCAACACAATATCACAAGTACTTGATCATTTTATGACAGCATCATCACCACCACAACATGTTGGTCATGATAAGCATGATGAGAGTGCAATAAGACTATTTCACTCATTCATACTGCATTGAATGCATGCATGCATGCATGTATGCATGTATGTATGTCTGTCCCTGTGTGTTTGCTTATCTGGCTATTTATACGGCGCCTTTTAAGTACCGAACAAACGCGCTAAAACATGACTATTTGACAGTTCTTAAAAGGTGCGAATTTATTTGAGTTGAAATGTTCCTTAAACTGTTTCTAATGACTGGCTAAATAGATTTTAAAGGAGTTTTGACTTTTACATTTGCTGAACTTATTAAAGGAAACACTACCCGAACATGAGCCAAAATCGCAACCTAAAACTGTGTCGTTAGTATTTGCAAACTTGATTTGATCGATCTTCGTAAGGGCGCTCTTTAAATATCGGGTTCAGCTCCAGCTGATAGTTTAATCAAGACTCGAGCCATGCTCAGAGCTTAGAAAGTGAGATACTCTCCTTTCAGTACCTAATATAATCTAATCAACTCTACAGCCCGTCAACATGGCATTCACAAGGATCCATTGGATGGTCGTTTAAATTAGACCGACGTGAAAATCGTAGTGTTTGGGAGAAGCCCCGTCGAAATCAGATAGGTCAGAGAACCAGAAGTCAAGCTACGATGAGTAAAAGAATCGAAACGGACGAGTCTTAAATTTAGACCTACAATGACATCCGCAAAGTTTCCTTACGCTAACGGCGACGAACACGATTAAACGTAATGTTATCAGGTACTGCTCGAATGGTTGACTACTGTACATTGGTTAACGCACCTCTGTGCGTCAGAATGCCGGTTCGAATCCCGGCCGTGGCTTATCTCAGAGATTTTAATCTGGGGGTAGCTCTGTCCGTACACGGGGGCCTTAATTGGCGTGGCGCCCATTCATGCGGGCAGCGGTGGTGAAGGACTTCACCCCGATTAATACATTGGAAAATGAGCAGGGTGGAAGCCATACAGCCGCCAGAGATTAACGTGTATTTTTACACTATTCATTGTTTTTGCAGGGCACCCGATCCAGAACCTCCGTAAGTACTCTGTGGTCAAAACTGTTGACAACATCATCAGCAACACAATATAACAAGTACTTGATCATTTTATGACAGCATCATCACCACCACCACATGTTGGTCATGATAAGCATGATGAGAGTGCAATAAGACTATTTCACTCATTCATACTGCATTGAATGCATGCATGCATGCATGTATGCATGTATGTATGTCTGTCCCTGTGTGTTTGCTTATCTGGCTATTTATACGGCGCCTTTTTAGTACCGAACAAACGCGCTAAAACATGACTATTTGACAGTTCTTAAAAGGTGCGAATTTATTTGAGTTGAAATGTTCCTTAAACTGTTTCTAATGACTGGCTAAATAGATTTTAAAGGAGTTTTGACTTTTTCATTTGCTGAACTTATTAAAGGAAACACTACCCGAACATGAGCCAAAATCGCAACCTAAAACTGTGTCGTTAGTATTTGCAAACTTGATTTGATCGATCTTCGTAAGGGCGCTCTTTAAATATCGGGTTCAGCTCCAGCTGATAGTTTAATCAAGACTCGAGCCATGCTCAGAGCTTAGAAAGTGAGATACTCTCCTTTCAGTACCTAATATAATCTAATCAACTCTACAGCCCGTCAACATGGCATTCACAAGGATCCATTGGATGGTCGTTTAAATTAGACCGACGTGAAAATCGTAGTGTTTGGGAGAAGCCCCGTCGAAATCAGATAGGTCAGAGAACCAGAAGTCAAGCTACGATGAGTAAGGGAATCGAAACGGACGAGTCTTAAATTTAGACCTACAATGACATCCGCAAAGTTTCCTTACGCTAACGGCGACGAACACGATTAAACGTAATGTTATCAGGTACTGCTCGAATGGTTGACTACTGTATATTGGTTAACGCACCTCTGTGCGTCAGAATGCCGGTTCGAATCCCGGCCGTGGCTTATCTCAGAGATTTTAATCTGGGGGTAGCTCTGTCCGTACACGGGGGCCTTAATTGGCGTGGCGCCCATTCATGCGGGCAGCGGTGGTGAAGGACTTCACCCCGATTAATACATTGGAAAATGAGCAGGGTGGAAGCCATACAGCCGCCAGAGATTAACGTGTATTTTTACACTATTCATTGTTTTTGCAGGGCACCCGATCCAGAACCTCCGTAAGTACTCTGTGGTCAAAACTGTTGACAACATCATCAGCAACACAATATCACAAGTACTTGATCATTTTATGACAGCATCATCACCACCACAACATGTTGGTCATGATAAGCATGATGAGAGTGCAATAAGACTATTTCACTCATTCATACTGCATTGAATGCATGCATGCATGCATGTATGCATGTATGTATGTCTGTCCCTGTGTGTTTGCTTATCTGGCTATTTATACGGCGCCTTTTAAGTACCGAACAAACGCGCTAAAACATGACTATTTGACAGTTCTTAAAAGGTGCGAATTTATTTGAGTTGAAATGTTCCTTAAACTGTTTCTAATGACTGGCTAAATAGATTTTAAAGGAGTTTTGACTTTTACATTTGCTGAACTTATTAAAGGAAACACTACCCGAACATGAGCCAAAATCGCAACCTAAAACTGTGTCGTTAGTATTTGCAAACTTGATTTGATCGATCTTCGTAAGGGCGCTCTTTAAATATCGGGTTCAGCTCCAGCTGATAGTTTAATCAAGACTCGAGCCATGCTCAGAGCTTAGAAAGTGAGATACTCTCCTTTCAGTACCTAATATAATCTAATCAACTCTACAGCCCGTCAACATGGCATTCACAAGGATCCATTGGATGGTCGTTTAAATTAGACCGACGTGAAAATCGTAGTGTTTGGGAGAAGCCCCGTCGAAATCAGATAGGTCAGAGAACCAGAAGTCAAGCTACGATGAGTAAAAGAATCGAAACGGACGAGTCTTAAATTTAGACCTACAATGACATCCGCAAAGTTTCCTTACGCTAACGGCGACGAACACGATTAAACGTAATGTTATCAGGTACTGCTCGAATGGTTGACTACTGTACATTGGTTAACGCACCTCTGTGCGTCAAAATGCCGGTTCGAATCCCGCCGTGGCTTATCTCAGAGATTTTAATCTGGGGGTAGCTCTGTCCGTACACGGGGGCCTTAATTGGCGTGGCGCCCATTCATGCGGCCAGCGGTGGTGAAGGACTTCACCCCGATTAATACATTGGAAAATGAGCAGGGTGGAAGCCATACAGCCGCCAGAGATTAACGTGTATTTTTACACTATTCATTGTTTTTGCAGGGCACCCGATCCAGAACCTCCGTAAGTACTCTGTGGTCAAAACTGTTGACAACATCATCAGCAACACAATATCACAAGTACTTGATCATTTTATGACAGCATCATCACCACCACCACATGTTGGTCATGATAAGCATGATGAGAGTGCAATAAGACTATTTCACTCATTCATACTGCATTGAATGCATGCATGCATGCATGTATGCATGTATGTATGTCTGTCCCTGTGTGTTTGCTTATCTGGCTATTTATACGGCGCCTTTTAAGTACCGAACAAACGCGCTAAAACATGACTATTTGACAGTTCTTAAAAGGTGCGAATTTATTTGAGTTGAAATGTTCCTTAAACTGTTTCTAATGACTGGCTAAATAGATTTTAAAGGAGTTTTGACTTTTTCATTTGCTGAACTTATTAAAGGAAACACTACCCGAACATGAGCCAAAATCGCAACCTAAAACTGTGTCGTTAGTATTTGCAAACTTGATTTGATCGATCTTCGTAAGGGCGCTCTTTAAATATCGGGTTCAGCTCCAGCTGATAGTTTAATCAAGACTCGAGCCATGCTCAGAGCTTAGAAAGTGAGATACTCTCCTTTCAGTACCTAATATAATCTAATCAACTCTACAGCCCGTCAACATGGCATTCACAAGGATCCATTGGATGGTCGTTTAAATTAGACCGACGTGAAAATCGTAGTGTTTGGGAGAAGCCCCGTCGAAATCAGATAGGTCAGAGAACCAGAAGTCAAGCTACGATGAGTAAGGGAATCGAAACGGACGAGTCTTAAATTTAGACCTACAATGACATCCGCAAAGTTTCCTTACGCTAACGGCGACGAACACGATTAAACGTAATGTTATCAGGTACTGCTCGAATGGTTGACTACTGTACATTGGTTAACGCACCTCTGTGCGTCAGAATGCCGGTTCGAATCCCGGCCGTGGCTTATCTCAGAGATTTTAATCTGGGGGTAGCTCTGTCCGTACACGGGGGCCTTAATTGGCGTGGCGCCCATTCATGCGGCCAGCGGTGGTGAAGGACTTCACCCCGATTAATACATTGGAAAATGAGCAGGGTGGAAGCCATACAGCCGCCAGAGATTAACGTGTATTTTTACACTATTCATTGTTTTTGCAGGGCACCCGATCCAGAACCTCCGTAAGTACTCTGTGGTCAAAACTGTTGACAACATCATCAGCAACACAATATCACAAGTACTTGATCATTTTATGACAGCATCATCACCACCACCACATGTTGGTCATGATAAGCATGATGAGAGTGCAATAAGACTATTTCACTCATTCATACTGCATCGAATGCATGCATGCATGCATGTATGCATGTATGTATGTCTGTCCCTGTGTGTTTGCTTATCTGACTATTTATACGGCGCCTTTTAAGTACCGAACAAACGCGCTAAAACATGACTATTTGACAGTTCTTAAAAGGTGCGAATTTATTTGAGTTGAAATGTTCCTTAAACTGTTTCTAATGACTGGCTAAATAGATTTTAAAGGAGTTTTGACTTTTATATTTGCTGAACTTATTAAAGGAAACTAGAGGAAACACTACCCGAACATGAGCCAAAATCGCAACCTAAAACTGTGTCGTTAGTATTTGCAAACTTGATTTGATCGATCTTCGTAAGGGCGCTCTTTAAATATCGGGTTCAGCTCCAGCTGATAGTTTAATCAAGACTCGAGCCATGCTCAGAGCTTAGAAAGTGAGATACTCTCCTTTCAGTACCTAATATAATCTAATCAACTCTACAGCCCGTCAACATGGCATTCACAAGGATCCATTGGATGGTCGTTTAAATTAGACCGACGTGAAAATCGTAGTGTTTGGGAGAAGCCCCGTCGAAATCAGATAGGTCAGAGAACCAGAAGTCAAGCTACGATGAGTAAGGGAATCGAAACGGACGAGTCTTAAATTTAGACCTACAATGACATCCGCAAAGTTTCCTTACGCTAACGGCGACGAACACGATTAAACGTAATGTTATCAGGTACTGCTCGAATGGTTGACTACTGTACATTGGTTAACGCACCTCTGTGCGTCAGAATGCCGGTTCGAATCCCGGCCGTGGCTTATCTCAGAGATTTTAATCTGGGGGTAGCTCTGTCCGTACACGGGGGCCTTAATTGGCGTGGCGCCCATTCATGCGGCCAGCGGTGGTGAAGGACTTCACCCCGATTAATACATTGAAAAATGAGCAGGGTGGAAGCCATACAGCCGCCAGAGATTAACGTGTATTTTTACACTATTCATTGTTTTTGCAGGGCACCCGATCCAGAACCTCCGTAAGTACTCTGTGGTCAAAACTGTTGACAACATCATCAGCAACACAATATCACAAGTACTTGATCATTTTATGACAGCATCATCACCACCACCACATGTTGGTCATGATAAGCATGATGAGAGTGCAATAAGACTATTTCACTCATTCATACTGCATCGAATGCATGCATGCATGCATGTATGCATGTATGTATGTCTGTCCCTGTGTGTTTGCTTATCTGACTATTTATACGGCGCCTTTTAAGTACCGAACAAACGCGCTAAAACATGACTATTTGACAGTTCTTAAAAGGTGCGAATTTATTTGAGTTGAAATGTTCCTTAAACTGTTTCTAATGACTGGCTAAATAGATTTTAAAGGAGTTTTGACTTTTATATTTGCTGAACTTATTAAAGGAAACTAGAGGAAACACTACCCGAACATGAGCCAAAATCGCAACCTAAAACTGTGTCGTTAGTATTTGCAAACTTGATTTGATCGATCTTCGTAAGGGCGCTCTTTAAATATCGGGTTCAGCTCCAGCTGATAGTTTAATCAAGACTCGAGCCATGCTCAGAGCTTAGAAAGTGAGATACTCTCCTTTCAGTACCTAATATAATCTAATCAACTCTACAGCCCGTCAACATGGCATTCACAAGGATCCATTGGATGGTCGTTTAAATTAGACCGACGTGAAAATCGTAGTGTTTGGGAGAAGCCCCGTCGAAATCAGATAGGTCAGAGAACCAGAAGTCAAGCTACGATGAGTAAGGGAATCGAAACGGACGAGTCTTAAATTTAGACCTACAATGACATCCGCAAAGTTTCCTTACGCTAACGGCGACGAACACGATTAAACGTAATGTTATCAGGTACTGCTCGAATGGTTGACTACTGTACATTGGTTAACGCACCTCTGTGCGTCAGAATGCCGGTTCGAATCCCGGCCGTGGCTTATCTCAGAGATTTTAATCTGGGGGTAGCTCTGTCCGTACACGGGGGCCTTAATTGGCGTGGCGCCCATTCATGCGGCCAGCGGTGGTGAAGGACTTCACCCCGATTAATACATTGGAAAATGAGCAGGGTGGAAGCCATACAGCCGCCAGAGATTAACGTGTATTTTTACACTATTCATTGTTTTTGCAGGGCACCCGATCCAGAACCTCCGTAAGTACTCTGTGGTCAAAACTGTTGACAACATCATCAGCAACACAATATCACAAGTACTTGATCATTTTATGACAGCATCATCACCACCACCACATGTTGGTCATGATAAGCATGATGAGAGTGCAATAAGACTATTTCACTCATTCATACTGCATTGAATGCATGCATGCATGCATGTATGCATGTATGTATGTCTGTCCCTGTGTGTTTGCTTATCTGGCTATTTATACGGCGCCTTTTAAGTACCGAACAAACGCGCTAAAACATGACTATTTGACAGTTCTTAAAAGGTGCGAATTTATTTGAGTTGAAATGTTCCTTAAACTGTTTCTAATGACTGGCTAAATAGATTTTAAAGGAGTTTTGACTTTTTCATTTGCTGAACTTATTAAAGGAAACACTACCCGAACATGAGCCAAAATCGCAACCTAAAACTGTGTCGTTAGTATTTGCAAACTTGATTTGATCGATCTTCGTAAGGGCGCTCTTTAAATATCGGGTTCAGCTCCAGCTGATAGTTTAATCAAGACTCGAGCCATGCTCAGAGCTTAGAAAGTGAGATACTCTCCTTTCAGTACCTAATATAATCTAATCAACTCTACAGCCCGTCAACATGGCATTCACAAGGATCCATTGGATGGTCGTTTAAATTAGACCGACGTGAAAATCGTAGTGTTTGGGAGAAGCCCCCGTCGAAATCAGATAGGTCAGAGAACCAGAAGTCAAGCTACGATGAGTAAGGGAATCGAAACGGACGAGTCTTAAATTTAGACCTACAATGACATCCGCAAAGTTGCCTTACGCTAACGGCGACGAACACGATTAAACGTAATGTTATCAGGTACTGCTCGAATGGTTGACTACTGTACATTGGTTAACGCACCTCTGTGCGTGAGGATGCCGATTCGAATCCCGGCCGTGGCATAGTTCAGAGATTTGAAAATGGGGCTAGCACGGTCCGTACACGGAGACCTTAAATGGAGTGGCACCGATTCAAACGGGCAGCGGTGGTGAAGGACCTCACACTAATAGTTCATTGAAAAATGAGCAGGATCGAGGTCATATGGTCGCTAAAGAAACGCGAGTACATTTGCACTTATTTATCATTGTTTTGTGCGAATAATACTCAGTGATCGCTTGTAAGCAAAACCGCATTCCAAAACCACAATTCAATGGATAGAACCAGTCGAGATCCGTGATGCCCGGAGACCAGAAGACAGTTTACGCACGACAAGCACTTATCATTCAGGTTGATAATGAGCACTTCAAAAGGTTCCCACAAGGCGCTATATAAATGTTCTTTAACATTAAAGACCAATATCTTGAAGTCACTTTAAGGCCCTCCAATTGCTAATTAGTAAATTCAAATTGCTAATTGCAGGTGAGCGATAGTCTAGTGATTAGTGATTAGAAAAGTGATAGTGATTAGAAAATAATTGAATTACGCATAGGTCCTTAATTTCCTGTTGCTGATATACTAGCGCATTGTATAAGCTTTCTATTTTATAAAATGCTTATGCTGTTTGTAAATGATGATTGCAAATAACACTGGACAACAAATTTTTACAAAAGTCATGTTACTGAAATGAAATTAGTCAGTTCTTATCAATTTGTATGTGCTGAACACGAATATGACAGTGAAAATGCCGAATTGGCTCTAGTTTTTTTGTAATCTGAAATGAAGTAATTTTATATCGCACAATGCATGCCAATAGTGATACACTTACAGTTAATATTTGTAAAAACCAGGTCATAGACTAGTTCTTAGATTTTTTTGCCTGTCTCTTGTACAGCTGTTCGGAAGCATCTCTGCGGAGTGTCCAGCAGTAGTCAGCCAACATTGTAGTGGACCATTTTCCCTGGTACCTTTGCTCCATTGTTGCGATATCTTAATGAAAACGTTCGCCATGTTCGTCACTAACCATACCACAGTTGTCAGGGAAGAAATCCAGATGGGAATGAAGGAAATGCATCTTCAGAGACATATTGCAGCGAAATTTCTGGTACTGCTTGAGCATGTCTTCTACTAGTTCCTTGTAGTTTTCTGCCCTAACATTCCCCAGAAAGTCTGTAGACACTAGACGAAAAGCATTCCATGCTTGTTTCGCATCACCCTCCAGCAAGTTGTTGAAGCGGTCATCTTTGAAGAGTTCTCTAATCTGAGGACCCACAAAAACTCCCTCTTTAATCTTTGCTTCGCTGAGTCGAGGGAATTTTTCATGCAGGTATCGGAAAGCTGGCGAAGTGCGGTCCATGGCTTTCACGAAGTTCTTCACCAAACCTAGTTTGATGTGAAGGGGTGGTAGTAGGATTTTGTGAGCCTCGACCAGAGCTGGGTGCTGGATATTCTTCTGTCCAACTGCCATGTTTTGTCTGGGAGTCCATTCCTTCCGCACGTAGTGCAACTCTCTTGCTCGGCTATCCCACTCACACAAGAAACACATATATTTTGTATATCCTTGCTGCAGTCCCATTAAAATGGCAACTACCTTCAAATCACCACACAGGTGCCATTTGTACCTGTTATAGTCAATGGAATGCAGTAGCTGTTTTAGGTTATCGTATGTCTCTTTCATGTGGACAGCATGCGCTAATGGAATAGATGGAAGACGGTTTCCATTGTGCAAAAGCACAGCCTTAAGACTCAGTGTTGAAGAGTCTACAAAGAGTCTCCATTCTTGTGGGTCATGAGTGATCTGTAAGGCATTCATGAGGTCGTCAATATTGGAACAGAATACCAGATTACCTTCCTTCATAAAGAAAGGTTCCAACTGCTGATGGCGCTTTCTATATGAAATAATTGTGACATCTTCTTCTAGAAGATTCCATTGTTGGAGTCTTGATCCTAGCAATTCTGCCTTGTTTTTGGATAAGTCCAAATCACGAACAAGGTCATTTAGTTCTTCCTGTGTTATTCTGTGTGGGGTTGATGATGCATCACAGTGAAAATCGGGATCACTGCACGCTGACGGACCAGGAGAAGAACATGTCGGCTCACCCTTGTCCTCATCAGATGAATCAAGGAAAATATATTCTGCTGGAGGTTCTGGAATAGGAAGTCCATCACCATGTGGAACTGGTCTCAATGCTGACGGAATGTTTGGGTAGAGTATTGTCGACTTCTTTTGCTTCGTTATTCCACCGGAAAGAGGAGGAACCAAGCAGAAGTAACAGTCATCTACGTGGTTGCTTTGCTCTCTCCACACCATGGGAACTGCAAACGGCATTGATGGTCTTTTGCCATTCAACCACTGTGAAAGCTGTGTTGTACATGTAGCACAGCATATATGCGGGGCCCATGGCTTGTCTTGGTCACCAACCTTGCATTCGAAGTAAGCATGATATGCCTTCTTGACTTGATAAGTGATACTTTTCTTCTGGTTGGCAAATGTCACTTCCCCACAAATGTAACAAAAGTTGTCCACAGTATTTACGCACTTCCGAGGCATTACTGTTCTGTATTGTATCTAAATGGATAAAGTAATAATAGTTTTATAAAACAGTAACTTAAACTGTCTCGCACAAAGTCTGTAATATTGTAAATGCTCAACCGTTCCGACTCGCTTTATATAGTACACTGCTGACGTCATCTTACGTCAGCAGCCGACTGGCTGTAGTTTTACATTGCATCAGAAAATGACGTAATCAACTGTGCATGATGTGTCCATGATGGGATTATGCAATGAGGTGGAATATTACATCATTCTAGACTTATTTAGGATATTGTCGCAGTCCTACTGCATAAATTTACATGGTGAAACATAAAAAATGAACTATATGAAATATTTTCAAAACGAGAGCCAATAAAAATTTTTATGGTTATATTCGTGTTCAGCACACCAAGATGCTACACATTAGGGCCTTTTCCAGTCAGTAACGATTTCTATGTTGACCAGTGTAACCAGGGGCAAATATTCTATGCATGTATGTATTTATGTATGTATGCAAATGGGTATTTATATAGCACATTTAAATGACTTAACAATCACGCTAAAACATGGCTACCTAACAGTTCCTTAACCTCTTTTCACTGCGGATGACGAGAACCTCTCGTCATAAAATTGTAATCCCATACGCGGATGACGAGTATGTCTCGTCATAACTACAGTTCACGCCCCTGTGTTATAAATGTTGCTCAGCGTGTTGGAATACAATGTCATCGCGTATTGGAATGATGAAAAATAATAAATGAAAAATGAAAATAACATTTTATGCGGTAGATGGCGTAAATATTTTTTATGAATTCATTGGTCTGACGTTATAGGTACGACTTCCACGTCATCGAAGAAGCGTCTGAAGAAGAAGAAAATGCTGATGATTAAGGTAAAGAAGAAGATGAAGAACGCGAAGAAGAAGAGGAGCAGGGTGATGATGAAGAACGCGAGAACTAGACGAAGGAAAAAAGATGCAGAGAAAGAAGTAGAAGACGATGATGATGATGACGAACGCGAAGAATAACTGGAATAATAATAATAATATTAATAACAACAACAATAATAAAAATTATCAGAATGCAATTCTTCACCCGGATGTTTTTTGGCTTCCTGAAGGGATCATAAATACCTAGGGGGTAAAAAATAATAATCAAATATTAATAATAATAATACCAATATTAATATTAATAATAAGGCTACTATTACAACTACGCGAACCCAAAAGCGTAATTGACCAAAAGCGTTACCGATAGATCACCCTGCCGCATACAAATGTGTCAAAACAAATATCATAAAAGTGTCATACGTAGGTGACTATATCCTTGAGTCTGTGAACGTGACATCAGACCAACAGAACAAAATTCGGCATAGCGTATGATCTTTTGTTTTTGCTATGCTGGTATCTGCTAGAGTTATAGTATAAATGTTTCTGGTGCAATCTCAGTTACTGTATTGGGGTTTCACGTCCAGAGCGCACTGTTCAGTTTTCTTCAGAGTTTATTGTCATTCTTCAATGTCTGACAACGCGAGTATGATTCTCTAGTTCAATCAGAGTTACTCTACGGAGCGGGCAATGATGACATTAGCCTACGACGAACCTTAAGATGTAATTCTACCCATAACGATTGCTATAGCGCCAGAAGACGCTAGACTTTATAAGAGCCTACATTTCAACTGATTCTAGCTAGCTCTTACAGCGAACCCTGAGTTCGACCGTCTTCTGTCGCGTCCAGAGATCGACTGACTTCTCTCGCGTCTAAGCGGACTCTTTACTCAGCGTGGTCTTTCTGCGTATCTCTCCCTGTATCTGTACTCGTCTGGTTTCCTGTCTCTATTGCAACTGGTTGTGCAATCACTTTCCGGGTGGGCCCGTTGACTCACTACCAGTTATCAGTCCCATCTCTCTGGCTGAACAAACCAATTAATCAGGCGTCCTACCCCTACTTCGCTGGCACGTCCAGGCGTTGATATCAGTTGATGTCTCTGCACTGGCTGTCCCCTCTCTCCATCCTAAACTCCAACAAACTTCAACAACTACTAAACTGAGTGAGTCTGGTAATACTTTCATACGTACTCAAAATAACTTGGTGATAATCCCCTCCCGGTCTGAAAAATTCGAACTCCCGTTCGACGGCGATAGCGCTCTAGAGTTATGCATGAAAGCTAATGGGACATGGTAATATGCAAATGAGAATATGCAATAAAAGTAACTGATGAAATGAGAATGAAAGGCATCTAGATAGTCCTAAACTTTCCTAGAAGCTGTGCACGGGCTTCAGGGAAGAAAAGGGTCTAAGTGCACAATTAGTCTCATTACGTTATGCGAGTCCTAAGATCTAAGAACAGTTATACACATAAAACACAAATGAGATAGGATGGAAGGATCAGATGGAATCAGTTCTGAGGACGACATTGCTCCTTGATCAGAGTTCTGAATATGTCCTTCACAAAAGCCTGATCCGTTATGACACATGGCTGAGATAATAACGCTGTGCTTGTGTAACTTGACAGCGTTGAAGGCGAAGACAGTTGATGGCCTTGTGTTCTCAGCTCGTGCGATCATTCCATCATAACGATACATGAAATATAACAGCGAAACATATACAAATATAGTTGCATGCACTAACAGAAACATAGTTATAATCTAACGTGAAAGTTAAACACAACTCGAAAGCAAAAATTATAATAAAATGCTAGATAGCTGAAAAGCTGAACGACCTTTGCACTCGGATCTTGATCTTAAATGAGGATTCGAAACTCGTATAGGATTTAAATCTGTAGTTGGCTGATAGAATGACTTGCGGAAAAATACTTAAGCTGTTGATATTACTGTAAGTTGCTGACATGTGACTGCGATTGATCTTTCTTACTCGATTACTTGTCTTGTGCAACTGAGACCTATAATAATCTGATGTTAGCGTAAACTGGCTGATGCATCCTATGTGCATTTTAGATCTGGCACGATCTTTTACACTTATCACGAACTGTCCGACTTACTGACGTTTGCTGCTTGCTCGACATGAGCGACTCATAAAAAATCAAAAATATTAATTCACATAAACTCGTAAGAACACTTTAAACTCTATATGCTCTGTGTGCGTCTGTGCGCTAACTCAACTCAACTCTGCATGTGCGTCTCTGCGCGAACTCAACTTTATTCATCGTATCTCCGCAATGAGGGAATTTACACGTCCTCCGATTGCGTTATATAAATCGGGCGTCACTCGCATTATTATACAGACTTCGTGTTCAATCAGACGTATGACACTTGTAAATATATCGTGATCAAAATCAACATTGCACAATTAACATTCATCATTCAGATATCTAAGGTCTGATTGTAATTATAATTGCGTTGATATGAACTCACAAGTAGGCCTATCGCTCATGTTGCAGTAAAATCGAGTCGCAAACAAGATTATAAAGTTCTTAAATGTTGCATTATTCTTATACCATCTAATAAATGCTGAACTGTCTTGATATTAGAAGTCAACACTAGGCCTAAATGATCTGGCTTGAAGCCGAATGAGGCTTCAGCGTAAACCGGTGCAGAAACATAAATGCATCATGCATACTGTTTTTAGAGTGTATAAAATCCTCTTTTAAAAGCTAAAGCGTAAAATGATATTCTTAGCGGATACATATTAAGCACAAGCGACTAAAATATATATAAGCTACGCCAGTTGTAGGCCTAATGTTAAAACTCATCGTAAGAAGCACTTCGTTAAAAAATACT
The DNA here is from genome assembly GCA_964023275.1 of Norana najaformis. Lineage (NCBI taxonomy): Eukaryota > Metazoa > Annelida > Clitellata > Crassiclitellata > Hormogastridae > Norana > Norana najaformis. The sequence goes on along the minus strand of OZ029916.1, from coordinate 2,414,074 downwards.
ACTTCTATATGTACAAAGACGGACTGACGACAAGACGTGACTTTGTGAGTTCCTGCTCTTAATTGTTTGACTTGCTTGTTACGTGCGAAAGTGTGTTACGATTCGAAAGTTGCGTAAATTAACATGAAGTTGAAAGACGAATATGACAAAAAATAATGATATAGCGTTGCTTAGCTACATGACAGCGGATGATTCCATGAATGAATATGATTATATGGATCCATATATTACCCTTAAATTGCCAAATAAGACGACTCTTTGGAAGAGCGACAGCGTTGCATGACGATCGTGGACCCTTGACGCCCTGCAAGGCAGCGTCTGTTCCTTGAATGGAAGAATTGGTTGAGTCGGAGTCGAGATGACGCGTCCAGACATCTTGAATCAGCGATCCGGCGTTTACGGATGAAGGTCGATGGAACATCGATCGATTCGAATGACGGGCTGTTCAAGAGAAAGGTTGGAAACTCACGGCAGAAGATAGGAAGACGTGATGATTGGTGAAGTCGGCCTTCCACAGAGTCAGTTGAAGGATCAATCAGTCATAGATAGTTAAGGTGAAAAGTCTCGTCGGGCTAAGAATGTCTGCTCTGAAGCTCCATCGATGACACTCGCGTAGAAGTACGGGAACTTTATCGGCGTAGGCGTTTGCGCATTGCGACAGGTTACGAAGGGCATCGAAACCAGGTTATCCACCAAATATAGTATAAATGTTTCTGGTGCAATCCCAGTTACTGTATTGGGGTTTCACGTCCAGAGCGCACTGTTCAGTTTTCTTCAGAGTTTATTGTCATTCTTCAATGTCTGACAACGCGAGTATGATTCTCTAGTTCAATCAGAGTTACTCTACGGAGCGGGCAATGATGACATTAGCCTACGACGAACCTTAAGATGTAATTCTACCCATAACGATTGCTATAGCGCCAGAAGACGCTAGACTTTATAAGAGCCTACATTTCAACTGATTCTAGCTAGCTCTTACAGCGAACCCTGAGTTCGACCGTCTTCTGTCGCGTCCAGAGATCGACTGACTTCTCTCGCGTCTAAGCGGACTCTTTACTCAGCGTGGTCTTTCTGCGTATCTCTCCCTGTATCTGTACTCGTCTGGTTTCCTGTCTCTATTGCAACTGGTTGTGCAATCACTTTCCGGGTGGGCCCGTTGACTCACTACCAGTTATCAGTCCCATCTCTCTGTCTGAACAAACCAATTAATCAGGCGTCCTACCCCTACTTCGCTGGCACGTCCAGGCTTTGATATCAGTTGATGTCTCTGCACTGGCTGTCCCCTCTCTCCATCCTAAACTCCAACAAACTTCAACAACTACTAAACTGAGTGAGTCTGGTAATACTTTCATACGTACTCAAAATAACTTGGCGATAGAGCGGTGCTAAGTAAAAGAGGAAAAACACCTACCATATTAATATATAGGCTTAGTATTAATCTCCTATATCTGTACACTATAAGTTTCAAATGTATAGTCATCACGCCATTAGCAACTTAATACCAGTGTGGCTTTACGTTGTAAGTCAGCTCATTTTCTAGTCTTTCGACCTTGTTGTAGATATTGATAATAAAACGAAGAGGATAAAAGTTGTAATTAGTCACAAGCAATCATAAATAAACCTTCATAAACTTCATAGTTTTTCGCTTTGCATGCTAAGAAAACACTAGCAAAAGCCTCTTGATGAAGGAGCACCAAGTCTTAAACCCAGTTAACTGCGTGCAAAAATAATTCAGTTGTGCATAGATTCAGAATTTCCTGTTGATAAAATAATAGCGTAAAGTATAAGCTTTTTATTTTATAGATTGCTGATACTGATTGTAAATGCTGATTCTAAATAACCATGTTTCTCTAGGAGTAGATAATGTATTTATGTATGTATGTATGTATGTATGTATTTATGTATGTACTTATGTATCTGGGTATTTACATAGCGTCTTTTAAGAATCTAACAAACTCGCAAAAACATGGGTATAAAACAGTTATAGAATGGTGCGATTTAATGAGTTGAAATGTTCCTTGTGCTATTTCTAATGACTGGCATAATAGTTTTTTTTAAACTTTTTTACCTTTTTCATTTTTCATTTTCTAAACTTATTACAGGAAACCAAAGCCTCAGCCAGAAGCGCGACCTAAACCAGGGCCGACAGTATAAACAAACTTGATTAGCCATAATATAGTCAAGAATCGAGATCGGTAGATCGCTTAAAAATTTAGCCTTCATTAGCCTTCATTTCAGTAGCTGCTGTAATCTAAACTAATCAATTCAACAGCGCCGTTAACAAGGATTCATTCGATGTTCGTTTCAAATGCGATCAGAAAAACCAGAAGTCCGGCTACGATGTATAAGGAAGCCGAAACAGATGAGTCTTAAATTTACACCTGAATAACAATTGCAAAGTTTCCTTACGCTGATGGCGTCGAATACTATTACATGTGATGTTATCAGGTACTGATTGACTGGTTAGCTTCAAAGTGTAACTCGTACGTCAATGCGTCTCTGTGAATGAGGATGCCGCTTCACATACAACCAATGGCTTATTTCAGGAATTTGAATTTCGGGCTAGCACGGTCTGTACACGGGCAACTGAAATGGCGTGTCACCCATTCAAACGAGCAATGAAACTCTGCATGGATTAAGTTCCTTCGTGTAGTAATAATCTTCAAATGTCTATTTGCTGTTTCTCAATTAGTCTAGTAATTGCTGCAAATATTTAAATTTTAGTTATTGTACTTGCGAATCAGATCCGACCGTAAAATGCACTAAGTGTAAAACTGAATATCCTCGTGGGGAAGTCTGTCCTAAGTGTCCTAAGTGTGGGTAAGTCAGCGCTTTGTCTTCTTAGACCAGCACTTTATGTTTTTTAATTGATAATAATTGACAAAAAATAATAATTAGCAACTTCTGCAGCAAATGCAGCACAAGGAATGAACCAATGGTGCGCTAAAGCCAAACTGTAATCAGGTCCGTATCCAGAAAGTCAGTCCACAGTCCAGTAAAATTCATTGAAATATGAGCAAAGCTAATGAGATATCTTACGGTAGCTATAAGTTTATATAAAACCGTGTGCGTTTACATTTAACCATGAACATTTTTGAATCAATTTCTAAAGCCTACAATTTCTCGCGATTATTTAATCGCAGAAAACCTCAGCTGTTGTTTATCAGTCGGAGAGTGAGTGAAACATATAGCTTCGGCTAGCCGAAATTTCTGCGCAGTCATCTTGTGCGAATCAAAACTCCTGCACGGTCTGTACACGGGACAACTGAAATGGCGTGTCACCCATTCAAACGAGCAATGAAACTCTGCATGGATTAAGTTCCTTCGTGTAGTAACAATCTTCAAATGTCTATTTGCTGTTTCTCGATTAGTCTAGTAATTGCTGCAAATATTTAAATTTTAGTCATCCTGAGTCCGTAATATGCACTAAGTGTAAAACTGCATATCCTCGTGGAGAAGTCTGTCCTGAGTGTGGGTAAGTCAGCGCTTTGTCTTCTTAGACCAGCACTTTATGTGTTTTAATTGATAATAATTGACAACTTCTGCAGCAAATGCAGCACAAGGAATGAACCAATGGTGCGCTAAAGCCAAACTGTAATCAGGTCCGTATCCAGAAAGTCAGTCCACAGTCCAGTAAAATTCATTGAAATATGAGCAAAGCTAATGAGATATCTTACGGTAGCTATAAGTTTATATAAAACCGTGTGCGTTTACATTTAACCATGAACATTTTTGAATCAATTTCTAAAGCCTACGATTTCTCGCGATTATTTAATCGCAGAAAACCTCAGCTGTTGTTTATCAGTCGGAGAGTGAGTGAAACATATAGCTTCGGCTAGCCGAAATTTCTGCGCAGTCATCTTGTGCGAATCAAAACTCCTGCCGTTTCCAAGATGGCGTTAAATTTTCCGTCGAAATTCTGCATGGATTAAAGTTCTGTGTGCAGTAACAGTCTTTAAATGATTATTTGCTGTTTTTTGATTAGTCTGCGTGGTAATTGTTGCAATTGTTTAAATTTGTAGTCCTAATGCTTATGCTGTATGTGAAAAGTGCAAGTAAGTCAGCGCTTTGTCTTCTAAGACTAGCACTTTACGTGCTCTAATGGGAATATTTTTTTAAAATATTAATTAGCAACTTCCATAGCACCGGTGTTTAATGCAAAAGGAACGAACCAATGGTGCGCCAAAGCCAAGCTGTAATTAGCTCAACACCCAGCAAGTCAATCCACAGACTTTTTGTTAACCAATTCCTACTATCAACATCATCGTAATCATCATCATCATCGTCATCATCATCATCGTCATCTGTGGTGTGCTCCTCTCTGGAGCGTTGCCATTTTCACAACGTGTAGCCAACCGTCTCTATTCTGGGCTCCTCTCGAGGCCGTATGTAACCCGATGTTCAGCGGGCGCAGGTCACCTTCTGCTGTTCTAGCCCATGAGTAGTCAACATCAAATATTACGTGTTGTGAGATATAGTGTAGAATACACCACACTGTATAGTTAAGTTGTTTTAAAAGTGATATGATGGATTTCGAGTTTTCAAGTTATGTTTGAAATAATTTTTAATGGGTGAGAGGCAGGTATTTAGTGTATAGGGGTTTTGATTTATGTTGTGGGCTCTCTCTTGCGTCTCGGTATCTGTATTTATCTTTTTCTGCCTCTCTCTTCCTCTTTCTGTTTCTCTCACTCTATGTCTCTCTCTATTCCTGCCTCTCTTATCTCTCTCTGTATCTTCCTCTGTCTGGCTCTGTCTTTCCTTCTATGTCTGTCTCTGTAGCTCTCTCTGTCCGTCTGTCACTGTCTGTCTCTCTTCACTCTGTCGCTTTCTCTCTCCTTTTCTCTCTGTGTTTTTGTCTCTCTCTCTCTCCGGTCTCCTGAAGACACTACAGTATATTACACAGTAATTAATCATTCTTAATCGTTTTGTAGAAAACCTATACGGTAAGCTTCATTTTATGATTCGTATCTTAACAACACAATTATTCCGATCTTATTTATCTGTTGTAATTTTAAATTGGCTGTCGAAAGGTTAATTGGCGTCAGCCGACATATTTACTGCAATCAAAAACAACTTTCCCTCTTTCTCACGTCTCTCTTTCTTTCTTTATGTCGCTGTCTGTCTGTCCGTCTCTCTTGCTTCTACAGCGTGTTTTTCTCTCTCTGTCTCTCCGTCTCTGTCTGTCTGTCTCTCTTGTTTCTCATTCTCTGTCTCTCATTCTCCGTGCTCTCTGTCTATCTCTGTGTCTCGCTCTGTCTCTCTCTGTCTCTGCCTCTGTCTTTCGCTCTGATGCATTAAGGTAATCTGAAAACCAGAACAGTAGTATCGGTTATCATCTTCTGAATCAGTAATGAAATCGAAATAATCCACCAAAATAGTCGTTTACACGTTCCAGCTGATGATTTTAATCAACGGATATTTTAATCCTCATGGATTATTTTGATCAAAGAGGAAAATAGAGCAGCAGCAGCAATATCAGCAACAGCAACATTAACAGCAGCAACAACAGCAACGACAAGAATAATAACAACAACAACAGCAACAAGACAGTTTGTTTACTGATTCCGTTTAATGAGCACCTATATCAATCACTTATATGATAATGACAGAATCCATTACACAGACAGACAGTCATCTCAGCCGCAAATACAGATTCGCTGGCCTCAAGCAAATAACAAGTCCTTCAAAAAACAAACAAACAAATAATATGTCGTTCTGTTCTTATAATTGGTTTTTCGGAGCAATCTTCAAAACAAAAAATGCTGTTCATCCGAGTTATCAAAGAACTACGATGAGAAGCATGATGAAGTGACATTTATTATTAATTTGTTTAAAATTTGTTTATTAAACATATTGATCGCTCAATGCCAGTAAACTTGAATCGGAAGCGAGAGTTAAGTGTGAGCGAACACCTTGTCCATGGTCGTAACATGGAGCCACTCAGCAGGTTCGAACCCGTAATCGTTGGATTAAAGATCCAGCGTGCTACCATATCGCACATTTCTCTTCATCTCCTCTACGCCACATCTTCCTGTACCTTAACTCCTTCTTCTTGTCTTGAGATCACTTATGGGTAACTTACTCCTAATCTAATTTAATGTAATGTGACTTAATCTAATCTGGAAACTTATATAGCGCCCTTATCGTCATGCAAAAAAGCATCAATCGATGGTCTTTTGTACGCAAAACCACATTCCAAGACCACAATTCAATGAACAGAACCAGTCGAGATCGGTGAGGCCCTAGGACCAGAAGACAGTCTACGTAAGATTAGTGCTTATCATATAGACTGACGATGAGCACTTTCGAAGGCTCCCACAAGGCGCAATTTAAATGTTACCATACTTTCAAAAATCAATATCCTTAAATTATCTGTAGGTCCTCTCAAATGCTAATTGCTAATTGCGGGTGAGCGATCATCTAGTGATTAGCGCTCTTGACTGTCTACCCAGAGATCGGGGTGAAATCTAGCCACGGCAGAAAGATATTTTGGGATTTATACTCCACGTGCGCCCCCTAGCGAATTCCCCTATAAAATGAGTGCACGGTGGAAAGATTAGGCGGCGAAGGACAGGACTGACCACCCGCCTTTATAGGCTGAGGCTTAGAAAAATTAAGTCACCAACACTTCACACCCATGGCTACCTCCCGGAATAGCTTGAGGGTCTGCCATTCTTTTCTTCACGTGCCAACCGTCACAGTTTCAAATGTGCTGTTGTAACTAGGCATATTCCACATATTTCTGGAATCTGTGCCAATATGCAACGCTACATGTATGTATGATACTACGGACATAGCAGCCTGTTGAACATGTAGAACATACTTGGATTTCGATTCATTGCATTTGCATGTGCGACATTCTTACATTCATATTTACGTTGATATATCAACCTTAAGAAGCATCTTTTTATACTTATAACATACTTCATTAACTTTTACGTTTACAAAATACTTACAATACATTCAGGCATATACTGACGATACTTGCAAAGTAAAATCGTCATTCTAAAAATTCTCCAATCAACGTCAACGGCCTTTGAAGCTACAAGATGTTGTTAAACTGTTGGAATCCATATCTAGGAGCTCAAGTTGACTAGAAATGTTTTTGTGCTCTGACAGGAATTTGAACCCCGATCACTGGGTTGACCATCCAAAACGATAACCACTAGATTATGCCCACCGTAAAATGTCTGATAACCAGGTTTCCTTGGAGTAGAACTAGCTCGACATAATTGTTTTATTAATTTTAAACTGTTTATTGCTGCAGACCGAACACTGAGTAACCATGGGCCACTGGAAGGTGTCACATGCAGCGAATCTGGCATTAGAGTAAGCAAACTTGCTTTGATCTCTCAGAAACGGCGCTATAGAAACATGATATTGTGTTACCGTTTAATGTAATTTAAGTGAGGTATTGTCATCTCGAGATATCTCCAGTGCCCGATAACAGCTAAATTGTGGGAACCAGCATATGAACAAAGGCGAGGTGTAGTGCGAGATCGGTTCCGGGCAAAACTGTTCCGATTCCGCCCAATTTTGTTGCCAGCGAGTTGAAATGAACGTAGAACTCTACCACTGTCTATAGTCGGGTGGTGACAGTTTTAAGCCTGGATAAAGTAGTACTAGTAGTAGTAGTAGTAGTAGTAGTAGTAGTAGTAGTAGTAGTGGTAGTAGTAGTAGTAGTAGTGGTAGTAGTAGTAGTAGTAGTAGTAGTAGTAGTAGTAGTGGTAGTAGTAGTCGAAATGAAATCGCAGCTCACACTCGTAATTCTTTTACATCACGAGGTTAGTGGGATTATAAGACAGGCTACAATGGTTAGGCTAGAAAAGATGCATCGTAAGTCCTGCCCTGATGACGTCATAGAAATGACCGTGCATACAGGCTCAGGCAGCGAATTCCAAAACTTCACACCAGTCAACGGAAATGCACAGGTTGCTAAAAACACTGCCTTATTTCACGATGCAACGATAATGATGATAGAGAAGAATTATTTTTACTGAACAATGATCGTTCGGTTGATCGTTTGGTAATGCATTGTAAACTTTGAAACTAATTTTGCACTGGATTCTATATCCCATGGAAGCCAGTGTGATGACTGAAATACAGAGATTATGCATTGATATCTATGAAACATCAACACATTACCATGTAATAATCGAACAGTATTAAACTCATGTGATCGAAGCCCTGTGCTAATGCCTTAAGAAAAACTCTAGGTCTGTAGGCAGCGATTTCCAAAACTTCAAACCATCCAACAAGAGCGCAATTGATCCTGGAGGCTAATACTTTTCTGATTCACAGTATAGTATTACTCTCGTCCAACCGATGCAGGATATGCCTTACAAAAACCGTAGGCCTATCTAGCCTGCAGATTTAACGCTCGATGGCGTAGCTACGCTCGATGACGTCACTACGCTTGATGACTCTACTAACACCAGCCACTCCTTGTATTTGCTTTATAATAACTAGTAAAATTCAAATGTCGTACTCACAGTTTGGCAAGAAGCATGCAAACACTCCTTTTCAAAACGTCGCTTTTACGAAGCTGTTGACTCGGTGTGACAAAAATTATTGGGGGATGGCGTCATTCTAACGTGAGTGGCCACGCAGCAGCGTAGGCCTACAGATCTATCCAAAAGCTCGCTTCCTCTGTCACTCCTTAACGCTGGGTTGTATCTATTAGAGCACTACGTCGTAAGCGCCGCGTCTTACAGATGCGATTTTTTGTTTATTTATTGTTTATTTATTATTACCTGATTTATCTGTGCATTAATTTTAGCATTTTGTTGCAAAGGCGGAATACACAGTGACACATGAAACATCTAAAATATATCACATCAGAGCAAAAGCTATTGCATTGTATTATAACTTCATTATCGTCATCATACTTATCATCGACATAATCAATTATGTTATTAAGTGCCTCTGTGCAAGAGGATGCCAGTTCCCATACTATCGTCGCCAATCTGTGCTTGGAGAAGTTCACTGATTATTTCGATTAATGATGGCGCTAAGCAATTGAGAGTGAAAGATTTGCTCCAGGTCCCTAGGCAGTAATCTGATCGAATCACTTCTATCGTAATCGTAATCGTAAACTCGAGATTTCAAAAGCATCCAACGAAAGCTAAGGCGAAGAAACCAGCTGATTCACAGGCGCTTAATCAAAACACTTGGATAGGCAGAAAGGTTCGGTTACAGGTCAAGATTCAAGAGACAGGCAAGCAGACTGCGGGACGGCTACGGTGGATGGTGTTTAGAAATGAACCGAAAAGGCAGATAAGGGGAAAAGCGTCGTTACCACGAAACACGGGAAGCTTCAATTGTCAGACCGTCGTTGAAATCATGAGTGAAGCCTCGTCGAAGTAAGATAGATCAGAGAAACCAAGTCAGGCCACAATCGATAAGGACATTTGCATGGTTTCCTTAGCCTGATAATGACAGATACAATGATTGAAACATGATGCTATCATATTCGACTCGTCGACTGCTTACGAACTACAGCACTCTAATCTCTACATTATTATTATTATTATTATATACTACTGACCTGGTTATGTGCACTGATTAACGCGTAGGCCTATGTCAAGGCGCCTCTGAATGTGAATGTGACGATGTCGGTTCGCGTCCAGACGGTGGATGGTGTTTGCGGTAATTAGCACTGAAACGGCGAGAAAGATAAAGACACGAGGTGGAATCAGGATAAGATTTCGTTAAAACAACATTATTAAATACCCTTACATCGCTGTCGACCGATGCTATATATTCAGCAAGCGCCTTAAATCGAATTCAGAAGACCGCCATTGCCTTGTTCTGGTGGGGCCAGTCCAAAGCCTGGAGAAAGGAGGGCGAGGCTCATCGTCTTCGTTATGACCCAGTGTCATTAATAATAATAATAATAATAATAATAATAATAGTAGTAGTAGTAGTAGTAGTAGTAGTGGTAGTAGTAGTAGTAGTAGTAGTAGTAGTAGTAGTAGTAGTCAGTAACTTCTAATGCGTTGTATAATGCACAAGGCATCAACCGATGGCGCACCAAAGCCAAACTGTAATCAGGTCAATATCCAGAAGGTCACTACCACGGAGATGGAGTGAAAGATGGATAGTCCACAAAACAGAGAGGCAGCCTACGGTGGATAAGCAATTTGAAACAGGAATGTTTTAAGTTTAGAAACCACAATGGACAAATGCTTATGCTTTAAAACTCCGCCACTGCCGCATTCGGGTGGTGCCAGTCCCAAGCCTGGATAAAGAATGAGGGCGACGTCAGTTGCCTTTGATGCCATAAGCTGTCGTTAAACATTGGATTAGCTATTGGTTAATAAAAATATATTTATTTACTTAATTACGAAAATGTAACCACGATGTGACAGCTTTAGTAGCTACCTAGGTCATAATTTGCTTCATGAACTTAGTAAAAACGGCGTTTTTTTGTTATAGCGTGCAGCGATGAAGAGTGAAAGACGGAAATGATCATTACCCAAGTTTCAAGAACTTAATATTTTTCTATATTACAGAAAATAATAGCAATAATAATAGTGAGCTTATAAACTGTAGGCTTATAACCAGTTGTGCTTATTTTAGATTGTGCTTATTTTAGACCAGACTCTGGCGTAGCTTCTTTTTCAGACTGTTAACACCGGCTGATTTAGATTTGACGGGGTGGGCTAGCAGAAAAAACATCATGACCTTTTTCAGTCTGTTGAGGACTTAAGACTAATTTAAATTTCAAGCACCCAAACACTCAACAACAGTTTCCTAGCATTGAGCTTTCGAACAGATGAAATTTTTCCCAGTTTTGTACGGTCTGAAATTTTCAAACGCGAATTTGATCGTAGTTAAACCTTTAATGCGGTCGTATGACAGTGAGAAGGGCAATTTCTAAGGGAAAAAATAATTTACGGACTACATAATAATATTACATTGCTAATTTTAACGGGTACCCCATTCCATAATTATGTTTGCGTGCGACTCAATGTGAAGGTACGCCATAGTGTAACGGTAGACCCTACATTAGCCTTTTAATGCGTATTCCACTTAATTGTGTAATCAGTATAAGCACATTTAATTGTTTAATTAAAGTAGACATATTTATGGCTTCTGCGTATAGCCACGAATTAATTAGAAACAACTATCGATTGAAACCTCGCCAATTGGAGCTATAAAACATGTTTAGATTAGTTTCTATATAGCATTTAACCAGAGCTGTCTGCGAGGGCATGCATGAAAGGCGCTAACGATGTTTATTTAGCTCCACGTAGCTACTTACTTTCTAGGAATTTCATTGTAGCAGTTTTAAACTTGCAGAAAAACTTAATTTAATTTTACCTAAACATATATTACACAATTCTGAATATTTGGGTCTACATCTGCAGCTTGCCCGCAGTTACCTTTCGTAATAAACCTGCTCTACAATTCAAACTATACCACATGTACTACGAACAAACAGCAAAATTGAATATAAATCGCCATCAGATAATCGTATAAATAAGATTTTTAATATTAATGCTAATTGTAGATGTAAAACTTGCTTTCGATGTTGCATTAAAATGTGAAATGCAGTTGATTGGTTGTTTGTGTTTACGCATGCGACAGACGGACAATTTTAGCTTTCACGCCACTGAACCTGCGTAACATAGTACGAGTTGGGATTAAGAACTCGCACAGAATTATATAAAATTTTACCTGGTGATAGCTTTCAACGACTCGGTATTCTGCCCTAAACTACAGTATAGCTTCAATTTTCACGTTATTTGTAAACATTCCTCTTTGACAGATCCTATCGTGACTCCCCGCTTCAATCCCAAACATCACCCACTATAGCTGTCACGCTGTCTCCCTGGGAAACTTTTGGATCTTGACCTGGAACTGAAATCTTTTGTCTATCGATTTCGTTTTGACTGAGCGTCTGTGAATAAGCTGCTTCTCGAGAAGTGGCTTTTGCCTGCACTGTAGAAACCTCGATTATGATTTCTGACTACAAGTTGGTGTGTAAGCCACAGGCTGTACTGAAATAACTATGCTCCAGATTTAGATGCAGACGTCCGCATTAGGCATAATTCCCTCCCTTTCTTCCCACTGGGGTCCATGATAGTGTAGTGGTTAGGGTGCTGGACTCAATCAAACGGTTGGGTGGTTCAAACCCCCGCCAGGGCAGAAATTTGTTTCGAGTTTTTGACTAGGTTTGCTCCCCAATGCCATCTTGGCTATAATGAATATGCTGACCGTACACTCTAGTGGGAAGATCAGGCAGCCCTGATGTGCCGAGGCAAGGAAAACTGAAGTCACTACCACTTCATTCCCAAGGTTGCCTCAGTGTTGGCTTAAGGGCCTGTTAGTCTTCTTCGCCGCATTTGAGCGATTCGCTTCATCGGACGTCCAATTTGAACAACCCTTAATTACTTAAACGACTGTACAATAAAAGACAACATGAAACAATAGCTATTTTTTAAATGCAACCCTTTATTCATAAACAAGTCTCAATTTCCTAGTAATTTCAGACACCAGTCATGTTCTGATTTGAATTAATCAACATCTACATTTAGTTATAACTATAAGCAAGCCTTCAAGCTTAGTTTATCGATTTTTTCGAAAAGGAATTAGCATCCTCTTAATTAACCACGTGCTGTCAACCCCACCAAACCCCATCTACAGCTGAATCCAAGGGCTACCTTTGTAGGGCAGCAGGAATAATGCTTCACAAAGAATATGTTTCAGCCACCTTGAAAATTAATTTGTCCACATTTTTAAGACTTACAGTTATCAGAAAACTGTTTTGCAACCAAAAAAATATTTAATTTCATTCTGCAGAATCCAGTTCAGTATGATGTACTATAACCACTGTGTAACATTCAAATAAAAGTCATTCTGTTATTCAATTGTGCTTCTGCATGCTTTATAAAACTGAATGTAACTTGGCAAGAAGGTTGTTCTCCAGCTGTTACCCAGTTGTTCTGAGTTCTCAAATTTGGCAACAAATTTTCAGGCACTTTTGCAAAATACCGTCTTATCGACAGGTGACCATTCCCAGAAAACAATACATACACAATGTACAAACACTTAGGCTTGTACACAAAACCCCAAAGTATACATATTGTAACATCAGAGACACTGACTTCCAGCATCAAAATATTTTTATTGTTTATATAGCACCACTATCCAAATAATTGATTGTTCCAAGTGACTGCTTCTGGGGAGGATTGAACCTGCTTTCTGAGATACAGAAAAATGTTCAACTGATCAATCACTGTGTCTAACAAAAATAACGATTATTGTTTAAAAATTTGTAATAATTCTGTCAAACTAAAACTGTTTTCCAAACTCAATCCAGCAAAAATTGTATTGTTTTTGCTGTCACACATAACCAGACACTCAGCGCCTGAAAACTAAACTTTGTCAGCATGTAACCAAAGAAATCTGTAACAATTCTCCGTCAGACTTAAAAAACGGCTTGAAAGCATTTTCTATCTTAAACCAGCAAGAAGTGTCCCTTGACACTATCACAAATCTCAAAACTAGATGACACTTTCTGACTGTAAAAACTGAACTCTCTAAGCACATAACCCAAGAAATGGAGAAAAACGGTCAACAGCAGCCCAAGATCTTTGGCTTGTGCCGCAGTAAAGGAGCCAACATACACTTCAGAAACAATAATTGACAATTTCTGCACTATTTATGCCACAGATAACTGAAACTGTAGTTTCTTCACATGCAAAACAAAGTTTAGCTTTCAGGCATTTTGTAGAGATCTGGAGTGACCTTTAACCTTTGTGGCTTGATTAATCACCATTAACACCCTACTCGGCAGTTACGCAACCCAAACACAACCTCTAAATGGCACAAACCAAAATGCGTAAAAGAGAATACTCGAATAATCCAGCTGACTCTACTCTTAAAGCAGTTCTACCCTACAAATAAAACTGTACAGTTGAACCCTGAAAATATCGCTTCACTCCAAGTTTCCTTTATTTTCACGAATGTACGTGAACTTTTACACCACACCATTTTGGAATATCCGAACCTGTACCTGATACATATACAATTGTACATTACTATCAGTGTAACAGAAAAACAAACATGCAAAGGCTAGAGGTCATCTTGGATTAGATCAACGTTGCCTACGGTCACCTACTTATAGTTTTACATGTGAGTTTATAAGAACACTACAGAAGTCATTAGATTTGACCGATTCATTGTGAAATGTTACGTTAAGCCTCGTCATAAACACAGTAGAAATGATACAAAACTCTCTCCTTGTAGACAACAATGTACACATACAAGTGACATCAGTGCTTGTCTGTTTTATAAGTTTCAGTAACATCAGTGCTCAGATATATTTTGTAAGTTTACACTTTCTGAATCCACATTTTCATGGCAGGTTACAAGACCAATCTGAACGTTGGCGAACAATCCTTCCAAAAACAGAAACCCAACGAGAAAGAACAATAACAATGTATATTATTTCTGTATTTATTAATTGCCACTATACAGCAACAGAACATCACTCAATGGTGCTGAGGATTTGTGCTCAAGATCCCTACCCTAATCAGTAACCATTTCTACGGAGGCCTGAACCAGTACACTCTGCGTTATAAGGCGAGTGCTCAAACCAACTGGCTACCACCTTACAAACATCTTAGTAAAATAGCATGCTAGAGACTTCCCAATCTCACTTCACAATAAAGACTCTCTTGGGTAACATGCAACACACAAACTGTGCAATTTTCCAAAATTCTCTGGACTAACACACTTCTAATTGTCTGGTAAGATGTTACAAAAACAGCAAGTTTGGCATCATGCACAAAAACTATGACCAAGTAAATGCCCGAGTACCAAAGACAATCTGAAATTTGACTGAAATGGCAGGGATGTCTTACCATCAGACATGGCAGAAAATGAACCTTGCTTCAATCCAAAGATGGAAAATTTACTATGTAACAGAATATGCCAACCAAACCACCTGCAAATTCCACTTGGAGTGCAACGTAAGTGCACAGTGGGACTTGTTCAGTAAAATAATTATACATTATCTCTTACAGAGACAATTACTGAGAATAAATAAAGGTTTTTTCAAAAAGCACTGCACAGTGTTAAATGCTCAGAACGAATACACCAACAAACATTTATATAGAACCTTTCCAAGTAAAATGCACTCTGCATGATTACAACTGTTATTATTAATTATGTCTTTATAAATGTGCATTTAGGGAAGCCTCCGTGGTGCATGCAATGACCCCCTAATGTACACTTGTAGTGTTCACAAGCACCACATAATATCAAGAGTTCGAGAAGTTCATAGCAACATCGTTAGCATAAAAAAAATCGTTAGTCCAAGCACGTGGAAATTTCTTTGAGCATTTCTGAAAATATCAAAAGCTTTGCTTAAAAATTCTCTCTTCTCTGTGAGCAGAAATCAAGACTTTGGGACTTGCATTGATTTTTATCTGGCTAGCCTATTACGTAGCTCCTGTAGCACCGTTGCTGAGAAACTGCTAAGTTTGCAGCAAAATTCTAACTGTGCGGTCAAATATTGTTGCAATGTTAATCAACTCAATCACTCACAACAGAAATTCAAGTTTAGAGTGGCAAACAAAATCCAATTCTCTTGGCACAGTGAGATTTCAGCTTTAGCCTGTATGATTTTATACTTTTTGATATTGATAGGATTATTCATGGGGCTCCATCCGTTGATGCTTCTGCATTAGGCACCGATGCTACAGAAACCGTTAATTATTTATATTATAAGAAATGGTTTACAAGTTTTGCCGCGAAAAACAAACATTAGCCCATTTGCCTGCATATGCCGTTAGACAACACATCACAACAGCATCATCACACAGGGCACAACAACATCGCAGACCATTAACTCAGACGGTTCATGACAAAACCTACATGCAACCAGTCAAAAGAAACACGAAAATAGATTAACTTTTCCTGCAATCAAGGCATCTACCACGATTCATTCAATCAATTACACTCGCAAGTGATAAACGAATTTTTAAGACCAGAGCAAGCGCGGACGACAGCTGGACTTTGCAAAAGTGGTCAGAATTTTGAGTGTTTTTTATCGTGAAGGCAATCTGGAATATGAATCAGCTATGATTTCCTCGATGTCATAATGAAGAAGTGGCACCACTGAAGGTTTTCAGTCCATCCATTTCTTCGCGAGCCACTCGACTGAGGTCATGCGTTTCTTCTTTGATTCGAGAAATGACCCATTCGATTGCCTGCCGACCCTAAAGTTCACAAGAAAAGGACAAAATAGTCTAAATAACGTAATATCTTGTCTAGACCACGGCATACCTTTTAATCTGCATCGTGGAAGCCAGGGTTAACTTAAAGGAACAACATTGTGCATCTTGTGAAGAAACTTGAAAAGATTATACAATGAAAAAAGGTTTGCATCTGCAGTCTGTGGTTTGCGATTAGAAGGAAAGGTGTTCAAAGACGGAAGGTCTTTTCCAAAATGAGAATTTCCCAGTGCAAAGAAGGCCGCATATTACAAACCTGTCCGGCCTTGGATGCCATTGTTCCCTTGATTAGGCTCTCCATGTAATCCGTCATTGGAACTCCCTTCACGGAAACGACTGCTTCTTGCCGCAATAATGTTCTGTAGAAGAAAACCAACTTCCGGTTAACTGCATTAAGGAAACTGCAGGTAAGGTAAGGTAATAAAGATTATTACCTATGTTATCAAAGTACTGGTATGAGAGTCTAGGCTATGTTATTAGAGAACCAGCTATTACCTATGGTATCAAAGTATCAGCCTGGGAATCAAGGTTACTATTGTCATCAACGTAATTTACCTCCACAGCAGGTAACCGTTACTTCCACAGCAGACCTCAGCAGTAACAATAAATGTCTCCATAATATTTTTACCCAAAGTCTAAATGATCCCTCACCACTAAGAACATTAGGGAACATTGCTCTTCATTGATGGTTGATAAATAACTATTTGCGACTTTCTGAAACAAGACCCGTATAAGAACATAATTTCACGATATTAAGACTAACCGTGAGGCATCTGACGGGTGTGGAGAGTAAACGAGTTGTTCGTCAATTGTAACGAAGTTGCAGAATGTTAACTGTTAAAAAACAATCGTATTTTAAATGCACTGCAACCTCCTGCTAATAACATGCTTCAAACTAACACCTATCCCGATATCAGATCAGAGACACATATCCCAAACGTAATTCACAGACGCCTTTGTATGCGACCATAATAAAATTGTCATGTCAAGACATGTGGCTCCCAAAGGTAGCAACGTAACATTATGGCAGAGGTTTACACTGTAAAATCTTACAGAAACGGTGTTTAATGAAAATCGGTTTAAAGAACAAATCACCAAATGTCCCTTCAGTTTCACCTTTTGACACCTGTCATCAATACTTAAATCAGTTCCTTTAGAGCAAAAGAACTAACTGAAGTTTGTCTGTTGTAAAAACGAACACAAGGATCTGCCTTCCCCATTCGCTTTAGTTTTGCTATCCTTACGTCATCTGTGACATTTTACCTAAACAATTTTCATTTTTAAGTACTTCAGCTCTTGTAAAGCATCTTTTACATCTTTTACTTGTTCATTTGTCAAATGCTTACTCTGGTAGTAAAACTGTTGCCAGTCATCAAAATGGAATTTTATATATAGTCACTGACTTATAAGAGGAACAAGTTGTCTCTTCTTGGTACCATCCTTTGACAGCTTGACTGTAAATTTGAACAAAAGCCTCACTACTTTGAAAGATTATCAAAGAACCATTACACGTCGGTATGCTTACCCGACTCTTGGATCTTGACCTGGAACCGAACCCTTCCAATTTTGTTTGAGCACCTGTGACTAAGCTGGTTCCTCCAACTTAGCTATCTGAAGCTTATGATTATGTACTTTTAGGCTGTGAATGAATTTCTGTAACAAAGTCAACCTCTGCTAACAGTGAGATCAACACCTACATTTCTAGACTGAAGCATCATCGATTTCTTTGATGGATCGACTTCTGAACGTTCACTAACGTAGCATGCCCTGTCCATACCGACGAGCTACGAGAACAACATATCCACAAATTACCATTTCAAACACACACGCTCAGTGAATTTAAGAGGTCTTTAAAAAGAAAAGTGCCACGTCAAAGGTCTTGATGCACACACACATACTTACATACACACTGGTATATACATACGCACATATATACATACATTCATACATATAAATAATACATGCAGACAAAAAGATCACAGAATACTTGCAGACGAAACCGGCCACGATTTCTCACTCAGTCAATGGACATGGTGAGCTAACAAATGCATTACTTACTTACTCACTTATACCAGTATGCATACAAAATGCATGCAATCATGCATATATACATACATGGATTTAACATTTCAAATGCAATTTCCCAACTGATAGTTTACATTATCAAAAGCGTAAAAGGACAAGTGTATAATTATTGGACCATAACTGATAAAATGTTTAGCCTGACTTCTCAAGGCATCAGTTTATGGGAAATGCTTAGAAATCAATTGGAAACAAATGGTACCTTTTCTTGGCCTAGGTCAATTTGAGCAGCATGTACCTGCAGTCACTGAATAACTGTACATGAACAGTGTCCTTTTTGGCCTTAGATTTACTACAGCACTCTATAAATCATATTATTATTATTATTACTACTACTATTATTACTATTATAACTATTATTAATTATTTCAGTACTGTGTTCATGTGCAAAGGAGTTGAATACAGACACCAACCCTTGTTACCCATGCAGGCAGACCCCATTCTGTGCTAAGCACTCGGTGAGTTTTAAGTCGGCCACCTCTGTCAACATTCCGGTCCACTGTATCGATGGCTACGACACTCGGGTTCATCGGATTCGGGTACTTCCGCCACGCCGCCAAAACGACTGTTTCCCATGGATGGCTACAAAGAAAATCAAATATGTAATATGTTCTACACATTTACTACATGGGAAATTACATTGCAGCTTAGTTCTAATCTAACCTAATCTAATCACTTCTACAGAGCCATTATTATTCATGCTCAAAAATCTTATCCTGATTCTTCCTCTTTCCTTTATCTTGCATATCACTCCAGTTTCAAACACTATCCACCGTAGCCGTTCAACTTCCTGCCTGCCTGACTCATGCATCTTGACCTGGAACTGAATACTTTCTGCCTATCGATTTTGTTTTGACTGCGCGCCTGTGAGTAAGCTGGTTCCTGCGTCTTGGCTTTCAACTGGTGGCTTTCAATGGGCCTTGTAGAAATCTTGAGATTACGATTACGATCAAGGCAACTTGGCTTTCAATGGGCCTTGTAGAAATCTTCAGATTACAGTTACAATCAAGGCATCAATCCACGGTAACTTCAAATGAAACTATGGTCAAAATTTGTCCATTACTGACAACTTGACTTACAACGTGTTTATGAAGTCCAGATTTGCAACTGGTAATTCATTTAAAAAAATGAGCTGGGTAGAGGTCATACGGTCGCTATATAGAACCGTGAACATTTACATTTACTGATCAGCTTTATACAGTCGCTATATAGAACCGTGAACATTTACATTTACTGATCAGCTTTAACTTGCACCTGAACAGCTCACATCCTCGTGACAAGCCGTTGAAGTAGACCAATAATAATTACGGCTGAAGTTGATGGACTTGTCACCAAGGCCACAAATCAGGACACGTTATCAATTATTGACATTACATCATGTGGAGGCTGACATGAAATGTGGCGACTACGGCCAAAACACAGAACAAGTATACTTTATCGAGTTTAATAAGTCTGGCAACTGGGAAAAATATAAATTTTATTCCATTCCAATGAGACCGTTTCTTGTCACCCTTTCAAACCTCGCCGGTTTGGGTCGGATTTCGCCACACGCGATATCTAGTTTTCCTGTATTTTCTCGCCATCATTAGTCTACAGAAAACTGGCAATCAAACAGAAAACTTACTCGAAAACGTGTTCTGATGTCCAGATTTTCATTTTTGTCAGATTTAGTGCAGAAAAATCAAATTTGTGAGGTCAAACGCCCACAACAATCTAATAGCAGACCGGAATATTCCTCAATGACGAAATTCGTCCGAAGTAGCTATCACCTTAGCATGAAAATAGCAACCTTAGCCGTATCACGAATGTATCACATCGCCAAAAATATAATTCCCTAACTGTGTAGACAGTTTCATTATAAAACCAACCAAAATTAGTTTTAAACAAAAATAATTTAGTCTTGTAAAACACATACGTTTATAAAATTGTTCTGTTTAAACTTATTAGTGATAAAAGTTGTATTTTAATTTGCCCGAGCACATGAATACTACTTTGTTTGACGCTTCCTGTCAAGGTTTTGTTGCGCAAATCTTATTAGTAATCGTAATTGTAGTCCCGAACTTTATTCAGCGCCCAACGAAGGCTACCGTGCGGGGACCAGCTTATTCACAGGCGCTCAGTCAAAACAAAATCCATAGGCATAAGTGTTCAGTTCTAGGTCAAGATCCAAACGTCAGGCAGAAAGACAGCGTGGCAGCCACGGTGAATGATGTTTGGGATTGGAGCGGAAAGAGGGATAAGAGGCAGAAGGGGAGTCCGAGTAGGACCTGTGAAAGAGTAATCTCAAGATTTCTAGATATACGTACGCCGAATAAAAATATCGTGAACTTAGAATTCCGTGTTTTAATTGCTCTTAGTTTAATTAAAGAATCGCCGCGAAAGGCATTATATTTCACCTTTTAATTAATCGGGCGATATCCTTTATTACAGCTGCCCGTGTGAATGGGCGCTCCGCCATTTAAGATCCCCGTGCACGAACAGTGCTAGCCGGAGTTTAAAATCTCTTAAATATAGCCACTAACAGTATGCAAACCGGCATCCTCTCTCAAATAGGCGCATTGCCCCTTTAGCAAACCAGGCCAGTAGCGACAAAAATCGTTTGTCACCAACCGAATTCTTCACTGTCTGTGAAGGCGTCATGCAAATTCTGATTTTAAATTTAAAACAACCTTTCTTTATTCTGTAACCTACGCAAAGAAATCGTGGATTCGTAGTTTTCTGAAAAAAAACAGACAAAATGGAAGTGGGCATTTTAATATTGGTTTGTAAATTACGATTCCCGGACAAATTTTATGAGTTTGAGTTGTAACATGGGTTGCCAAATTTTGGCGTGTATAACAAGTCTAGCATAAATAAACCAGAATTTGCTCATATGCCGTAAAAACCCGTCTTTGTGAAACTTTTGTTAAGCCTTGATGGTTCTTTTTGGTCGCGACAGGTCACGTGCTTTATTCAGGTCACGTGATTAGACAGCCATCTTGGAAGATGAGCGGCTAGTGTTTTGAAAGCACAAAGAAATGCTTCGGTTTTGAAAGATAGGCAGTCTGGAGGCTTAATGTTTGTTTAAAACGTGAGTTAAGCTTAGTTTCTGTCTTTGACTCGTTTTAGGTTTTTATAGGAGTAGTGGATTTGTGTAAAGAGGGAATTGTCCTTCGTGCGTAAGTAAGCAGGAATTCGCCGACTGTCGGTACCTCACGATGCATTTAAGCAGCTTCCCTAACCATTGCTGCTTGTAATCGAAAAACTAGCTAGATATGAAGAATTGCTCATTGATATCGCAAGCTGGTGGTTGCATAACGTGCCAATACCGGCGAAGCGATTGGTTTTGTTGTAAGGCGTGAAGCAGTGGCCAGTACAAACACGTAATTCGGCAGGGTGCTGTCCAAGATCACGAGATCTGCGGTCTAAAACCTTTAATTATGCCAGTCAGTGGCCAGAATAATTAACTTTTATGGTTTTTCTGTCAGAAACATTGTGATCGAAGTCATAATATTCTGCCCGGTACTTGTAAGCTTCTCTGGTCACACCTAACGCTAAAACTGCTCTTATTAAACGAGCGTATTCAGTTGCTGGACCTAATTTTTGGAACTCTCTCTTTCTGTATGTGTTTGCTGAGCTAACTCGCATCATTTTGTTCACAGCTTAGGACTCACCGTTTTCAAATTGCTTATCCAGCATAGGCTGCCTCAGTCTTGTTGAATATTGACCTGATTGTGGTTTTTGCTTTGGTGCCCCATCAGTTGATACCTTGTGCATTAGACTCGGGTGCTATAAAAGTTTCTAATTAGAATTAAAATTATTTCTCATCAGTTGGAAGATCCTTCAATCTGCTGACTATGCTTCTGAGATAGAGACATAATAAATTAGCTGTGATGTTTCGTTAATGAGCTGTTATGTTACACTAATGAGCTGTCATGTTACACTAATGAGCTGTCATGTTACATTAGTGAACTGTTGCATTATTGAGCTGTTACTTTACATTAATGTGCAGTAGCGTTATGCTAATGAGCTGTTTTGTTGACGAGCTGTAAACATTTCACAAAGCAGCTGTTATGTTACATTAATGAGCTTTTATGACACTTTACCTTACTGGCAAGATAAGAACCTTTTATTGCATCCTGTTCTAGATGCACATCATGAGGGACGTATAGTACAACAGATTGATGTTTCGTTGTTAGACAACAGTGCCATACAGATATAGAAATAACAAAAACAGATGTATTGCCTTTCCCTTTACATTTATTATTATGAAGTCTGGGTTTTAGAAGATTTGTCTTTTTTCTTTTAAGGAAATTCGTACAGTGCAAGGTCATTAAATGTATGTATGTTGGTATGCCTGTATGTATGCCTGTTTGTATGCCTGTATGTATCTGAACTTATATAGAACACCCTTTAGGAACCCTCAAAAGTGCTGGGAACATTGCTGCTCACAGGATAATACCTGATAGTACCTTTACAAGATGGCAGAAGTGTGGCTTACTGTTTTAGCCACAAGTTGGGTGGAACTTATTGTTCTTATTATTGCTATTATTATTATGCATTTATTATGTATGTAAATCCGAATCTGAGGCATGAAGCAATTGTGTGAAGAACTTGCTCAGTAACCGTCTAAGAAGGGGAGGCTCGAACCAGTACTCTGTGTTGCAAGCGCTATCTAATCGGATACCGTTCCCCTTGATTCGTGCATGAGAATTGCTACAATGTGTGATGAATGACATGGCTGATGATCCTTTGTGTTTCAATTTTCAGGGCAGCAATTCGTTCTCGAAGGTTTGACTCTGCGGAAAAACATGTCACTCGCATTCTGTGGTGTTTGCATTTAACCCAGCCAACCTGTCTGTGATATCTGTATCTAATTCTGTTTCCTTGTGATCAGCAACCGCTAGACACTTAAGATTTTTTCCCTCAGGTTGATTGCTGGTGGTGGGCTTCTCGAAGGATCTCCTCGGAAGCAGTTTCCATAATGGAGAAGTCCACCCAAAATGACTATGCCTTTAACGGCCAGTCTCGGATGCAGGTTGAGTCAGGTAGCCCGTTGCAAAATGGAATCAAGGAGGAAAGCAACGTAGCAAGAGCGCACAAGGCTTCACATCCAGTTGGTGCTGGATCGGAATGGAAGCCGGAATCCAGATGGAGGTCGCACATTGATTTTGTCAATGGAAGCACAAATGTTATAAATCGGAGTGATGGCGAAAACTTGGCTAAATCTATCATGTCAATGTCGGTTTCTCTGGTAACGGATTCTTTGGTTGCTCCGCTGACTCCAAAGTCTGGACTGATGCCAGATGTGAATTCTCTGTCTGGAGATCCAGTGAAGAATGAGAAATGTTTAGGAGACGAAAACATGGCAACTGAGATCGTATCAGAAGCGGCATCTAATTCAGAAACTCTTCCAAACAGCATTAGGAAAACAGATGATGACTGTGAGAACAAAAATGACGTTTCCATTAGGCCATTGAAAACTGAATTTAAAAACGATACTGGACTCTCCAACGACACATATGCCAATTGCAGTTTCTTTGCGAAAGATGTAGAAACGAGTGAAGATTCCAGACTTCTCGAAAACAGGCCGGTTGGCGAGCAGGACGACCCAAAAGATTCAGACGTTAGGATAGATAGCTGCATAGTAGACTTAAAAACATTGTCAACTGATATTGATAAGTCGTGTGCCGACTCCAAGAAGTCTCAGAAGTCGAAAACGCCCGACAGCTTTCGCCCACTCGCGCGCCTACTGCATGACATCGGCCTGGAGCTGGTACGGCAGCTTGTCTACAAGGATCTGCTCGAGATTCAAGAGGTGAAGGACTCGCAGAGCAGGCTCGATGAAAAGGACAAGAACCAGCTGACTAAACTGACGGAGGCACACACAAAGCTCTGCGCCAAGAACGAGACGCATCATATGCCGGTTCACTCCTGCCGCTGTGGCTTCACCTGTTCCTCCACCAACGTCATGGCTCTGCACCGCGAGTTCGGCCAGTCATCCGAGCAGTTTCCACACATCTGCTGCTGCTGCGAGGAGTTCAAGTCCAAGTGGCCGTCGCAGTTCGTCGCCCACATGGAGACAGCACATGACATGAAGGCACGCATCCAGAAGAAGCTGGCGCCGTACGTCTGCTTCTTCTGCGCCTACGAGCACAAGAATTGGATGAAGATTGAGCTGCACATGTCCAAGTGCGCCAACAAGTTCAGCCTGTCGAGCAACCTCCAGCCGCAGCCTGCCGACTGCGACATTCCCGTGCTCTACAAGCCTGGACAGGTGCAGAGAATCTACTCGATGAACCCACCCGCTTTACCCAACGTTCCCGGACGGTTCCCCGCCCCAGCTCCTTCCAACCAGGTGACGCCGCCGATCAACGTGGCCGCTGGACAGTCGTCAGTGATGGAAATCGACGGTCAGCTCTACAGTCTCGTCAATCACAACGGCAAGGTCCTGTTGACATCGCTCAGATCTCAGATTGGCGGGTCGTCGTCGACGGGGGCTGTTATTCCTTCTACCACCAGCGCCAGAAAGGTTCCTTTTCCCGCACCGGCGCCCCGGCCTCCCAAGCCGGCCCTCGAGCCGATCAAACCGATCCTTCCCGTCCACCGGGAGACGTGCGAGATCTGCGGATCAGTCGTTAGCAACCGCGAGGCGCTTTGGACCCACTTCCGCGACGTGCACCGCGTCGAGCTGAGCCGGACGAGCATGCGCGAGCAGGAGCCGTGGATGAAGTGCACCTACTGCAGCACGCGCTTCTGGACGTACCAGGGCCTGGCGCGCCACTCCTCGACGCACCACAACCGCAACATCGCGCCGCTGCCGCAGGCGATGAACCCGTCGCGGTCGACGCGCTGCTACCTGTGCGGCCACAGCCAGACGTCGAATCCGTTGAACCACTTCAGCACGTTCCACAACGTCACGCTGCTCGACATGTACCAGAGTCGCCAATGCTGCATGTGCAACAAGCGCCTGAAGCAGTCGCGCGCCTTCGAGGAACACATGATCGTCCAGCACCGCGACATCTTCGCCAACTCCGACGTCCTTCACACCGTCATCCAGGCCCTCTCGACAGCCCACTATCTCAAGACAGAGGACGGAATCTTGCAGCGCCCGCCCCTCATGGTCCAGCAGCTCCAGCAGAACGTCTCCGTCACTGGAACTATTGCCGGCAGCAGCACGAAATCAACTACCGGCACCAAAGGCATTTCTGGCACTTCCATGGTCTCTGGCACTCGGACAGTATCGGGCAGCGTCAGTGTGCCATCGGGAATGAGAACCTTTTCGGGTGCGAACATGGTCTCCGGAATGAAAATGGCGTCGGGTGTGAATGTGGCTTCGATGATGAGAATGGGGTCTTGTTCTGGCGTCTTTCCGAAAACGTTTTCTCACGCGAACATGGTTTCGGGAATGAAAATGGTGACTGGCGTCGCTGGCATGAAAAACTATTCTGCTATGAGAAACACTTCGGTTGCAGGTGCCGTATTTGGGGGAAAGGTCTCAAACCCGAACATGAGGGGTCCCATTAGCGTATCAAAGAGCACAACTCCGACAATGCAAAGTAGTGCCAAAGCCGGCATTCGACAACCAGAGTTCAAAAAACCAAAAGCGAAGTCCGACTCTGCCGACCGACTCAAGCCATCTGATCAGTCGTCATCTTCAGCCAACAAGATCCCCATCAAAAAGACGCGGGAAGAAGAGCAGAAAGACTTGAACAAACTGTACAATGAGCTGTCTGACATTGGTCGGCCAATCCTTCGCTCGATGAGGCACAAGCTGACACAAAACGACGACAATTCAAGCACGCTGAAGAGACTGGCCAACTCATCGTCGCAGAGTTCGACCCTTGAACCAAACTGTAGCGGGGAAACAAAAGTGGATGAAAGCGACGGCCCGGCTAGGAAGAAACCCCGGTTAGACGCGGAAGTTTCTGTAGATAAAGCTCAGGAAGGCTGTGGAAGAGTGCATGTTTCGGGAACGTCTGTGACTTTTTCTGGTTCGGGCCATGCCCCTGAGTTTGCAAGCAAAGTCGTGGAGCCTGTGCAGAGTGGTAAAGACTTGTGACGTTGCGCCCGAGTGTTTCAACCTTGTGACTTGCAAATGGACATCTTGACACATGACTGTTGGTAGTGATCAGTAACAGATAGGGATGTTTATAGATCGTGAACACTCGGTTTTTTCCCGAATGAAAGCTTAGAGGTGATGTGCTCGTGTCTCCGTACACAGCTATAGATCATGCTTCTGAACGTTTGCGGTTGCCACTGCAGTGTGGTGGCAATAAAATGCATGAAAGACTGGATTTGCCTCTGTTCTGTTTAGAAATCTTGGTAATATATTGAACTGCTAGGTTAAAATAGTTTTCTGTTTTTCTGCCTGAAGCTACAGTCATTTTTCAGGCAGAAATCTGGCCTGTGGCCTTGTGCTGAGCTTAGAATATTTGTTAAACTGACCTTAGATGTATTCCACCTAAAATTGCAACTACTCACGAATTTATCACATTTGGAATCATAACTGACTAAAATTTAAGATTTTCTAAATATGTAGGCACTAATTTTATCTAAACTGGGATTGCCTTCTCATTTAAATTAATTAATTCAAACTTGGGACACAGTTTACTTGTGCTTCTAGGAGGGATTTAATGTACGGTAGGCTTAGGGCTTGGAACACATATGAGATCATTAAGTGGGTGTTAAAAACTTATTGGCATTGTGGGGTAATGTTAGAAAAGGATGCATCAAAAGAATTTTGGGAAGTTTGTGTGATCAGCTTGTTTAGTAATTTATAATAGATGGGTTTTATCATGAACTTGTTTTCTCGTGTTTGAACTGTCAACGGTAATAAAACTAAAGCAAAAACCTGGTCCTCGTTGCAAAGTAGTTAGGGAAAATGTAGGAAGTGATCGTTTTCAAATGCGGTTTCTTTTGTTCGAGTGCATGCGTTTGCGTGTGTTCGTGTTGCCCAGCCTCGCTTGGAACTCATTTGCTTTTGTTTTTTAGCGGCTCTGTAATAGTTGGGTTACTTTACGCTGTGCTGCTGCGTTAGGTAAAGTATTCGTGTGTTTCGTGTACACCCGAGGCAGTTTGAATACAAAGGATCTCTTCTTGGCTGAACTTTACAGGCGCTATATAAGTTTCTAGTTATGTGTTGGGCATGGTATTTTGTTTGTTTATTACTGTAATATTTGTAATTGGACATTTAGCACGTCTTCAATAGAAATTAATCAGAGGTGGTGTTCTGCGTCAGCCAAAATTAAGTTTAATGATATTAAGAACAAAACGTTTGTCTGTGCTCAATGACGAACTTTTATTACGCATCGAAATCTGTTGCAGTAACTGAGCTTTCAATTTTCTAGTGGTTAGTGTGGTGGACTGTCAATTTACGGGCCTTAGGTTCAATATGAGGTTCTCACTGCATGGGGTTGGACTGGCCTTGTATGCCAAGGCTAAGAAAATGAAGTTGCTAACCATGACCGCCCCTTGGGGTTAGGTTAAGGTACTGCTCTTCCAACGTCAGATGAAGAACACTGCCATATAATAAAGAAACTACCATCTTTCTGTCATTGTTGACATGTCTTAACCTTTGAACCTGGCTGGCAATTCCCAGATTTTTCAGCTGAGTGGCAAAAATCTGGCACTTTGCCATTGAGTTCAGTGTGCAAATGAATTTTCTTCTGATTAAGTAAAGAAATATGACCAGTAACAACTGAGAGGTGTTGTTATTGTATATGGCATATACGGTCAAGGGCATATACAGATATGATCACATTGCCTCTGTTCTTAACTCATCGCACTAGTTACCCATTGAGCAGAAAATTAATTTTAAATTTGTCGTAATTGCCGATAAGACTGCATTCTGGTCAGCCACAGTAGCTTCCACGTATCCATACAGCAACGTCATGAAGCCCAAATGACAATATTCCCATATGGGCTTCATGTTCCCCACATGTGGTGTCATATGGTAGGACATACAAAGCCCATATGGGAATATTGTGTGGGTTGCGTACGTCCTACATACAACGTTGCTTTTGGGGCTGATTGCCTCAACTGAATACTGCACCTGGCTGCTGAGTTTTCCATTGTTGGCCCACCACTCCGCTGTGTCCTTGGTAATTTTCCATTCTCAGTTGTTCCTCAGGCTGTCTTTGTCATGAGGTACTGACCGTTGGAATTGAACAGATTGCAATCTGTTTTGGAGCCCCATTGATTGGTGCCTGGTGCATTATTTTACTGATTCTTTTTATTATAGAAGTTCCAAGATTAGATTAGATACAGGGGCCTATCCGTCCATGCCCCTTCCAAGTGAGTGGGCCCAAGCATTGGGTGACCCTTCAACCAGTTAGGGTTGGCTACGATGAAAGGGTCACAAAAAACTGAAATTACAACAATTCAATGGAACTAAATAGATAGGAACTAGAGAAAGCTCGCTGATAAAGTGAATAGGTGAGTAAAAAGGTACCCCGTCAATGACCTTGAGATTCGTCCACTGCCGGCTCAAGAGCGGAAGAGCAGGAAATCAGCGCCTGCCTTTGTTCCATGGTGGGGCGAGGTATCGTAACCGATTGTGGAGGCACGGTGACCGATTGGTTAGAGCGCTTGGCTTATAAGACGGAGAGCACGGGTTCTAGCCCCCACTGAGACGGGACCTTGAGCAAGTCCTTAAAACTCAGAGTTGCTCATCCATTTATATTCAGCGGCTGAATAATACCATTGTGCAATTTTGCTCAGCCGCTTGCTGACCAGATATGTCCGCGAAGCGATTGTTTATATAAACGTATGCAGCTTTGAGGTACTTAATTTCTGTTCAGTGTACGAAACAGTCGTAAAATATTAGTTTCATTTTAAAATTAACAATGCACCCTAATTAAACAAACGAGTTTTTCTGCGGAATTGTCTGATGGTCAACTATTGCAGTTGAGAAAAGCCTATATTATCGCTCAAGTGATGGCCCGCTGTTGGGCATTTTGAGTTAACAGTTAATATCTTATATCATGTTGATAAACCGTAATAAGTTATAGATCAAACAGTTTAAATTTTATTAACTATTGGTATAGTTTGTCATTAGCATTTTTCCATCCAGGTAGTCTCTAAAACGTTCAGTTACACAAAATAAACATTAGGAGAGTTACACGATGATCTAGCGGTTAGTGTGGTGTACTGCGAACTCTGAGGTCAGAATCTAGCAAGCCAGAAAGGAGGCATTTTCAGTCAATACTTGAATGACGTCCGATTGGGTAACACTGTGGATCTAACTAATTTCCCAAACTCAAACATGTTGTTCGTGAGAAAACATTTGGAATGTACGGCTCTTGATAAGTGTTTTAAAGTGAATTGCGCTTTAGAATTATGAGAGAAAATTAACAGTACTGATTTTCTGTGTTTTTCTCTTGGCAGATAGTTTGTCACGATGTTCACGCTTATGTCTGGCCTTTGGAAGTACATGTTCCAAAAGGACGAATATTTTGTTCTCATTCTTGGTCTCGACAATGCAGGAAAAACTGCAAGTTTTGCATCTTCTTTCTTCATTAAGGATCAATGTTGATAGAGATGTTTAATAGAGTTATTGAATATGCATCTACCCTGTAATCTGGGTGACACACAGTGGCCAATTGGTTAGAGCGCTCGGCTTGTAACGCAGAGAGTACGGGTTCAAGCCTCCCCTTAGATGGTTACTGTGCAGGGACCTTTACATAAACGTTTGCGGCTTTGAGATACTTAATGGTCTTGCCTATCACCGTTGCTCAGCACCGTTGAATGTTGCTTAGTCATGAGATAGTGCCACTTAATCAATTTAGAATTAAGAAAAATAATCAATTTAGAATTAATAGAAATCTTGCCATATTTATCTGTTCCTGGCACCAGCCATTTGGCAGAAATGTATGCAAATGAAGGCCAGGAATTCTATATGTGTCCATCAACACAAAAACACCATGGTGGTTCTGAAGTTTTTTTAGATAGGAGGGCCTCTGAATAGATATTTTAATGGGGGGCTGTATAAATGCTTGGAACGAAAATTCTAGAGCGTTTTCCATGTAATCTAGGCAGTGTAAAATATGGATCTTCTGAAAAGGACTTGGTGATGTGTTGAATTTGGTTTCTGAGATTGATCTTACTGTGGCAGCTTTATTGAAAAGTTTGTTTTATGTAGACGTACCTGGAACAGACGAAAACGAAGTTTAACAAGAACTACAAAGCGATGAATCCTGGGAAGATAACAACA
Source organism: Norana najaformis (assembly GCA_964023275.1). Classification (NCBI taxonomy): domain Eukaryota; kingdom Metazoa; phylum Annelida; class Clitellata; order Crassiclitellata; family Hormogastridae; genus Norana; species Norana najaformis. Next base: position 2,383,552 of record OZ029916.1, on the reverse strand, counting down.
ACTGTCGGCCTAAACAGTTGGTCTTATCATCTTCGTTATCAGATCCATCGTCATTATTATCAGTTACTTTATCATCATTATCAGTTTCATCATTTTGATCATCATTTGCATCATCATATTTATCAGTTGCATTATTATTTTTGTAGTTCAGTACAGTTTACAGATGCATTATTTACTTACTTACTTAATTGTCCATCGTCAAAATGGAATATCGTGCTAGTAATTGGGGGACCTTTTAGCAGGGTAACTTGTCAATTCTGGATTCCACTTTCTGACACTTTGACTGTACTTGAACTGTCTTCTTTCTTCTCTTTCTTTTCAACCGTCCTCGGTACGAGGGTTGGTCGCATTGTAGACGATTCTTTTCCATCCACTCCTATCCTCGGTTCCTCTCAGCAACTTCTCTGTGGCTATACCGGACCATTCGCTGATGTTGTCCATCCACCTCTTCCTTGGTCTTCCTCTTGCTCTTGCTCCCGGAACTGTTCCTTGCATGATCTCCTTCTCCAAACAATCACCCTGTTTCCTCATTATGTGTCCGAAGTACGACATCTTTCTTCTTTTGATTGATTCAAGTAGACTCCTTTCCACACCAGCCGTCTCTAGCACCCATTCATTTGTTCTTTTTTCTGTCCATGATATTCTAAGTATTTTCCGTATGCACTTCATTTCAAATGCCCTAATTCTATCCTCATCCCTCTTTTTGATTGTCCAGCTCTCACATCCGTACATCATTACTGGCCAAATCAGCGTCTTCATTAATTTTAACTTTGTGTGTACTTTGATGTTATGGCACTTCCACAATTTCATCAGTTCTGCTCCCGTTCCCTGTCCTCTTGCAATTCTTACTCTTATCTCCCTACTACACTCAGCATCTTCTGTCACGAGCGATCCCAGGTATGCGAACGCGTCCACTTGTTCTATCCTGATATCTTGCACCTTGATGTTACATTGTGCACCTGCCATTGCCATGCATTTTGTTTTCCCCATATTGATCTCCAGCCTCTTCTTTCGGCCCTCTCTTGAACTGTCAGGTACTGATAAATACTGTAAAGTGCTGATAAGTACTGTAATAAAAGTAGAAAATTGCTTTTATTTCTTTTGTTTTTCTGAAAAACTTGGTAAATTTGTCCTTTGCTTCAGTTGGAAAGATTGACGTTGATGGAATTCGCTTGAATTTCTGGGATCTTGGTGGACAGGAAGAGCTGCAGTCGCTGTGGGACAAGGTACCTGAGCAGTTCCTCTTGAATTGGCGCTACATAAATTTACGATTCAGGATTCTAATGCTAATCTAATCTAAAGACTTCTATAGCGCCATTATCATAATTCCCAAAGCATCAGTCAGTGGTTGCTTCAAGTCAAAATCGCAATCCAAATCATATTCTGTTGGAGAAGTCAGTTGGAATTCTGATAGTTAAGAGAATTTCTACAACTGTTTACAGGATTTTACAACTGTAATGTAATTTAATGTAACTTCCTGTTTATACAGCACTTTTTTGTAGCCTTTCAAAAGCACGGGGAGTGTGTGTCCCCGAGTAGTTTATTTTGATGAGGTGCTATATAAATTCACAAATACAATACAGTGCGAAAGGTGCTGTAGCTGAAAATGGTGCATTTGAAATGTAATGTAATCTATCAATGTTTTTGGGTTTTTGTACAGGTGCTATATAAATGCTGTGATACATACATGCATACAGTGTTGAATTGTTTAGTTGAGTGATTAGTCTACTTAGTTGATTTACGTGATTTTTACAGTATTACGCTGAATCACATGCCATCATTTATGTTGTCGATTCATCCGACACAGAACGAATCGATGAATCAAAGAAAGCTTTTGGTAAATCAAAATAAATTTTCCGTGAATCGATTAATCTCCATTTAATATTTATTTGAAGCTGAGTTTAGAGTTTTGACTCGAATTCCGTCAAAGAACTGGTAAAGCAGTTTCAGCACATTTGCAGTGGATTTTGGTTATATAATTTTGTACTCTTTATAAATTGACTTTAGTAATAATAATTTTTATAAATTGACTTTAATAATAATAATAATAATATATGCCTCAAATAATAATTAATTAATTATTCCTAATTAATGCCATTGCTTTCAGAGGCATGTTTGCAGACCTTAATGGTGTCAAGGACTGATGACGAATTGTTCACTTGTTTTATTTAGATAATAATAATAATATTAATAATCTAATAATTGTAATTAATAAATTAATTATAAATTTTTTGTAATTTGGGTTAAAAATGAATTACCGTCTTAGGGGAGGCTCAAACTTGCACCGTGTCCTGGTTGGGATTTGGACCCCGGCCTTTTCTTTGACAGTAAAACAAATCACTAGGCTATCAGTAATACAACGGAATACACTGGAAATTTGATAAAGTCCTGTATGATTGTGCAGAGGTACACGTTAACGCATGCCCACATTAGATTTGATTCCATTTATATGGTTACTTTCCTGTACTTTCAGATCAAATGATAGCCAACAACAGTTTGGGTAACATTCCGCTTTTGCTGCTGGCCAATAAACAAGATCTAGAAGTGAGCTGTTTATCTTTGAGTTTGATTTTTTAAATAGTTTTATTTATGTTGTCCCTGTAATTGTGAAAACAATTTGTACTCATAACACTGGTCAACATTGATTTCATTGCCAGATATATTAGACCTATTTTAGGGTAAATCTGGGGTGCTGATTCCGAATATGGAGTCGGTTTTGAAGAATTGTCTCTAGTTTTTGAGTTATTCTAATAATTATGATAATGTAGTGGTTAGGTGGAGCAGACTAGCAAATCGCATTGAAAAAGTTTCAAATTTTGTACCAAAGTGCACATAAAATATGTAGTGGCATTGTCTTCCGTCTAATAACATTTAAACATGGTAAGGTGGTTGAGATAATCTCAGTTAATGCACAGTAAAACATTGTACAATTTCCTTTTATGTCGGTTTTCAGGACAATCACGTCGGAGGCTCCAGCAATAGTCTGCGATCATGTGTCTGTCTCATCTACCTTGATACCTTTCCCCCATGACTTTGATGTCTTGGTGAAACCTTTCACCTTGTTCCTCACTAAAACCTCCAAGATTATATGGAAATCTGTTTAAGTGGCTATGGAGAAAGTGTACCTTTATGCTCATATTAGTACCAAAATTTTGGAAGTTTGTCAGCATCCTTTGCACCAGTTCTTCGTAATTGTCTGCTTTCTTGTTACCTAAGAAGTTCTGCTCAACTAAGACAAAACTGCACGACGCAGAAGCTTCAGTAGCATTCATACATTTGGTGAAATCAGAATCCATGATAAGTTTACGAATCTGAGGACCATCAAAGATTCCAGCTTTTACTTTTTCCATACTTAGTCCTGGAGACGATCTACAAATGTATTTGAAGCAATCGCCATGTTTGTCCAGGGCCTTCACGACTTGTTTCATTAGTCCGAGCTTTATATGGATTGGTGGGAGAATGATTTTTCCCTGTCAACCATTGGCTCCCTAATGATGTTCACTGCACCTACATCCATGTTTTCTCTTGAAGGCCATGTCACTTTTTTCCAATGATCTTACTTTGCCCTACTATCCCACAGACAGATAAAGCAAGGGTAATTGGTATATCCCGTTTGCTGCCCAAGCAAGAAATTGACCATTTTTAGATCAACACAAATAGACAACTGGTGTTCATTATAGCAGAGCTTCTGCAAGACCATTTTGATATTTTCATATTCTTCTTTCAGCTTTGTTGAGTGTGCAGTTGGAAGAAATGAACATCGGTTACCACTGTGCAATAAAACACGTTTCAAGCTTCTCTTGGAACTGTCTATAAAGGGCCTCCAATCTTCTGGTCGATATTCCAGTCCCATTTGAAGACGAATTTCAGGGATGTTATTGCAGTATACAAGTTCTTCATCTTGGCTGAAGTGAGGAAGAAGTTCTGCCTCTTTTGCCCGATAAGCTGTTATTTTAGCGTCTGGCGGAAGACAGTTCTTTTCTCTTAGTCTTGATGAATTCTTTTTGGGAGAACTGCTGAGTTGTTGAAATGCTTCCTTCATATTCACTTCCACCGCTATCTATTGTGGTACTTTGTAAGTTCTCACTTCCTTCAACATCTGACAACGGAAGGTCAGGCAGTGTGGTAAAGACTGGTATGGGAACTTCTTCGTTATGTGGAATAGGTCGCCTTGCTGATTCCAAATCCAGATAATCCCAATTGCGTTTCTTGTATCAGTTGAAACCTTTCACATTAACTGAACAGAAATAACAATCATCATTGTGGTTTTTGTGCTCTCTCTCCAAACGATAGGTACACCGAAGTGTAAACTCTTCCTTTCTCTATTTGTCAAGTGTCGTAAGCATTCAACACAGGTTTTGCAAACCTTATGAGGAGCCCAAGACTTGTCTTGGTCTCCAAGCGCAATTCCGAAATAGATAAGCTTGCTTCACGAAGTCTGTGATGTTTTTCCTATGTTTCTCCAGACTATTCCCCACAGATGTAGCAGAATACGTTAGGATTGTTTAAGCAGCCTCTTCGTGAAGAACTCGTGCTTCTCTGAAAAAGAAACAAAATGAAGATATTTTGTTGTTTATTTTTCATTTTCTTTTCTATTTAATTTATTTGTTTCCTTTCATTTATACTTTCTGTAGAACATAGTTCAACTTTACAGATATTTTAATTTAATTACAGTTAATTGACTTTGTTCTGACTTGTAACACTCTTTTTACAAATTCCCACTATGAATTTAGGGCAGGTATCCATTATCTCATGAACTAGAGCCAAACTGAGAAAACCACTGTCACCTTTGAATTCAGCAACCCCAAAATACCAAAGATTTGCCAAAAAATCCTTTGCAACAAATTTTTTTTCTGATTTGTTGACCAGTGTAATCGTAACCCCATGCTTCTTAAGTAGTGGGTGATTTAGAATGTGTAGGTGCTATAGAAGTTAAGCAAGTGCTATAAGAGTTAAGCAATTGCTATAACAGTTCAACAAGCGCTATGAGTTGCTATAAGAGTTGAGCAGTTGCTGTAAGCATTGAGCAAATGCTATGAGTTGAGCAAGTGCTATAAGAGTTGAACAGTTACTGTAAGAGTTGAACAGTTACTATAAGATTTAAGCAATTGCTATAGCAGTTGAACAATTGCTATAAGAGTTGAGCAAGTGCCAGAAGAATTGAGCTATTGCTACAGGAGTTGAGCAAGTGCTGACTGATTTAATGCTTATGTGAACTTGCACTCAGCTGGAAGTAAGAAGAATATTCCTACAGAATATTCATCTTTTTTAACATATTATTGCATATGTAATCTTACGTATTGTAGGAATGTATGAGTGTCAGTGCTGTGAAAAATGCCTTCAAAGAAGACGACCACAAAATCGGAAGGAGGGACGTTAAGGCAATGGGTGTGTCTGCCCTCCGTGGGTGAGTTTTCTGATCATCAAATAGTCTTTGTTTATTTTTATGCTCCAGTACTCCAGTTAAAGATAACGTTCTTTATTATTATTATTATTAGTTATTATTATTAATATTGTTATTATTATTATTGTTATTTATTGCTATTAATATTACTATTATTATTTTTATTATTATTATTATTATTACAATCATCATTATCATCATTATCATATCATCATCATCATTATTATTATTATTATTGTTGTAATGGGTTGATGGTACTGTTCAGGTAGCACAGCCAGTATCAGACACTGGAATGTTCGTCCGATCCGCACCGGTCACGGTCCATCGAAGGTGACGTGTGGGCGGAAGTTCACCACAACCCTCCTCTGTCTGACCTTGAACTGTCTGACCTGGAATCGACACTTGACCTTTCCCATCAACCTATGCATTCACTTCCGGCTGTCGACGTCATCCTCTAGGAACGAAGGAAGGGCCCTCGATGGGTGCACGTGTGTCTGATACTGGCTGTGCAACCTGAACAGTACCATCAACCCATTACAACAACAACAACAACAACAACATTAATAATAATAATAATAATAATAAAAAGAAGAACAACAACAACAAAATAATAATAATAAACAATGTAATTGATAGATTATTATTATTATTATTATTATTTCTTCCATCATTATTCCATTATTATTATTTTATTATTATTATTATTATTATTATTATTATTATTTACATTTAACAAGTGCTTGCTTATTTTCCAGGGACGGTGTTGATGAGGGAATTCAGTGGCTTGTCCGTTGCATCAAGCGGAACAGCTGTGTTCGACCCGCCACCCAGAAGGATATTGCTTGACCCGGTCAGTGAAACCAGCAGCTCAGGAACTTTCCTCTTTAATGGGTATCTGATCTGGTGACTGGATAAGATCCGAACCCCAGACATTACGCTGCAGGTTTTGCACACATCTCGTTTACCGCTCTGTCTCGTTCAAGAGGCTGAACTTCGCTGCCTGCATTTTGACTTTCTCGATGATGAAGATGAACAAGGACAATGATGATGATGGTGGTGGAGGTGGTGATGGGGGTGGTGGTGATGATAATAGTGGTGTTGATGATGTGGCAACGATGATGATACCAATGACGATGATGATGGTGATGGTTGTAGCGATGATGATGGCTATGATGATGACGAAGATGAGGCAAAGCAACGACGATGAGGACAACAATGGTAATTACACTCATGATTACGATGGTAAATATGCTGATGATTACGATGATTACAATGGTAGAATTCATTGTCCTCTTATGGCCTCTCGTTGTTTTCTCAGTTTTTATCTTTTCTGTTTTTGTTTCTAAAAATATTAATGTTTTCTTGTGATTTGTGTTTATTTTAATATGGTTAGCATTAATCGTAATCATAATTGCACATTTATATAGCGCCTTTTAAACAAAACTACTTTGAGGTGCTACCGACCTGATAACGCAAGACACAAGCAAATGAAAATATAAAGACGACATGGTGATAGAGTTGGAAAGGGGAAAAGTTATATTCCTTCTGTATTGACTAAAATATGTAAATATATGCGTGTTATGCCTGCTGTACTGAGTAAAAACTATATATCTGTGTGTGTGTGTCATATATATATATCTGTATATATATATCTATATATATATGTGTGTATATATATATATGTATATATATATAGCAAGTAAATAAAATTTTGTTCACGGAAGTAAAGTTGTTGATTTGATAACGTCTTATTAGAGCTAAAAAGAACTGTGAATTTCTGTTAAGGGAAAGCTGAGGTTTTTGTGGTGCATTCTATAATGCACGGTTTTGCACACTACATTTTTACTGTACAATGATTAGCTAGTTATCTAGAAATTTGATATAGCACCTTTTATGTATCTCACAAAAGCACAGCCTATGTGATGTTAAATGTCATTATGAGCAAAAAGTACATCAGCAAGGTCAACAATGCACAGATAATTGGAAAAGCCACCACTGGCGGGCCCACGCATACATGTTGAGCACAACTAATGGAGTCCTGTTCCTGGACCAATTTGCGTCGATGGTGTAGAGCTATGACAGGTGGTGGGGACCGCGGTAGAGGATAACACCACCTCTGGTGGTAGATGTCGCTGCGTCTGGATCTCGCTTGAACCGCTAGGTCTGAGTAAACCAGGTACATGTAATCGTTAATTCCAAATTTCTAAAGTGCTACTTAAAAGCTAGGAGCAGGGCACCAGCTTATTCACGAGCGCTGCGTCAAGTCCGTGGGGCTGCCCAAAGATGCCATGTTGAGAACCGAGTCCGGCTGCCAGAAAAACCAGAGGGAGAGAGAGAAGGAGAGAGGAGCTGTTAGGATGGGTCATTTTTAAGCTGAGAACTGGGAAGGCAGCGGATTCGATGGAGCGGTGGCATTTCTTGAAAAAGTGAGTCTTCAGTTTTGAATGGAATACCTGAGGAGTAACGGAAAGAGGGGCTTGAGACGGATGATGGTGGTTGAACGACGGAAAGGATAGAGAATTTGCAAAATTCAGGAAGGAGATATTGCGAAATTCAACGGCTCTGGCTGCCGCAAGATGTCGTTAACCAAGGATTCTTATTAGACACCCATAAAATGCTGTCCACAGACTGTATAATAAGCATGCATTAGCCGTGTTTAAACAATTGTTATTAGGCGTAATAGCCTACAGCATTAAATAATTAACAAATGGATGCTTGTATACCCGCATGAAGTTGATTACTGAAAGGTTAATTTATGAGATATTTATTAATAAAAACTTCTATTGCGCCGGTGTCTAATGCACAAGGCATCAAACGATCGTGCCTTTAATGAGATTATTCACTCGTGGGAAGACTGCTTGATATGTTCTTCCTATGATGCTTCAGAATTTAGGTGTTTTACAGATGTAATCTTTATTTGTGAGTTTATATTTTAATAATGCAAATGTGGTGGTTTTTATACAACGCAGAGAAATGTTTAAACAATGTCTACATGTAAAATGTTAAAATGAATTAGTTTGAAAAAAAATTCCCGCGAGGCGGATTTGAACCACCGACCTAAGGATCACGATGTTTTACCACTACAGTCCTCCGCTCTACCAACTGAGCTATCGCGGGCACTCGATAACCCAGGCCAGCAACCAGGGAATAATCGCAAATCACAGCACCCGTTTCATCTGCGGTGATAATTACGGATTTAATTTACTCTATTTTGAAAAATTTTCTACTGTTGTCGCTAGGCAAAATCCATCAAATCAGTGGTCACATATCTCCGACTTAGCTATCGATGGATGCTGTAGAAATATCGAGTTTACGATTACAATTACGATCTGATGTAATGGCACATTTATTTCACCCTCCACTCGAGTCTTGAGTAAATTTGCATTGAAAAGTTGTACAAAATTAGCATATTTTGTTAGGCTAATTTAAAAAAAAACAGTAGGCTAACAAAAGCGACAGTGCCGAGCGTGTGTGATTAGCATTATTGAAAAATTTCAACTCCCGCGAGGCGGATTTGAACCACCGACCTAAGGATTTCTAGGAATTCCCACTACAGTCCTCCGCTCTACCAACTGAGCTATCGCGGGATTGGTAACCCACTCCCATTGACGACATGTGAACATAGGAGCCAAGAGGAGACTTCATCACATTTTGCAAGGGTGTCTAAGACACCCCAATATTCATCCGGATACTGGATGAAAACTGAGAGCGTCGCACAAGCAACCAGCTTCAGCTACATGCGTTTAATTTTAAATTAACACAGCTGTGGGTAAACGGAACAGTTTAATCAGCCCCGCCACTAGCGAATGGGAGGTCAATCTCTTGAACCCATTGTAACCTACATCGCCACCTAGCGAATACAAAGTTAACTATATTACTATAGTAGCACCACCTGGCGAATGGGTGTTCAACGAATTTTAAAACTGAGAACCTATCGCCATCTGGCGAATGCAAGGTCAACGATTTCAAGCTATCAGAAACTGGGAAGACTTAAGGCTAGTGCTGTGGGGCAATTGTGGGTATGAAGTGTTAGCGACTTAAAATTCTTAGCCGCAGCGTATGAGGCCCGGTGGCCTCTCCCTTGCCGTCAGATCAATTTTCTAGACAACTGCAGAAACTGAGACAGTATGACGAATATCTACTGTGGTATCAATAGGCGCAGACTTGTAAGCTATGTCAGGTTCTTCTGCCAAACAACATTTCGTGAATCGAGTTTTGGTTAAATAGTAGAAGATTTTGAAGCGTTGTTTCGTTATGAAGCAGTTCGTCTGGGTCTGCTTCTACTGTTCAACGAATAAAAATCTAGATTTTAGTAAGTAAATCCTTTCCGCTAGTTCTTTATTCTTAGCCATGAGGTAGAGCTATGCAGCCATTATTCAATGGCAGGGTGGATGGATGGATGGACGGGTGGGTGGGTGGATGGGTGGGTGGATGGATGGATGGATGCATGGATGGATGCATGGATGGATGGATGAATAGATGGATGGATGGATGCATGGATGGATGCATGGATGGATGGATGAATAGATGGATGGATGGATGCATGGGTGGATGCATGGATGCATGAAAGGGAGGCTTACAAACGTGGACATGGCAGGCAGGCAGGTAGGAAGACAAGCATATAAGCAGACAGGCAGTCAAAATGGAAGGGAGGATGACAAAACTGGCGCAGCAGGCAGGCAGGCAGGCAGGCAGGCAGGCAGGCAGGCAGGCAGGTAGGCAGGTAGGCAGGCAGGTAGGCAGGCAGATAACAGGAAGAAGGCTGGCATATAGAAAAGGAAAACAGACAGGCAGGCAAATAGAGGAGCATGCAAATGAGCAGACAGAGGGCTGACTGACAAGCAGACCGACAGACAGACTGACAAACATGAAGGCAGGCAGAAAGAGGCAGAGAGACGCACATAGGCAAAGAGAGCGACAGAGAAAAAGACGAAAACGCAGACAGACAGTGTGCTGTGTGTTAAGCTGATTAAGCGAAGATCGAATCGATCATCGCAGTTCCTCCTGCGCTAAGATGATAGAATTTATTGTGAAAAACGGGTGCACTTATCTTTGAGGGAAGGGAACGGAACGGAACGGAACGGAACGGAAGGCAAGGCAAGGCAAGGCAAGAGAAGGGAAGGCAAGGCAAGGCAAGGGAAGTGAAGGGAGGGAGGGGAGGGGAGGGGAGGGGAGGAGAGAGGAGGGGACGGGACGGAACGGAACGGAACGGAACGGAAGGCAAGGCAAGGCAAATGACAAGGGAGATCGTGAGGTGAAGAGGGAAGAACTGATAAATATTGAGGCAGTGTGGAGAAGAAAGGGGAAATGAGATTGTGCCTAATAGGAAGCCAGATCGGGTTTATGGGAATTTAATTTCGATATAAATAAAGTAGGTAGTTTCTGTTTAACGATGCTGTGTCAACGACGATGATAAGGGTCGCCCTCCTCTTTTATGCAGTATTTGGACTGGCACCACCCGACTACGGGCAGTGACGGAGTTTCGACCATGTACTTATTTGGACAAGAGAGCTGAGTCCTTGTTTAGTAGTAGTTCCGCAGTTTAACGACAGCTTATGGCATCAAAGGCCGTTGCCGTCGCCCTCCTCCTTTATCCAGGCTTGGGACTGGCACTACCCCAAACAAGGCAGTGGCGGAGTTCAGTGCTATGGTGTTGACGGAAATATAGCTTCAGTTGAATGCGTTTTAAAACTGTCTAAAGAGAATATCGTATTTTCCAGGGTTTAGCGACATCTTGCGGCTGCCGGGGCCGTTGACGTACACCCAGGCCCCCGAATGACGTCATATGGCTGACGCTAAAGGGCTGCCATCTTACAAGTAGACGGAGTCAAAGCGTTCTTGTATTACTTCGTTGGTATTAGTATAGAAAAAACGTGCAAAATGTAAGTAAGTAAGTAAGTAAGCTAGCATTTATAGCGCGCTTAAACAAAACTAGTCTTGCACGAAAGCGCGTAACACAAACTAAGTTAATCATAATACAGTCTGAATAAGTGAGTTTTAAGTGGAACTTCGAAATGCCGATACTAAGTCAAAACGCCAGAAGTAGGCTACGGAGGAGGGGATCGCTTACCTTTCGTACGTCTAGGCGGCCTAGTTAGCAACATGGGTAAACGCGTTCCACAAGGAAGCCTCTGTGCGTGAGGTTCCCCGGTTCGCAACCCGAAGGTGGCTTATTTCAGAGATTTTAGTCTCGGGCTAGCACGGTCCGTCCTCGGGGACCATAAATGGCGTGGCGCCCATTCAAACGGGCAGCGGACGTGAAGGATCTCACCCTAGCCTGTACATTTACATTGCTACCTGTGGATAGTGTAGTAAAATGTAGTATACATTTAAATATGAAATAGCGCCGGCAGAAAATCAGTCGATATGATGGTTCCTGCACTTGGCCTTAGCTGGGCGCTTAGTAGTCGAGATAACATTGTGACGAGAAGAGAGGCTTCTTCACTTTCCAAATAGAGGTGTCGATCCTTGGTCCATTTATATTGAACCTGGTTTTCCATTTCACTTTCGTTATAAAATTACTTTGGCTAATTTTATACCCTAATTTTTAATTAATAAAAACGAGATGTTACATGAAGAAATTGGTTAAATCGTAGGTAAAAGTAAATTATTTCATAATCTGTGTCAAGTTTACACGAGTGCGTTATTGAAATGGTGCATTGCATTCGCTAGGTGGCAGCACATACACGTGCGGTTTTGAAAATGCTTTCTTTGTATTCGCTAGGCGGCAGCACGTCATTGGACTGTCGATTACCCGAAATTGTTTTAACAGCGCCGAGAGGTAAGATCAAATTGAGGTGTCGAGTAAAGCTCGCATTAATGAACATATTTTTCTCTTTTCACTCTCTTGTTATAAAATTACTTTACCTAGTTTTATGCCTCGATTTTTTATTAATAAAACGAGGTTTGAAATGCAGAAATTTTATTCGGACATAGGTAAGAGTAAATTCTTTTACAATCGGTGCCGTGTTTGCACGGGTGCGTTGTTAAAATGTTTTATTTGCATTCGCTAGGTGGCAGCACATACACGTGCGGTTTTGAAAATGCTTTTTTTGTATTCGCTAGGTGGCAGCACGGTATTGAACTATCAATTAGCCGTGATTGTTTCGACAGCGCCCAAAATTTTCCAAATAGAGGTGTCGATCATAGCTTACATTAGTGAACAAATTTTCTCTTTTCGCTTTCTCTTCTTATAAAGTTACTTCAGCTATTTCTATGTCCCAATTTTGTATTAATAAAAAAGAGTTTTAACATGAAAAAATTTATTCGAATATAGGTAAAAGTAAAGTCTCTTCCTATCGATGTCGTAGTTCAAAGCCCACATTGTTGAAAAGGTTTCATCTGCATTCGCTTGGTGGCAATCAAAAACGGCAGGAATAACTTTCCATGAGTGAGTATTAGCACGTTTACACTTAGCCTCAGTGATCGTAATCGTGATCCTGAGATTTCTACAGCGCCCAACGAAAGCCGCGCCACGGGGACCATCTTTTTCACAGGCACTCAGTCAAAACAAAATCGACAGGCAAAATTGTTCGGATAGATAGCATAACTTCACGTTGTGATATGGAGAGCCTGCCCTAATATGCTCAAGATAGCACGAAGGCCAATTTTAGGCTGTATCATAAGGATGCGCGTGTATGCTTAGGGTCATTTTAATAGTATTTGTCCCATTTTTGCTTTATCATGGCCGATTAGTTTAAGCGCTCCTTCTCACTCCACACCTGTTAAACGCGGTCACGGTTTACTGACCACACTCAAGTTCAAGACCCGTCTGTTATATGCAAATCGTTTGAAAACAGTCTTGCGGCACGCTGGCCGATTGGACTGAGCACTCCTTCTTTTCGCTCCACATCTTTTACACACCGTCACGGTTCGCTGACCACGCATGACCCATCTACAGTATACAAATCGTTTGAAAACAGGCATGTACATGCTGGCCGATTGGTTTGAACGCTCTTTCGTTTCACTTCACACTTGTTAAAAACGGTCACGGTTTGCTGACTACACTCAATCAAGACTCGTCTACGATATGCAAATCGTTTGAAAACAGACGTGGTGCGCTGGCCATTTAGTTTGAGCACTCCTCTTCGTTCCAGACCGAGTTAAGCAAGATACGATTTGACACGCGTAGATACTTGTACGACGATCAGTTCGGGCGCAAAGGGGAAGCACAGTGCCTTTGGAAATGTATTGATTTTGAGTAATAGTTTTAGTTTTGAGTGAAAGACCAGCGCAGATATTGCAAGAGTTCATCAAAAGTTGGCGAATTCGTGAGATAAGCGGACAATTGGTGCAACTCACACCGAGACCATCCTTTTCTCTAAACTGAAGAAGTAAGTTTTCATTTTAAAGCTGTAAGGTCCTTGAGCAAGTCTTTTACTCACAATTGCTCAGCCGAATCAATTGATTTTAGTCATTAGACGGCGCTGCTCAATAAATGCGTAAATAATAAAAACTAAACTGAATCCTTCCTCTTATACCGACTCGAGGGGATGGTGGTTGATTGGCATAGGTGGCTTGTTCTGCAATGGATCTTCTCCCATCCAAGTGCTAACCATGCTTGACAATGCTTAACTTCACTGTGCTTGCCATGCTGTATCCTCAGAACGAAGAGTCTATCCTTAATCATGTAAAACTAGTGCTAGTATCTCTAGGCTTCTTTATTTACCTGGGATTACAATTTCTTGAGATGTGTGGTGTTTTTATAGATCCAGCTTCAGCAGCGCGAGCATCACATGCAACATCTTCAGCATGAAATGGATGAGAAGGAGAAACGGTGACAAGAAGAAACGCTGAATGAGGAGCTGACATCAATAGGGGAAGAACCTACAAGATGCTAGTGAGTCTAATCAATCTATTATCTGATTTTAAAATAATTAGAAGAGGAAAAGGAGGAGGAGAAGGAGGAAGACGAGGAGGAGGATGAAGTTTCAGAAAAATGAGATGGAAAAAGGAGAAGACAAAAATGATGAGAATGAAGAGATGTAATCTAATAAACAAAGAAAGAAGAGGAACAGGTGAGAATAGGAAGAAAAAAGAAGAGTTGAAAATATTGAAGATCGAATTAGAGAGCAAACAAAAGGAAGAGGAAGAAAATGAAGAAGAGCAAAGAAAAAAAGAAATGATGGGAATTAAGGGAAATGCTTCTTTTTCATAAGCATCAATGCTGTTAGCTGCTTTTCTGAATTCTGACACCTCAATAAATTATCACAAAATGGCGAGCGATGAAAAAATTATTAACACATATAAGAAGCTGGATTGATAAATCATCCTCAGCCATCTAGCTAATGTATTAATGCTGCTAGTTAAATTGCATTCGCTAGATGGCAGCTGATTTTTTTAGCAATCCAGCTTTTAGTGCATTTATGAATTCTTTCAACGTTCGCCATTTTATACGGAGAAATCAGATTTTCAGGAAATTCGATTTCCACAGCCACACTAGTAACAATTTATTATTTTATCTGTTTGGCCCCAGTGACATAAAACAGTTTTCGCTAAATGTCAGTAGATTTTTTATAAATTTATCATCTCGTTTGTAAAATTATGGAAGACTCTGAATATCAGAAAATTAGATTTCCACGGCGAAACTGATAACAATTGATTTTTTATCTGTTAGGCCCTGTCTCTGCCTTATTATGAGCTGCATGCTGAGGCAAGCATTACTCATAATTGTGTGCTGTTTGTCATTGAAAGGGGCTATATGAATGTGTAATAATTTGAATTATGTTGATGTCTATCTAGATTGGTTTGCATCTGGAGAAGTTGGGTGATGATCTTCAGCTGGAGTTTCCACTGTTCCTAGTAGCCGCTGTTCCTCATCCTCTTCTCACAGGACAGTCGCCAGAACGCAGCTACGGTAAGCGTAGATATTTTTTCCTCCCCAACTCTTCTTCTTCTTCTGGATCTTCTTCATAGTCATCTCTCTCCTCAGAAAATTCGCACAAATTGGCTAGTGGTGAAAGAATCGTGGTGAAAGAATCGTGGTAAATGATCTTAATGATTCTAGTTAAATTTTATTCGCCAGATGGCATATTTTTTTAGCAATCCAGCTTCTAGTTTTTTGTGCATTCTTTCACCGCTGGCCATTTTGTACGGAGGATTCAGATTGTCAG